>OZ005657.1:228055021-228627521 GCA_963930645.1 Salticus scenicus
GAATTGGATCATAAACAAAGATTATAGTTACAAAAACTCGACTCTGGCGTTCATATTTATCTGCAGAGATTTTTTAAATAAGTTTGACCCCACAGTAATATAGGAAAACTCTCTAGAATTCTAATAGGGGTTTTTAGAACTCGTTAGCAAAGGAACTAAAATTTATAAGAATGACATGGAACTATTTGTACTAGAGCCACAATTTAGTTTCTAGATGCCAGTCACAGGATAATTTTTTTTCAGTGTAAGTTCTATATATAATCCCATTTCTAGGAGCGAAACTTTTGTGATGGCCACAACATTCTAGTTTCTTTAACAATTTAATGAGATAAAGACATAAATAAAAGATTAAATTAATTTTATTGCTCAATCTGCATCCTTCCTTTTTCATAATAATAGAGTAACTTAGTTTACTAATATTTGAACTCATCACCGAATGTATAATAAAATTTAAAAGTTAATAAATTAATTAATAAATTAGTTGAGAAGTAAATAAATTACTAGTTAATAAATTAAAAAAAAAAATGTTTTATTTATAGGGGGGGGAGAGAGAACTCTTTAAAAATTCTTTGTATACTTATTATTATTCAAAAACATTAACTTTTAAATGACTCTGTTAAAATCCGTCATAAAAAAAAAAAAAAAAAAAAAAAAAAAACTGGTAATCTGGATATTTTAAATTTGGAATTAATTAAATTAACTTTTATATCGCAATATTGTATGTTTTTAGGAAATTATAGTTTTTCTCTACAACACTATAGAATAGAGACTACATACAGGCAGCCTTTTATAAATGAAATTGATTTAAAAAAAAAGATGATCAATGATCTTTTTAATTTTTTTCTGAGTGTTTTATATACCTTAAAAAAAAAAAAAAAAAAAAAAAAAAAAAACATAGCCAGTGGACTAATAATATTTTCAATCTGAAATTCAGACAGCTCAAGGGAAGAAAAACTATATATAAGTAGTCTCTTATAAATGAAAGATTTAACACAAATAATTATCGTTATTGTAAGAGGAAGCAACTTACATAAATTCACAAACTGAAAACACTGCAAGCAACATATAATAATAATAATAATAATAATAATAATATTATTATTATTATTCAGCATCTTAAGAAATAAATCTCATGTCAGTCAATACCATAATATTTATTATTGCCGTGTGGCCAATTTATTTGTGTTCATAAAAACTTTTTTGTAATGTTAATGCTAAAACTATTTTTGAATAGGTATACTTATTGTCTTGGTGAAAAGAATATTCTTTTTTCTTATGTATTTAACATTCCGATAAATTACAACAATTTCGTTTTCAGATTCTGAAGGCGAGCGATATCAAACAGGGCAGGCGGGTAAAAATACACTCCTTCTCATATTTATAAGGACACTTTATGTTTTGAAATAACTAATGCAAAAATAATTTTGAACAAGATTATATTAAGTGCACTTAATATATCTAGTATTCTAAAAACCAAAACTGTTATAATTTTTTTAATATGAAACAAAATTAATAAAAAATATTGCAAAATATTTTTTTCTCCACGTTTTTAGATGTTCATAATTATAGGGACAATCAAGATTTTTTCGTTTTATTTAACTTACTAGCGGATAAATTACAGTTGACATGCGAATTTGTTAACTACTTGGCTAGATTAATTCATATATAAGCCTTCAATTTTTCTTGGACGGACATTACTGATAATTCCACGAAAAAAAGAACGTTCATGTAGTGAAGTATGATAAATGTGTTTTTTAAGTGGAAGGATAATTTCAATTCGTCGATTTTCTAATGAAATTCGAAGATCTAAAATTGCTGAAGGAAATGTGATCAAACGTTGAACTGCTGGTTCGATAGGAGAGAGATCTGATGCAAAATCAGAGTTGTTTTACAGAGATCGAAGACTCATAAAATTCCTCTTACTGTTCTACTCATAATGACTGCTGCTGAATTTGCTCGTAATTTTTAACGAAAGTTTGGGGTCCACATTTATGCATGTTTAAAATAATAACATGTTAAAATGAATAAAAAACTATAATAATCAATAAGCAGTTAATGGGGGAAAGAACGTCTGTGTTAAAGTTGAATAAAGACAATATTAAATGGTAAAATGTTGCATTTTCGGGTGAAAAACATTTTATTCTTAATTAAGCAAATGGTTTTAACAGTTACTGGCACGATCTGAAGATAGCGAAAGACAGAGCAGATTTTTTAAAGGCATATAATGAATCGGGCATTTCAAAAGTGGATCTATGGTGCTCTGGGGAGCTGTTTCTACTGAAGGCAGAATGAATGTAGTAATTTTTTCTATTATTATGAACATCAAGAGAATATCCGTAAATTTTAAACGTGGAATTCTCAGTTTTTTGTTAGATTTTGGAGGGTAATAATATTTTTTTCAACAAGACTTACATTTTTGCTCTACTTCTAGAGCAACAGGAAATAATTTGAAGAAAGAAACTTCTGTATTATTGCCTTTCCCGTGGCCTAAAAGTTGAAAAAACCTTAACTTATCATATTAGAAAAGTGCATGCAAGTGGTAAGCAATTTTAAATAGTTTAAATGTATTCAGAATATCATCTATGCTGTATAAAATGGTATTGAAACTGAATATAAAAAAAAATATATGTGTATATATATATATATATAGTATATATATATACCAGATAGAATGTCTGACTGTTTCACCCTAAAAAGAGACCCTGTAAAATATTAATTTAAAGAATAACTGAAAAAAAAAAATTACTAAGATTCGAGCTGTCTTTATAATTGTGAACACCTGCAAAATCATCTTTTTGACCGTATTTAAAGTTTTTTAGGATAGAAAAACGATAAAACTTTTTAAATATAGTCTATTAATGAAATTCAAATTAATAAAAAATACATTTGTTTAAATAATTGTTTTCAGTGTTTAGTTAATATAGAAAAACGGGTGTCCTTATAATTATGAGAACCAGTGCACATAAAAGTGGACAATTAATATACTTAGGAATTTCTGTTTGAAGCAACCTCCATATGCCCAATCTAAAACACGGGCCGCAGTGGCCTGGTCGGTAGAGCGCCGAGCTCGTAATTGGATGATTGAGGGTTCGATACTCGAGCCGGCCAAAGACCGTCGTCGTGTACACAAATGGTGGCTGGCAGTGGCGAAGCGTCCATGGAAGCGATGGAAGCAGCGCTTCCCTTATTTAAGATTTTTAAAAAGTAATCAAGTAACATCGCCTCGTTGAAAGACTGAATTGATTCTTCCACTGCTTTTGGAAGCGCTTCGCTTCGGCGCTTCCATAGTTTTCTAAATCACGCCTCGCCACTGGTGGCTGGTGCACGTAAAATCCGTCTTGGCCGCAATGTGCTCCGTGTTACCATCCAAAATATACCGATAGTGAGCCATCCCTTCAGTGGAGGATCAAAATTGTGATGGCATGTCTCCGGACCACCCTTAGTGGTGCGTACCAGGTCATCGCCGATTATCCATTGCGCAATACTAGTGCGACGTTAAACCCAACCAACCAGCCCAATGTAAAACATTTATGAAGGTTTCTTTTGTTTTGATGTTTTTTTTTTTTTTTTTTTTTTTTTTACAACATAAAATACACTCAGAGATAGACAAATGTCGATGATAATTTCGATAATAAAGGTCCAACCCAAATCTCATGCATAGCCTCTATGACCACAACATAAGACAATAATGACCTTTATTACCGTCCATCTAGTAATCAATTTAATTCTCATTAAATATATTATATTCTACGTCTGTCCATTTCAATTACCTTACTCAAATATACCAATTTCTCGAGATACTCTTTTAAATTAAATATTAAATCTATAAATACATTTCATAATTTGGCATGGTAGTACTACAAATGATTTTATTTTATGATTTTACACAAAATTTAAATATCAGCTAATTAAAAATATGCCGTTTGGTTAAATGTTTTTCTTTGCATAAGTTATTTAATTAATAAAAATGAGAAGTATAAGTGATTTAATTACAGAAATTTTTAAATACCATGTTATTTTGATCAGTGTACCCAGTGTGATTATATTGGGAAGTTCTGGATAAAAACGTCAATAACACAATAAGTTTATAGTGTTACTTGATACTTTAAATATTGTGACAGTCATTTTTGTTACTATAAGGTTTTCTAAGGCAAAAAATCATGGCATTATTTGGAAAGTATGTTGATATATAAAATCTATCAAGATTTCCAAAACTTCTAAATCAAACGTATTAAAACAATACAGTTTCTTAAGTAAGTACTTAAGAAAACAAAATTTATCCCTTACGTTTCAATTATGTGTTAATGTATAACAATACTCATTGTTTACAAATACATTGCTGTTTTCACCTTTTACACCAACAGAAAAAAGTTGCTTGGTGTAGATTACCAAGACACATAATTTTCAACACTGGTCTAATTTATGCGAGAAAAAGAAATTCAAGAAAAAAGTACTAATATATGTTTCAACGCATCTTGAAAGAGAAAGAAAAGAAAATTATCATCATGAGCATTTCCGAGAAAAATCTGATAGTATGGCCAAGAAATCTGAAACCCGAAAGACAGTAAAAAGGGATTTCTGTGAACAAGTACCCAAAGAAAAGAACCAAAAGAGAGAGAAAGAGAGAGAGAGAGGTCAACATCCTACTGCTGCTAGCGTTCTACTCTTTTTCATGTTTTACTCCACCCTTAGCATTCCGAAGAACATAAAATAGTGAAACTAGGGAGGGGGGTCAGGACCCGGCTTGACAGAAAAGGCCCTATCTATCTTACAAGTGTAGTTCTAAAAAGAAGGCATTTTTAACGAGGCTATGATAATAAATTTTTGTGTGAGTCTCACGGTCGTAGATAGGTTAGCAGCATAGAAACTGATATTTAAACAAATCCCCTTCATCTAAGAAAAAACAGTATAGATAAAATCGAAAACATCTCTTATTTCTTCTTCCTACTCGACCACGCTTTTTTTCCCTGACTCAATAATAAAATTATTCTCCTCACTAGATTTAAGATATTTTATGATATTTTCATTTAGACACCATTGAATCAATAAATTTTCTTTATTTCTTAGAAAATATGGGACGTATAATTTAAAGTTTTAAATAATGCTTTGAAACATCCTTAGGATTTTCTAAACGACGCTTCCATATTATAAGAAAGTGAGAAAAAATTTTAAGGGATCTATTAAATAGAGATATCGGTGCATACGATGATAAAACATTTTCTTGGCATTTTGATGGCCTAGCCGTTCAGAGTTCACCGTAGTTTTCTCCTAAACTAACACAAATACGGGATAGGACCTCGTACAATGCCCCCCCCCCCAAAAAAAAAGGACATTCCGCCCAGTCATGGGACCCTAGTGCAGACAATTGGTTTTAATCCCTACACCAACGTCAACATCATACACTGGCATCAACATCATACGGTGGCGTATACAGAAAATTTATAAGGGAAGTTTCAGAGAAGTCCTTTATTTTTTAATATTTACATAAATGTTTTGTGTTGTGCGTGTGTATTTAACTACCTATTTGCCAGTATCAGTCTAGGTATATATATGTATATACAGGGTTCCCAGCATGAAAGGTACTCAAAAATAGTTGCTTTAGTTGCCTTTAATATATGAAATAGTAGCCAAAATAGTAGCCATTCCGAATGAAATAGTAGCCACACTGATCCAAATAGTAGTCTTGAATTAATATATATATATATATACAGTAAAACCTCTCTAAGTTGGACACCTACGGTTCCAAGAAAAACTGTCCAACTTAGAGAGGTGTCCAACTTAAAGGGGTTAGACATAATGTTAATGGATACATTCCGTTCCGAGAAAAAGCGTCCAACTTAGAGGGGTGTCCAACTTATAGGGGTGTCCAACTTGAGAGGTTTCACTGTATATATATTCAAGCAGTTTTTGGAGATAATGTGGTCAAAAGATATAAAATTGACTTAAGAAATTAGATACCTTTCTTGCAAAAGAAAACTGATACATTTGTAAATGCATATAAAACAAAATTTACATAGTAAGATTTAAAAAAAAAATCTGTAGAGCCTTTTCTGAGACACCAGTTTCTGAGATCTAAAACTGATCTACTTAATCAAGATAATTGTATAAGAAAATTAACAATAATTTGATGCAAAAAAGATATCTAAAAAGGAATTTATATAGCAATTTTCGAGAAAATTATTAGAGCTCTCTTTGGGTTACTTTAATCAAAACGTGGCAAACTCAATTGTTGATCGGAAAACAACAATTACATACGAAAGGATATCAAAAAGGGAGTTAATCTGGAGAGTTTGGAAACAAAATTTGCAGCCATTTTGCGAGAACCTCAAATTGACCTATTTATACAGAAACAGAAAGCCTATCAATTTTCTGAACCAACCAATTGATGCATATGAAAGGACAACTAAGAGGTGTTTATATACAGTTTTATGGTCCTACTTTTGGTTTCTAATATCGCACTTCTGGTTAGCAACTTTCACTAAAAGTTGGAAAATTCATCTGTACACCAGTCCCGCCTCAATTCTGAAGTTTCATCGTTCTATATTTATCAGTTTCGGAGATCTAATAGTCAGATCTTTCTCTCTCTTTCCCACCATACACACACGAATTTCCAAAAACCACTGTTTTGGGCACAGGAAACCTTAAAACATGTAAATCAAATTAAAACTCGAAATTGAATTTTTTGACCGAGTACAATAACTATTTCCATTACCTACAGTAGTCGGATAATGGAAGTAAAAATGCAGTGATGGTACAGAAAAAATAGTGGGGAACAATTTTTTGTTCAAAATAGTCTCCATTTTTCTGAAAATAGTTCTGACTAACCTGGAAATAGTACCTTTATTCCTTTCATTCCCAATTTTTTGCATCCATAAAGCAATAAATCTTATATTTAGTCATAAATTTATTTCAAAGGCTACATATATAAATATTTTTTTTTTAAATAGAAGTAATAGCAGAGAATGAATTAATATAGCTAAAAAAGAAACTGAGAAGTGTTTATATATGTTTAATATAACCACTGATGCTATTTAAAATCATAACTTTTCAAAAATAAAAATATCAAAATTTTGCAAAAAATACATATTGCAATTAATTAAAATACAAATTATAAACATTAAAAAATAAAATAAAACATATTTCAAACAGTTAATTTACTTAAATTGCCCAAAACAGGAAAATGATTTCGATATTATTATCAGAATGAAGTAAAATATACTTTCATTTATCAACAAGAATAGTGAAATCATCTAAAATATATTTTTTTCGGTGGAAAAATGTATATAGATTTTAATATTGTTCATTTTGAATCAGCGGGAGTGTTAGGTGGTAAGAAAGAAAATCTGAAATGTTATGATTCCAATTGGCATCACGGGTAATGAAAGGTTTAAGCCACTTTTACACAAAAATAGTTGCCATAGTAGCCTGAGGTTGATTTTAGTAGCAAATAGTTGCTTTTTAGCCGCCGCTGGTAACCCTGTATATAATATGTTCGGTATGCATTCAAAGTGCAAAACAAAAAATATAACGGAAAGCCATCAATTTTCTAGCATAAATTAATTATTTGCTCTGTTTTTAACCTTAAAGTTATTTCATATAAAATAACTTACTAAATAGATTATTATAGAAAGGAAAATTCTATGTGTCGGTTCAATAATTCCTCCTACTATTCAATTTGAGAAATCTCTTCAGCACCAGAATTTTTTATTTATTTATTTATTTATTTATTTATTTATTTATTTTTCTTTTATAAGATTTTTAGTCATTTCTTACAAGTAACAAAGCCAAATTCTATGTTCAGAGAAAATAGCGAAAAATAGTATGTTTGAGTTCAGCTCATCCACCACTGCTGGGTGCATATATCATAGAAAGGTAAATTTAATTTACCTTGCTAAATATAGGTTAATTTGTGTTACATAAACTAAAATTCTACGTAACCTATTTGTCCGTTTGCTAATTAATTTTGCTTATAACGTCTTGTTTGAATTATGGAATTTGTACAGTTTTTATAAATATTTAGGAAAAAACAAAACACTAAATTTCTACCTTTTCCACTTAAAAATCAATGTTTGAGAACTTAAAATATTTTTTCAGTAAATTTTCTGTATTTACTAGTATTTTTTTTTTTTTTTTTTTTTTTAAGTAGTATAACGTCATTAAATTTGACTTTAATTATTTTTCTTCCGTACATCTTAACGTATCAGAGTTATTTTGTATGTTGTAAAAGAACTGTAAATTCTACATATTTCTTTTTCCATACGAAACATGTTGTAGTGAACCCAGATAAAACACATAAATTATGTAGCTTTCGAAGCATACTTATGGAAATTAATGCGATAGAGAGAAAAATGGAAATTATAAACGCTTTTCAACTTTGTTGTTGCAAAGTGTTTAAAATATAAAAATAAATAAATAAATAACATTCAAAATATTCCCATATTTCTATTTCAATTAATCGGAGGGTGGGGGGGGGGATGCTTTAATATATTAAATATATTCGTTACGATGTTACATAGGGTTTCTGACCCCTATCAACCCACGCCCTTGCGTACGCCACTGACATCATGATTCTATTGCGCTTGGATTTGAAAATAGCTTTGAATTCATATGCGTCTTATATTTAATTATCAAGCAAGTGCATCTATTATTTGCTGACAATCTGGAATATTTCGCAGCGGATAGTACCTAAATATTAACAAATATACATTTAACTGCAAACTTTAATTTTTTTTATTATATTTTAATCTCAAAATAATAATAATAATAATAATAATAATTAAAGCAAATGTGCGAATTAAGGCCAATTGTCTACATGAGGGACCTAGTCTTGGGTTGAATGCCCTTATTAAGTGCCTTGGGGCGGTCTTTCTAAGGGATATTAGTCCGTATTCGCGCAAGTTTTGTAGAAAATCGGAGAAAACTCCAAATGACTAGGCAGTCGAGCATGACATGAGTTCACTTTCTCTCTACCATTTCTGGCAGCATAACCTCTTATCCGATAGTGACCTACCCCCCCCCCCCCTCTCTGGAAAATAATAATAATAATAATAAATCAAACAGTTCTAAGCAAGGATAAAATCTCTTACTCAAAAATGAATTCTAGATACAAAAGATTTTTGGATTTTTTTTTTTTTTTTTTTTTTTTTTTTGAGTGTGAAAAAAAAAAAAAAAAAAAAAAAAAAAGAAGAAGAAGAAGTAAAATATTTTAATATTTGCATATTGAAAATCAAAATGAATTAAAAAAAAAAAAATGTATCAATGAAAAACATGCATTTCCACTATAACTTATTCGTTTTAAGCATTAGAATTTTGATGTGATGCTTGAATTAAAAGCAGCTATGAAATACCAATGGAATCAGAGTATTTGTCTTATCAGTGTAATAAGTGCAATAATGAGAATTTATATTAACATTATAGTGGAACAAATTACTTCTAAGAGTCTTTTTTTTTTTTTTTTTTTTTTAATCATGGTGTAGCATCGCTGCCAAACTAGGCATAAATTTTACGGAGCAGTAAAATTTCCGTCAAATCTAGAGTAAAAAAATATGGTTCATCATGAAATTTATGTCGGCAGCGAGGTTTAAAATTTTTTACAGTGCAAGTAATTTGTCATCCATCTTCCGTTGTTTTTAAAAATACACTGATGGAAAAAAAATCCCAACACCAAAAAAAAATTATTGTACAGTAATGAAATTTCAGCAATACATTTGTCTAGGTAACATATTTAATTGATTAAAGTTTCAAGATCACAGGTAGAGCCATTGGCGAGAAGAGCCATTTCAAATGTGAAATGTTGGTACATTAGTAACCGGTGTAACCGCCAGAATTTTGAATGCAAGCATGCAAACGTGCATGCATTGTGTCGTACAGGTGTCGGATATCAGTTTGTGGGATGGAGTTCCATGCCTGTTGCACTTGGGCGGTCAATGCAGGGACGGTTAATGCTGGTTGTGGATGACGCTGGAGTTGTCGTCCAATGATGTCCCATACGTGCTCGATTGGAGAAAGATCTGGTGATCTAGCAGGCCAAGGCAACATGTCGACACTCTGTAGAGCATGTTGGGTTACAACAGCGGTATGAGGGCGAGCGTTATCCTGTTGGAAAAAACCCTTTGAATGCTGTTCATGAATGGCAGCACAACAGGTTGTATCACTAGACTGACGTACAAATTTGCAGTCAGGGTGCGTGGAATAACCACGAGAGTGCTCCTGCTGTCATACGAAATTGCTCCCCAAACCATAACTCCAGGAGTAGGCCCTGTGTGTCTAGGCCGCAGACAGGTCGCTAGCAGGCGTTCACCTGGCCTTCTTCTAACCAACACACGGCTATCACTGCGACCAAGGCAGAACCGGCTTTCATCAGAAAACACAACAGGTCTCCACTCCGTCCTCCAACGAGCGCTAGCTTGACACCACTCACGTCGCAAACGGCAGTGGTTTGGAGTCAGTGGAATGCACGCTACAGGGCGTCTGGCTCGGAGCTGTCCTTGAAGTAACCGATTTGTAACAGTTCGTTGTGTCACTGTGGTGCCAACTGCAGCTCGAATTTCAGCTGCAGACAAAGTACGATTAGCCACAGCCATACGCCGAACACGGCGGTCTTCCCTCTCAGTAGTGCCACGTGGCCGCCCGGAACCCGGTCTTCTTGAGGCAGTACCTTCCCTTGACCACTGCTGCCAACACTCATGCACAGTGGATACATTCCTGCCAAGCCTTTCTGCAATACCGCGGAAAGAAAACCCACCTTCTCGTAGCCCTACTACACGACCTCGTTCAAACTCAGTGAGCTGTTGATAATGGCTTCTTCGTCTTCTTAGAGGCATCCTTGACTAACATTAACCCACTACGTCAAATCTCAACTGTAAATAACGATCACGAACCTTACAGCGCTTATTTAAAGCAAACCTCATTTGCATGTTCATAGTGTCGCTACTAGCGCCACACTTATGCGCGTAGCTCGAAATTTGAATCGACGTCATCTTTCAGATGTATAAACACGCCTACCAAATTTCGTTTATCTAGCACAGCTCCTTCCTGGTGTTGGGATTTTTTTTTCCATCAGTGTAGAAACAACTCGATAAAATGGACTAAGCAGCGAATGTGACATCGCAGTAACTTCAATGAAGCTGTGATTTGATCTTGTCACTTTTTTTTTTCTTTTTTTTTTAATCACCAGAAATATGATGTAATACTTACCTTCTCAGAGTATAAGTTATCTGTAATTAATATTAATCAAGCTAATAAAAAGCGTGGAATATTAAATAGAAAATTTTATTATTCAAGATTTTGCATTATTACATTATTCAATTTCGCATAAATTTAATATGGTAAATTTAGTACAAATAATAAGGGTATAATTAAATTTGTAGACTTTCATCTTCAACCATCTCTGTCATTATATTTTTCAAAGTTATATACAGTGTAAACGAAATATTACATCTTATTGTTATTATTATTATTATTATTCACATTTTCTGTCCATTATGTAACCGAAATTTCTTGACTATGTACGCAATAATTTAAAAGATATTGAACGTTTATCTCATGAATGATACCTATTTAAAATGTCCATGCTGTCTCAGTAAAACTTTGCACTGTGACCTAAAATAACAATGAAATCGGTGGAATATTTTTTTATTTGTTATTGGTGAATGCAAATGAAGTGAAACAATGATTTGCTTTATTAAGTGGCTTCATTTGTTCACTTGGATATGTTTCATGTATGAAATCTTTTAAGTGGATTTTATCCATGTTCATTTTTTGCAGACATATCATGCACAAAAAAATGACACGGTGTTTCGTAAACAAGGTAGAGGTTTCGACTTTTTTTATGCGCTAACTACAATTTATTTTATAAAACTGCGCATGGAATTAATTCTAAAATTTGAATGTATTAGTTTTTAAAAAGTTTTTGTTTTTTGCATTTTTCTCACGAAATTTTTGAAATTTACTTTTAATCTACGACTAAAATATTTGTCTGTAAGATGAATGAGAATATATTTAAAACGTGAGGCAAAACATTTATATTCAAAATAATACTTGAATTATCTCTCTCTCTCTCTCTTTTGTTTTTAATAAAAAGCTGAATTTAGAAGAACTGAAGCATATTTTGTGTGCGCGGAAGCCATTTTTTTTATTTAGATTTTATATATCAAAAATTCGAAAGTTTTAAGTTTCTATTTGCAACTTACCTTTTTTTTTTTTTTTTTTTTTTTTTTTAAATTAGCTGTATTTATACGATTTACACGACTATTTGAAAATTTGCTGGCAGGATTTATACATTTATATTTCTATTAGTTTTAAAACAAAATATCTGCTATTTATAATATTCTAATTTGTGCTAATTTATTCAATCGTAGTTTGCACAAAAAATGACAAAGTTTGTTTCGTAAACAAGTTTGAGGTTTCAACTTTTTGCATGCGCTAACTACAATTTATTTTATAAAACTGCGCATGGAATTAATTCTAAAATTTGTGTGTATTAGTTTTTAAAAAGTTTTTGTTTTTTGGATTTTTCTCACGAAATTTTTGAAATTTATTTTGAGTTTACGACTAAAATATTTGTCTGTAAGATGAATGGGAATATATTTAAAACGTGAGGCAAAACATTTATATTCAAAATAATACTTGAATTATCTCTCTCTCTCTTTATATATATATATATATATATATATATAAAGCTGAATTTAGAAGAATTGAAGCATATTTTGTGTGCGCAGAAGCCATTTTTTTAAATTTAGATTTTATATATCAAAAATTCAAAAGTTTTAAGTTTCTATTTGCAACTTACTTACTTTTTTTTTTAAAGTTAGCTGAATTTATACGATTTACGACTATTTGAAAATTTGCTGTCCGGATTTATACATTTATATTTCTATTAGTTTTAAAACAAAATATCTACTATTTATAATATTCTAATTTATGCTAATTTATTCTGTAGTGTATGAATTCAAAGTATATTAGATTAAATAAATACAGAATTTGAGAAAAATATTTTCTGGAAATCTCGATGCATCGTTTTACAATTAATATATCGTAGAAAAATCCATTATGCAAAAAATGAAAAAAATTAAAGCAAAAAGTGCTGTCTCTTAATATTTTTTAATAATCGAATTTGTTTTCGTAAATATTATATCGATGTAATAATTGTATTGGTTTGACTTGAAAAATCGAGTTATCTTTTCAGTGAACAGGATTTCAAGATTCTAGCATTAAAAATTTTATTTTTTATTATGTACCAATGAAATACAAAGTTTTAATTAAAAATAAATATTTCTCCAGGAAGCTTACCTTTATTTTATTTGTAGTTAGAATTTTAAATTAAATGTACGAAATCAATGAATACTAAATGTGCACCTTTTTTTTTTCTTCTTCTTCTTCTTCTTCTTTCTTTTAAATTGTTATTATTCACTAGAATTATAAGCATGCGTAAAATACTGGTATTTCCTTATTTCTAATTTTCTCTCGTTTTAAAATTGAAAATGCAAAAGAATTTTAGAATTTAAGCTAAAAAGAGTTTCTTTTTTCTTTCTTTAATTTCTTTTTCTTTTTTTTTTTCCCCTGATATAAATACTTGTTTTAACATCTTGTCATTCAACAGTTAATACCTTAAATATTTATTCATTTGTAGTTTGCCAGTAAATTTCAGAAAAGGACTCTTAATGATTTTTTTTTCCCTGTGAATTTGTACACTCATAAGTTTCATTTATTTTGTAACCAGGAGCTGATAATAGCAGCTGGTAGTTGAAATAATCATGCATCATATAAGAAATAATTAGGTCTTATTGATGTAAATAATTATGGGTTTGCTTAGGAGGAGGAACTTGCATTGCTTTAGGTGCCAATGAAAAGTTATTTATTGATTATTTATACCAAAACCATTGCCTTCGGACTAAGTATTTAATAATTCTGCGTAAAAAAAAATATAAATAAATAAATAAATAAAGTTAAAATGTTATATTATTTGTTTTACATGTGAATGAACTAAAGCATCGAGTTCACTAATTCATTACTTTTAAATATGATAATCATAATAATTACTATTATTACTGAAAGTTACAGTGTAGATGAAATTATATTTTTCTGGTGATTATGATATTATCCCATTCTTGATAGCTGAGTAATTCTTTGAC
This sequence comes from Salticus scenicus, assembly GCA_963930645.1. Classification (NCBI taxonomy): domain Eukaryota; kingdom Metazoa; phylum Arthropoda; class Arachnida; order Araneae; family Salticidae; genus Salticus; species Salticus scenicus. The sequence continues at coordinate 228,069,154 of OZ005657.1, forward strand.
TGTATATATAGCACGGATCCTTCATTTTTAATGCCGAACCAGACTTACTGGGGGTAATCAAATCATTAGATTTTTTTTAATTATTATTTTGACATTTTTTTTTTTTTTTCGATTAAAAAAAGAAAAAGAAAAAAAGAATCTGGACAAAACAGCCTGGAACTTCAGCCATGCAAAGAATATTTCAAACCTCACATTTTCCGCTATTGATTTAAGCGAGAGTGCTATTAAAGAACCAAACATAAATTAAAGAAAATCTCAAATACTTTGGATCACCTTGTATCATAAAAAGCTACGAATGACTTGTAACTTTAACACTTTGTTGCACACAATATTTAAATGTTTTGGGGTGGGAATTGCTCATTTTTTTGGGCATAATATATATATATATATATATTAAATCATTATTATTATTATTTGGTAACTTTTTTTTTTTTTTTTTTTTTTTTTTTGCTTAAAACAAGAACGAATTTCTATAGAATTTTACAAAACTTGCAGAAAACTTGACAAAACTTTAGAGAAACATTATTCTGAAACATAAAAGACACCTGTAATATTGGCTGAGACATGAGCATTTATAGGTCCCCTAATTGCACTATAGACTAAATCGATAGTGGAAAATGTGAGTTTTTTAATGCACTTTGCATGTCTGTTCCAGGCCATTTAGTTTAGTTTTTTTATTTTTATTTTTTTAATCGAGAAAAATGTCAAAAAGAAAAAAAAATTAATTAGTTGTTGCGTGATCTCAATTCTAGAATCGTTCTTGGAAATGGAAAAGCCAGTTTTAATTTACTGAATGTCATAAAATGTGCAGAAAGAAGGGACTATTTTTAAAAATATAAAGAAAAAAAAGGGGGGAGGGGGACATTACAAAAAAAAAAGAAAAATAAAGTAAATAAATAAATAAAAATAAAAATAAAAATAAAAATCGCTAATTAGGGACTACATTTTGCTATTTGGAGATCCTTTTATGTGAAAATTCTTCAAATACTTTGAAATAAAAGTTCGTAAAATGGAGAAATTCGCAAAATAAAGATTCATTAAAATGAGGTCCGACTGTATACATGCAAACACGGAAAATAAATAAATAATAATATATTATATGAAATTTACAAATTTTACGAACAAAAAGGGTAACTTAATTAAAAGTATTTAAACAAAATTTATTATTTATACAAGCAATTAATGATTTTTTTTATTACTCATTAGATATTAATAGCCCTTTATCACTGACCTTCTGTAAGCAATATACCTTTTAACATCAATTTCTATAAAATATTTTAGAATTGTCTCGCGTGAAATGATATAAAATTTCGTTACTCGATAAGAAAACCAAAACTAAAATAGGAAAGGCCACCGCATATGATAGTGAACTTGGTATTTATTGTCCTCTGAAAGGGGAAAAAAAAAACTTTTCTCCTTTTCGTCCTTTTTTTTTTTTCATTAGGACTTGAAATGTGTAATTTGCATACAAAACGAATTCAAAGAAAAGGGAAAAAATAAGCAGGATTCTTAAAAGAGTAAATAATTATAAACTTAAATACTAGAATTTAAGTAACTGGATTTAATATTTCATTACTAAATTTTATTTTTCCTTTAAGAAAATTGCAAAAATATTTTATTTATATATTTATTTATTACAATGGGGGGATCTAAAAGGTAGGTGGGGTATTGCATCGATCCCTACATTCTTTGCTTAGCTAACGTCGCTGAGGGCACTTAGTACTTGAATGTACAATTATAAAATGTTCATACTAATTTTTCGCAAATAACTGTAGAAAGAGAACCCAGGTGCCAGTCGATTGGAAAATATTATTTCTTTTAAATGGCACGCATAAAATATTTTTCCTAAGCCATCTTCATATTGAAACTCAAATCGAGTTTTTCATGATTTATTTAATTAGAGAGATATTTTAATAAAAAAAAAAAAAAAAAAAAAAAATATATATATATATATATATATATATATATATATATTATAAATCGAATTATTGTGTGTTGGTGTTTTGGATTAAGGCCGCTAGAATATGCTTGGGTCGTTTACCTGGGTTTGAATTCTCTTCTAACGGTCCTAACCTGTATTCACGTGAGATTCAGAGAAAACCACGGAAAATTCCGAATGTCTAGGCCGATTAATGCGACCTAGATTCGAACCCAGCACCTTCGCCTACTATCTTCAGCAGCAAAATTAATTTTAGAATTCAAATTGTTGGAAAATCTCCTCTCTAAATATAAATTACTTTTAAGTACTTTTTAGAATACTTTCTAAAATAATGTTCTTATTGTGCTGGTTTTTCTATTAATAAAACGTATAAAATTAAAACTGAATACTTTTGTGAATTACTTTATTTTATACTAGGAAATATTAAATTAATATTCTAAAAAAATTATTTATAATAACTAATCAATATTTTAATTTAATAAGTTTCATATATGTTTTTTACGGGTTTATAAAATTTTATTATTTTTCCAGAAGTCTTTTTCAATGTTTACCTGGCATAATATTATTATAGGTATAACCATACAGTATGATTTCGGAAAATTTATTACCATGTTTATTTGATCTCAGCAGAGGAGTTTAATGAAATAATAATAATAATAATAATAATAAAGCTCTCCTTAAATACGTTCTTATTAAAAAGTTTTAAAACAATTAAGAAAATTCCGTAAACAATTGTACTAAGGCTCAGTGGCGATGTAGGATTTCCTTGTGGCATTAAGTTTGGGAGTTTATTGAGAAAAAAAAATTTTAATACGAAGATTCTCCCTTTAAAAATGTTTAAAATATTAAAATAATATATAGACGTTATTAAATTAATTAATACTGTCTTTATGTTTCTATCCATATTTTTGACAGATTAAAAAGAAAAAGTTGCATTTCCTGCATTTTATTTTTTCCCCGGCGAATATTTGTCATTCCTGATTTACTTAGAAACTTTTATATAAAGTTAATATTTGAATGTGAGACTTCATATTAGAGCTATATATTTGCAAATAATATTTATTATAATTTTAATTTTTTTTTTTTTTTGCTAATATTTATAAATTATTCTTAAATTGTTATTATTTTATTATTTTATGTTTATTTATTTATTTATTGAAAGATACTTTTATATTTGTCTGAAATTTTTCAGAACACTTAAAAAGAAACAAAAGTATCTTCAGAGCGTTCCATTTACAATAAAATGTATCCTTTTCTTTCTTTTCTTTTTTTTTTTTTTTTTTTTTTGGGGGGGGGTGTCTTTCGTTCTTTGTATACTTAGTAATTATTATTGATAAATATTGTTTGACTATTTCAATATCTATCTATATAATTAGAAAATGTTATCTGTTCATTCTTAAAACTGATTTAACTCGAAAAATAAACAGTCGTTTTTATTAATATCCCCTAAAAAGAAAAAAAAAATCTTTATAATTAAGGCATGTAACTTACATATTCTTCTTAGCTAGATTAGATTTATTTCGTTTACATGATCGAATGTACTTCTTAAAAATAAGTAAATAAATAAAAACAAAGCAACTTTGCATTTAGAACTTACCGTTTGCATGTTCATTTTTGAGCAAGGTTTTTCTCTTTATGCAAAAATATTACTTTTTTAAAAGATATTTGAAAATAATACAATTTAAAAAATTCATGAAAAAATATCATAAAGCATGATATATGTATATATTAGAAAACCTTTTCAAACGTAAAGCATGAAGTAATAAGTAGCAAATTCATGAAGTGAGAAAGCCTGTAACAAATAATAATAAATAATGTCTTTGTGGAAGGATACTAGAGAATAAATTATGAAATACCATCATTAAAGAAAATTTTAAACGACCATAAGGAATAAAAATTAAAAATATTTTATGATAAAAACCCATGTCTCATCTAGGCAGATAGAAAAGCCTTCAATATATGTATATCTGTAGCCGAACAACAGAAGACAGAGACTCCAACATCCTAATTAATATTCCGTAGTGTTGTTAGTTACGCCCTTTTTTACACACCAGTAAATTTTTAGAGTAATAGCCTCCAAATTCAATAAGGATTAAATAAGAAGAAAAATACTCTAAAATGATACTGGTGGGGGAAAAAAAGGCGGGGCTAACAATACTACGGAATATTAAATAGTATGTTGGAGTCTCTGCAGAAGATTTAGACACCTGAAACAACATAGATCAATAAGAATAAAATTTCATCAAATTAAAATTACCTGTGAAAACTTTTTGTTAATTATTGAAGCAATTAATTTTATTTTTTGGTTTTTGAAACAATAAATTTTACTTATTGATTATTTAATTAATTTAATTTTATTTTATACTTACCTTAATATTATTATATATACATATGTGTGTTTATTTATTTATTTGTTTATTTTTTACACAATTAATTCTTTTGGTATATTTAAATCTAAATTCTTTAAAAACATTTAAAATTAATATTTGAATGTTTTGAATATATGTATATATATATTTTTTTTTTTTAATTTAATTTAATTTATTTATTTATTTGAAAATATTATATATATATTCATTTTTACTCTTTTCTGAAAGAAATAAAATAAAATCATGGTATTTGCCAATTAAAATGAAATTAATTATTAATTTAAAAATAATATTTCATCGTCTCAATAAAAAAATTTTCTACTAGAGCATGTGATTTATATATTCATTTCATGAGAAACTTTTATAAAATCTCTCTTTTTGAATGCTTAAAAGCACTTTCCAATTTATTTAAAATCCTCGTAAATTTGATCGGAGATTTTTTTTCCCCTTCCTCTTTAATCACTGATGCTCTCTCTTTCTCTCTCTCATCTTTTATTCACGATTTTGAAGTTGGATGCGCGTGCTGCATTTCTAAACATCGAACTCCTCTTTTCACCTGTAACATTGTCCTGTTTGTTGTGGAGGACCAGTAGTGACAGTTAGGAAAAATGCTCTTACCTTGCTAGTTTCGGCGTTAGGGCGATTCTTTGGCTTTTGAGGTGTGGTTCACTGGAACTTCTCCCTGCTGTCAATGGATCATTGGAGTTGTTCCCTTGAGCGTCCACAGATGGGCACCCTTGTTCGATCTCAATGTCGGAGTCGATCCCTCTATCAAAACCCATGTAAGATGATTCTTTTGATTCAACCGATAGTCGGTTGTTCTCTACAGACTTTTTACAGGCCATCTTATATTTCGGGGTACATTTTTGCTTTTTCCTCACAACAAGCTGCACCGACGCTCCCACAGCGGATCCGCACGTGTTATTGAATGAGGGTTGCAGGAAAAAGACGTTGGCATTGTTTGGGTGCAAAAGTCGCCAAAAATAATCGACTAAAACTCGATTATACAAGAGCAAAATCAGAAAGCCGGTTTTATTATGACCACAAAGAAACAATTTAATTAACTTGAAGTGTATCTAAATACTATTATTAAAATTAAAATTATTCGAAGATTCCTTTTTAATAGGAAGACAAATGGTTTTATATAGTGACAGATTTTATGCAGTATAATTTATTTTCATTTTTGTATGATTGCGATTGGAGTCAGAGTGCATATCATTTGTACGAGTCGCTTGTTAATAAATATACTTTGTTAAATTTACTTTCATGAATCAATAAGCGATCAGAGAACAGTGAATCGTACTTTAAAAATAATAATAATAACAACAACAACGGAAAATAAATAAAATAAAATGAAAAATAAAAGAAGTAGCAAATCAATATGATATTTTACCGCATATTTGTATCATCTTCATCTGCTTAATTAAAACAAAATATTATCTAGAAACGTAATTTGATTGAGCGGTAAGCTAGAAACAAGCTGCGCTCATATCTTCTGACAAATATAATTATTTTTCTTTCTTCTTCAATGCCAAAATAAAGTAACTGATTTAGAGTAGCGTAATTTACTCATTCATTCATGCATTTATCCATTCAGCCGCAGGTTAGTAGTAAATAAATAAATATATGTGTGTGTGCAGTGAAGCGGAGTGTTCTAACATCACCGTTTATTTATCTATTTATTTTGTTATTATTATTATTATTTTCTTTAAAGCAAAAACAAAGATTTTAATAGTTAGAGATTCGGAATAAATGTTATACGCAGAGGTTTAACCGTTTAACCCTGTGACAATGATTTCTGAAATTTTTATTTAATTATTTACTGGGACAGAGAACTATTTCTTTCAGACGAAATGGACCAAATGTAAATAGAATATATAATATAAATAGAACTATAGCATCAAGTTAAAATAAATAATTTGAAACATATTAGAAAAAAATGTGTGTGTGTGTGGGGGGGGGGGGGGGGGGGGTTACGCGATGGGCTCTGTTTTTTTTATCTAAAATTAAATTCTGTTTAGATTAATTTAATTAATTTTATTATTATTTGTTAAATTGTTAATTATCTTTCCTTTTTAATAATCTATTGTTAAAATAAACATTGATAGTTCTAAACTATGCAATTTTTTAAGTGAATATTGTAACGTCAGGTTTCTGACGTCACATTCTGACAGGATGTATGATGTCACAGCCACCACTATGGAAAATAAAATGTTATCTGTAGTGAAAAAAAAATCCGATAAAATAATATTTAAAGTTTTCGTTTTACAACAGATTTGTTTACAAATATGAACGCTTATAATTCATCATAGTGATGGGAAATGAAAAATATTTTTTGCCGCATATTAACATTTTTATGTAGTTTCATATTTTAACAAAATTGAAATATTGAATTTTCAGTCCAATTTTGCCATTTTAAAAGTCCATTCTTGCCTTAAATAAGATTGTTAAAATGTCATTTTCTGAATGTATGAGTAAAGTAAAGTGTGAAAAAAATCTATTTTTAAATATTGATATTGACATACGTTGATATTTTCATATTTGAAAAGTTATTTAGTAAAGGAATTCAAAACAAAGTTATCACTGCGTGCACTCTATACTTACATGTCAGGGTTCGATCCAAGTTTTAATTTTTGGGGTTCATTTATATTAAAAAAAAAAAAAAACTATTTTTCTGAAATTTTTATTTTTATTTATTTACTTATTTTGTGTGTGTAAAACATATTTTTGTGAAATTTATTTTTATTTTTGCTGAAAAAAAAATAACGCATGATTTTAGAAATTTGAAAATTTTTATTAGGTTTAAAATACCCAATAAAACCCATTTGAGACTGAATTTTAAATGGCTTCAATAAATGGGCAACCCCCCAAAAAAGCCGGGGGGGGGGGTTATAGACGGGTCCAAAACCTTGATTAATGAAGTCATATAATCAGAAAAAGTAAATAAATAAATAAAAACTGAAGCAAGGTTGAAATAAAAAGTAAATTGATCAATGATTTTCCCTCAAATTTCAAAATATGTATCTCAATTTTGATAATAGTCTCAATATATTTTAATTCATATTTAGCTTTACGTTTTTATAAACAGATCCCTGAAATATTTTTTTAACTTGTAAAATATACATGAAAAATCGAATGCAATAATTAATATATAGTTTTTTTTTTTTTTTTTTTTAAGATTTTAAACAAAAGTAAATGTTCTAATTGTCTTTTTAAGTATGAAATTTATAGCAAAGGTTCAAAGCATAAAAAGTATTTGACACAAATAATACAAATAACTGTCTCTTAGACAGTTTGTCACCAACGTGGAAATTATTGCTTTTAAACCTATAGCTACGGCTGCCTATAGTTACTGTTATTTGTAGAAAATCTCGAATGGTGTTCCATCTTTATTTAATACACACGTTATTATTATTATTCATACATATTGTCATCTCAGTTTTGATTCTCAACGGGAGAGTCGTAAGTCTTATAGAATTGGAAATTTAGCTTGTTTACATTTTGTGATTTATCATTTGTAGAAAAGGTAGGCGAGGTAATGTTTTAAATTTGGGAAAAATAGTTAAAGCAAAGTTTAAAACTACTATAAAGATTTCATTTAATAGACTTTCAAGTATTACTAGCCTAGTTTCGCAGTGTGGTCCTTTTGAATTCGAAATTTGAAGCATTTCTTCTCACTTTGCCCAAATTACGAAAATTTTTGACAGAGTTACGACCGACGCGGAAATCGAAAAAGATATATTTTATTTAATTTCTTAAAAATAAGGTGGAAAATGAAACTTCGAGCATTTATGTTTTATAACAATTTTAAAATGAGGAATCGAAAAGATAAGGGCATTGTCCCTTTCTCTTTATTGATAACACGTATAAACATCAGATTTGTATGTTTGACTCGGGAGTCCGCTTATAAATCTTCGTCAGATAAAGACAGATAGCACATGACAGAATTACAATACGAAGAACTGGAAAAACACCCAGAGCCAGTGCGAGAATCGAACCCACTCTCCTACGATCGAAGGCGATTTGACCTGGTGACATAACCCCTCGGCCACGGAACGGAGGGCCCATAAGGGCGTTGTTCAAATGTACGAAAGATGATCTATATGGTTATCAAAAACACCTTAGATGGTACAATTTGTAAAATGTAAAATAATAATAATAATAATAATAATTATTATTATTATTTTATTTTTGTTTTGTTTTGTTTTGTTCCTCTCCACGGAAAATCAAAGTTACGATGGCGTGTTTCCGGATTACCCATAAAGGGACCGACTGTCTCCAACTGTCCACTGGGACGTTATTTTGGACCACTGGGATCTCTATTGGGACGTTAAATCAACTAAACCTTTCTTCTTTTTCTCGATCTCATCCACGGAAGATCAAGATTGTCTTATCAGCACCCCTACAGGTAAATCCTAAACAGTCCCCAATTACAGCTGGCAGCAAAATTATTTGAACACTAGTCAGTAATTCCTATATTAGAAAAAAATGCGCTTAAGACGTACTGTTTTGTTAAATAAGTCCTTGTCGAATCATGTTCTTAGACTAAGAAAATGACTCGACAAGAATATATTTAACAAAGCAGTATTAAGTGTACTTTTTTTTAGATGGTAGGGATTATTGCTAGTGCTCGAATAAGTTTGCTGCCGACTGTACCTAACCCATTGTGTAGTTATAATGCGACATTAAACTCCACTCGACATTTACGACTTTTTTACGTTTAATAGTGTTAATAATAATTAGAATTCTTTACTTATGGATGTATATTTTGAAAATGAGGGGCTAACAGAGAAGTAAACAAAAGTTTCGAGCTCAGCGTTTGGTGAAGAAACTTTTATATACCCGCAATGACGCGCGGTGCATAAGGTCCAGCCATCCCCTCCATAGAGAATAAAAACTGTGATGGCATGTCTCCAGACCACCCTTAAGGGTGTGTCCCACACTGTCGCAAATTGCCCATAGCTTAACATTCTAGTGCAACGGAAAACCCACTCACTCACTCATTAAAATAGTAGGTTTGTTGAAGTTCATAAAGAAAAAACTATTGGGAGTACAGCAAAAAGAAAAGAAATTCGAAAAGGAAAACGAAAATTTCTTTTGGAGATATTCAAATTTGTTGCATAAGGTTTAGTATTAATCTGGTTAAAAGAATATATATATATATATATATATATATTGGTAGTGAAGGGGAAAAAGTAGTAGTGCACTATATTTGCAGTTTCATCAAAGGTTTTTATTAAATTACGAAATATTAGGTCTTAAAACAAGAATAAATGTTTTTTTTATGTACTAGCTATATTGAAAACGTTTCATCAACTGAATTAGAAAAAATAAGCAATTTACTTAAACTCATAACAATTTTAACTTTATTAAGGGGACTTGGCACCACTGAAGGTTTCATATAAAAGCTTATATTTCCATTTAATATTTATAAATTGAATTTTATTAGGTTTATTCAATAAAATATATAGTAAGGCAACGATTTTTATGGGTTTTGATAATTTTTTTACGGTCTTGAAATCTTTAAATTGTGTTTTGTCAGTTTGAATTTTTTTCTTGAATTAGTGATCTTCAAATGCTAAAACTTCTATAAATATTTAAAAAAGACTTAGCATTTTTTTTTTTTTTTTGTGTAATAAAACCTACTAAAGGAATTATAGATGGATTTTGAAATTTATTAATTAGTTTCTGGGGGAAAAAATTAAAAGTGCATGTCTATGTAAAAACTTGCAAAAAATAAGATAAAAGGAAATAAAATTAATTTATTTTTTTATTTTTTGGGGGGGTTACATTTTTATTTTTAATATTTTCTCTTTTAAAGGTATTGCAAAATCCATCCTTAATTCTTTTAAATCGGTTCTATTAAATATCCAAAAAAATATCAAGTGTTTTTTTAAACATCTGGGGAAATTTTAGCATTTTGAGGATCATGAATTCGTGAAAAAAATGTAAACTGGGAAAACTCAATTTAAAGATTTCAAATCTGTGAAAAATACATAAAAAATTATAAGAATTGTTGCCTGTATATATATATATATATATATATATATAATAAAGATGATCTATTAAGCATATTAGAAGCCAAGCAACAGATACAAGATCACTGAAACACCAATGACCAATAAGATAAAAAAAAAAAAAAAAAAAAAAAAAAAATCATCAGTGGATGAAATACATTAATGTAAAGAAACCAGATCTATTAATTAACAGTCTGCAAAAACAAACGAATCAATAAAGTAAAACAACAAATCTTAACTTAAAACCATAAACTTATCAAAATTAATGAAAAAACAACCCAAGAAACACAAGATAGGAAGAAGGAGGCAGGCGGCAAGACTTGTGACTTGCCTGTGGGGTTACACTAGTTTTACGCCGGCAACACTCCCCCAGCCTGCCACAACCAGAACAGGAACCATATGGATTTTAAAATGCAAAATTTCAAAGCAGATGAACAACAATGAAGCCACGAAGCCACAATGAAATTCACCGATTGATCACATTGTGTTTAACAGTATAATTAGAACATTAAATATAGTTGACAACTCAAAAAGGAAAAATCTGAAATTTTATTGGAAAAAAAGTTTGCATAGTAATACAAAGCAAATGCAACAAGCCTTCTACTTTTTTTTTTTTTTTTTTTTTTTTTAATTTAATTTCACAAACCCACCCAACCATCCAGCCTTACAACACCACCCCACCTCCGTAATCAAACATCTGCCCACCCAACCGCCACCTTTTTTATTGTCTTTTATTATTTTATAATTTTTTTGTTGATATACACAAGAGTGTACACAGCTTTTTTTTTTTTTTTTTTTTTGTACTAACAGAGACATGGTTAAGGATATAAAATAGAAAATACAAAGTTTTTAGGAAAACCCATTATAGCAGTGGCTGTGATCAGTTTATTAATATTCTTGTTTTTAAACTTTGCAGAGCATAAATTATTAATTCGAAATAAATGGTTAATGATGATGTTTCTAAATACCGAAAGATGCAGACATGAATTAAAATGTGTAAATAAGTTGACATTAAAACAAAAATCTTGCCGTTTGTCATAGATATCTGTGTAAAGTTTATTACCATCGATGATTATTTTTAGATCTGAAAAGTTAATTGATTGATTAGTCAGAGTATTTTGAGTTAGCTTTAAATTAGGTGGATAATTGAAGGAAAAGCCATTTTGTGAGTTCTTGTTGAGATAAAATACAATAATATCATCGATGTAACGATAAAATCGAACATCATCATTGCTAATTTGCTTTTCATAATAATAAAGATAGAGATCTGCCAAAATACTGGAGCTACAACCTCCTTGTGGGATGCCTAATTGTTGCAAATAGATAGCGTTGTTGTGGAAGATATAATTATTATGGATAACAAAGTTAAGAAGAGTTTTAAATTTTTCTGCTTTAAAATTGTAAGGAAGATTAATTTGAGCTTTATATTCTTGAAAAAGACTGTAAATGATATTACTAAGATCTGATGTGATAACTCAATATTATTGAAAAGATCTTGAAAGTCAAAAGTCATAATATTGTCTATTGAATCGAGCGATTTTATGTAATGAATTAATTGAAAGCTATTTTTAAGACAGTGTAAATTATCAACTTTGCAAGTACATTTGAAATTTGTTTTAGAATATCCAGTAGAGCTTTATTAGCATTGTTGTTATAAGTGTTACACCCAACAGTGACAGTGCGAAATTTAATTGGAGATTTGTGAAACTTAGGTATGAGAACTATATAAGGATAATTAAAGTTATTGAAGGGAAGTTGAAGTAGTTTATAGTAATTATGTATTTTTCGGTTATTAATAATAAGGTTATTATTAGTTAAACTGAAGATGTTACTATTATTGATTGATGAGTTTAAAATAGAGAGATAGTAGGATTTACAAATAATGGCATAATTATTAGGTGATTTGTCAACATAAGTGATCACAAAGTCATCCTGTAGTGATTTGATTGAGTTAAGAAGTACAGATTTTTTAAATAACACCAGATTTGAAGAATTGATAAATAATGCATTTTTGATTTTTTGTAACACTAAAACTTTCCATTGAGTGAAGTAGGCAATAGGTTTATTATGAGTAATAGATATTTTATAAATAAATAAATCTAGGTCATAAGAAAACTGTTGAAAGATTTGTGGATATATATATAACCTAATATAGTTCAATTTATAGATATTAAACGGGAATATAAGCTTTTATATATGAAACCTTCAGTGGTGCCAATTCAAAGATGCCAAGTCCCCTTAAGCTTTCTATGATTTGATACTTACTGATTAAGGCGGTTTATGTTTAGTATTGAGAAAATATAAATTTAGTATCTTGTTCGTTAAAGATATTTTGATTGTAATAAGTAGCTACACTGCTGATACGAATATGATGATATATGTTATGTCAAAATGTATTGGATATACGGTTAATAAAGGTCTATAAGTTCATTGGATTATTATTAATTCATAACATTGAATATATAAATAAATATATTCAATTTCTATTATTGATATATATTTTAATTTTGTATACTTAATTTAACCGCTTAATTTTAATTCATTGGCTGTAGTTTGCACTACATTTGGTTTCCTATGGTAATTCAAATTCAATTTATTCTTTAATTTAAACAAATTTGATTAAATAGATTATGTGTGTAATATGCTTCATCTAATTGTAGATAAAACTATATAAAATTCCACAAATCACAACTCACTCTTATCTGCCGTATTACACTATCTACCACAAGTATTTAGACATTTTCAAATTTAGGCGTTTTGTTCTAAAAAAATTTTGCAGGAATTATCTGGAAACTTTGGGAGTACAAAGAACATATTATACCTCCTATATTTCAGCAAAATTTTTGTCCTGACAGAAAAGAGGGCAAGTAAAATATTAAACAAAAGTCAAAATGTTTTGCATCACCCTGTAAAAAGTAATGCTTGAAATGTGTTTTGACTGTAGCATGTGATTATGAAGATTCTTTTTATTATGTGTATAAATTGTTATGAGGCTACCACATATATTCATAAAAATATAACGGTTTCTTTAAAAATTGCAAAAACAATTGACACATTTTAATAACAAGTAGGGTATTAGACCTTGTGCAAAGCTATATTTAGGAAACTTGGCATAATGCATTAGACGCAGCATCTGCAATCAGAACGCAAAAATGTTAAATATCTTCCGAAATATGAGCATTTTTACTAAATAAATTTCAACTACGCATGCACAAGCATTTAAAAACTTTCATTTGCATAGTTTAATAGCCAAAGGTATTGAGCTACCTTTATGAAAGCCCCAAACAAATATCATGTAAATTCAAAAAGTTAGGAGAGATAATTTCAGTTTATCTCAAAATAAAAGCTAAACTATAACTGGTTTTACTCACATTTTCATTTTGATTCAACCAATGCTCAATGGTATTACAGTGTTCGCTGATTGTAAATATATATTGATAAAACCCCTTATCATCTTCCTTACTTATTATTTATTTATTTATTTATATTTTATTTTATTTTATTATTTATTTTATTATTTATTTTATTTATTTATTTATTATGTTTTAGAGGAATTGAAATTGTGATCATTCTACAACTCATAACTTTTTTAATTTACTCGATACTTGTTTGGGATTTTCATATAAGTAATTGAACATTATTTGGCTATCAAATTATGCAAATGAAATAGTTTAAAAGCTTGCGCATGCGTAGGTAAAAATTATTGCGTAGGTAAAAATGTTCATATTTCATAAGATATTTAACATTTTTGCATTTTGATAGCAATATGCTTTGTCTAATGTAGTACTCCAAGTTCATTAAAATTGGCTTTGCCCTGAGTCCAATACTCTGCGTGTTATAATTAAAAAAGTTTTATTTTTCTCCCCCCCCCCCAATGTTTTAAAGAAACCGTTATATCTTAATGAATATATGTAATAGCCTCATAAAAATTTATAAAACTATTCAGAAGAATTCTCATAATCACATGCTACAGCAAAAACGCATTTCTTCCATTACTTTTTACAGGGTGATCCAAAACATTTTGGGTTTTGTTTAATTTTTTACTGGTACTCTTTTCTTATTGAGGACAAAACTTTTGCTGAAATATATGAGGTATAATATGTTCTTTATACTCCCAAAGTTTCAAGATAATTCCTCAAGAATTTTTCTTGATATTTGACAGAACGTCTAAATTCGAAAGTGCCCAAATACTTATTGGTAGATAATGTATCAAATTATTTAAATAATGTTGATAATAAAACTATTAATATTAATTTGACGTTTTTAAAGTTTATTAGTACAATATGATTTTGGTGTATATTGATATATTTATGTGGAAAAATGCCATTTTTTATTAAAAAAAGGGGGGAGGGATTGTTAGGAGATTTTTTAAATATAAATTACTACCTTAGAATGATAAAAAATTATATATATATATATATATATATATATCCACTGAAATACACATTTTTAAGTACATTAAATTTTCTCGAAAATTATTTAAATTTAAAAGTTAAATTTTATTTTGTTTCGTTTATTTATTTATTTATTTATTTGAAAATTTATTTAATTTTACATGCTAACTAATTTTTAATTTTTCCCTCGATTTTATATTATTAGAGTTTAAGAATACATTCTAAGCATATTTGGCAATTACTTTGAGAATTCATCGATAAGTTAATTATTTAAAAATATTTTCATATTTGAATACTAAAAATTTTCATTATATATTTCAGCATTCAAGCATAAATATATTAAAATAATAATAATAATAATAATAATAATAATAATAATCAACGAATCCACAAAGTAATATAAAATATGTTTAGAAGGAATTTTCAAACTATAATAATAATAATAATAATAATAATAATGAAAATGAAAATGAAAATCATAATTAATAGGCAGCATAAAATAATAATAATAATAATAATAATAATAAATAAGATAAAATAAAATAAAAATTTTCTTAATTATTTATTAAATTTAAAGAGTTTTTCAGAAATTTAAATATACATAATATTGTTATATTTCAATGCATATGTAGGCGAATTTTCATTACTCTAAGGCAGGAATTTACAAGAAACATTTATAACGTGCATCATCCCCTTACATCACCGTTGTTTTCCAATATATATGTATATAGTATATATGTTGTAATTTTTAAAAGTTATTTAAGTTGTTAAAAAAAAAAAAAAAAAGAATTACTAAATGAAACTTTGATATTCTACAAAATAAATATTAAAAATTTTAAAAAATCAGTCTTCGAAAAACGTAGTCTAGTTTTAACTGAATTCTGAATGTGAAACGAATTTAATATATATATATATATATATATATATATATATATATATATTACGTAGTGAATAATAATAGGTCGAATTTCCCCATAGGTTAACCTGATGTTTGACTGATCTTGGCGCTCTTTTGATAAAAAACCTTAAAAATAAAAAGTTAATATGATTATACCCTAACCCATGAATTCTTTTTAAGAGACAGCCAGAGGCTACTTTAAATTTGTGCAGTGAAATGTACCGAAATAATGGTGTTGAAAGTTAATAAACAAAAACTGCTTGAGTGAACACTATAAATCGCAAAAACATGCAAAGTTTACAATTAATTGAGAGGGAATCTTTACTAGTAGAAAAAAGTGAGCACGACTGTAACATGAAAGCAGAAATGGTACTTAGAACATAAAAAAGTGATATAAAATATTTTTTCCCCTTTCTTTCTGTCCTTTTCCCCCAACCAGCAGCCAGGTATATGTAATTCCCGCAGTGATTTTTCTAAGTTTGTACGTGATAATTGTATAACATTTAGTAAAATTGGTGAAAAAATGATATAAAACTCGTTTTTTAATTTCATTTTGCCCCCCCCCCTCCCCACAGTATATCCTCACAGTGTTGTTTCTAAGTTGGTACGTAATAATTATAAAAAAAATTTAGTTGAAGCCGATAAAAAATTTATTACACAGACATTGGGCTTGAGAACTCTGACTCCAAAGAGAACATTCTATCTGCACCACATTTCCATCCCCATAAAAAATACCACTAATAGTCCGAACCTAAAGAAGGGACAAAGAAAAAGGAAATAAACGTAAATCACCTACAATACGTGTTTAGTCACGAATAATGTACCCTACCTGAGTAAACCTACCCTCAGACTATATAAAGAAAGATTAGTGAGTTTACCTGAATCCCATTTTGCTTTTCTCACGCATTTTTGAGTTGCGCAAAGTATATCGAATAACGGGAAAAAATCGCCCATCGAAAAGATCGCCCATAAAAAGTGTGTATATGTAAACACAGAGAGGAATTGGGAAAGCAAAAAAGCAAAAGACGTCTTTCATATCGCTTTTTACTCATTTTAATAAAACTTTGCATAATGTATGTATATAATTACTAATTCAAGAAAAAGCACTATGAACTTTTTGTGTATTTTAGGATCTAGGAAGTGGAGGGGGGGGGGGGGATAAAAAAAAAACTTTGTCACTTTATTATTAATATTTGTTTTCCAACCAAACTTTCGCCCAAACTTTGTAGAATTACTTCTTTAAAATTAAAGAGCCACCCCCCCCTCCCCCCCCCCCAAAAAAAAAAAAAAAAAAAAAAAAAAACGAAACACTTTCAAACTGTACGTACGTCTTATGTTGTATAACTTTCAATGCTCCTTCCCTACGTTATCACTCAACAGACAGACAGAAGGACTGAAAGGCGTACAAATAGACTAATTGTATTCATAATCACTCTTAAATATTGTTGGAAAGGTGTTAAAAAAGCTTAACGCAAAAGAAAATGCAGCTCTTAATGTATCTGAATATTTTAGTGTAGCCCTGTAAATCTGATGGTTAACCATATCATATTTTATATAAAACATTATTTTAGCCTATTAAGAATAAATGTCAATATCTTCATGATTTTTACAGTAGAAAGTTATTTAAATGTGATTTATAAAAATATCTATCCTAAAACGCAATGCATTGGAATTTTTTTGGGAGATCTCTATGCACAAAGCAGTTGTACAGAACCTATTAATGTCATTTTGAATAGGAAACATTCCACAGTGGACTTGAATGACATTTACAATTCTTAAAATATTCCTGAAACTGATTTATGTTACTCAAGTTCACTATCGAATTCTTCCTATTGAAAACGGAGAGAATGCCTCTACTGGTTTGTGCACAGGGGCACCCGAAAGTATTCCAAAGCATTGTGTTCTATGAGAGGTATTTCTATAAACTAAATTTTAATAACTTTGCACAAATCTTAATGTAATTAAAATATGTTATTCATATTTCCCAAAAGAATGCTTTCTATAGACTATAGTATGATTAGCATTAAAATTTACAGGGCCAGGTAAAAATATTCAGTTGTATTAAGTGATATTATTGGAAATTTGTTGGAATTGTACTTTAGTTTACATGAAGTGTTTTTAACACTTTCTAACAATTTTTAAGAGTGAATATAATTTGAATTAGAGTATCTGTCTGTCTGACTGTACGTTTGTCTATCTCTTCGTCTATCTGCCTCCAACGTCCGTAAATATTTTCATATATTTTTTTAATGATATATGTCATTCAAGTTCACCATGAAATAATCCCTATTTAAAATGACATTTACACGCCTTGTACGAATAGTTTGTACACAGAAACACCCAAAAGAATGACAATACATTGCGTTTTATCAGAGACATTTTTATAAATCATATTTATTTAACTTTCTACTGCAAAAATTATAATGAAATGTACATTTACTGTTGATATGCTAAAATAATGTTTTGTACGGAATATGATATACAGCCTTCAGATATACAGGGCTAAACTAAGATATTCAGATACATTAAGTACTACAGTTGGAAAATTGCTAAAATTACATTTCTGTTTAAGTTAAGCATTTTTAACACACCAACAATATTTAAGGGTGAGTATGAATTCACTTAGTCTGTTTGTCTGCCTTTCTGCCCCTCTGCGTGTCCATTTTGTGACAAGGTAGACAGAGAAACTTAAAGGTTAAACGATACAACGAATAAGTACAGTTGGAATGTGTTAGTAATTAATGCGTATCGCATGCTTTTTAGTTCTTGCTTTTTTTGCTTTTTTTTTAATCCTTTAGTTAATCTAATCCTTGAATAAAGAATTGTTATATCAAAGTGCATGAAATTTTCTTATTAGAAGCTTTTATACGAAATGGACTTTGTCATCGTGTTTTCGTGTCACGCTAATAAACAGGGTGCCACCATTTTAAAGTAGATATAAGCTATTCAGTTCGTCACTCCATGGCTTAGGTTGTTAGAGCGTCACGTTAGTAACGCGGTGGTCGAGAGTTCGATTCCTCAAGGTCAGGCGTGTTGTTTTTTGGAGATAATTAGTAGAAAAGGTGTCAAATGATAAAAGAAAATTTTTCGTTGACTACACAGTATCCTAAGAATTTTTGAAGAGTTTTTTTTAAGAAGTTTTTTTTTTTTTTTTTTAGATATTAGAAAACACAAAATATTTTAGATATTAAAAAAAACACGAACTAAAACGTTTTAAGTAAAAAATACACAAATAAATATTTTTAGAAGCTTTATATATATATATATACTAGCACACTTTGCCCGCTTCGCTGGTCACTATATTTAAATGAATTAAAAAAAGAATCAATATTTCTTATACCGTTCTACAAATTAAAACTAAAAAGAAAATATATGAAATACATGGAAATTGCTTAAAAACTTCGCTTCGGGCCCTCGCTGACTTCGGCAGAGACTTGTTCACCGCAACGTCTTGGTACTGGATAATTTAATATAATTTATAGAAATGTCAATAATACAGAAAAAACTGCATTAGTCATTTTCTTTTTGATAATAAACAGAGCGGAAAACGCATAATATTTTACATGGAGATATTTTGTATAATTAGACCAATTTTAAAAAATGCTTTTCCTTTTTTTCCCACTCTCATTACAAAAATATTTAAAATAAAATTGAGAAAAATTGTGCAAAAACATTGAAACAGCATGGAGCTCTTATCGGAATTTGAAATTTGGCACTGAAGTAGCTCGGACGTTTCTCGCCAAAATGTTTACTTATTCATTTGCAATACCCATATCACCTCATCGCCGAAATGACAACAAAATCATAAATAATTATACGATTTAAAAAAAAGAACTTTTTATATACCATGTTTTTAAATTTTCTGTTGAATCTTATTACATTAGCACTTTATCAATGTGTAGAAAATTTTAAAGTGATAATGACGTCAATTTTTGTAAGATGCATAATTTAATTTTTTACAATTTTTTAATGTTCACGTTTAATTAAATGTATTTATTTTTATGTCGAAAAAACAATGAACTCGTATTTTTTTTTTTTTTTTTCGCAAATATTAAATTATAACAAATATTTATTTTCATATTTTAATTAATTAAAGAAAACTTTGCAACGTAATATCTTTAATAACTTGATGTGTATAATGTCCACACAAAAAAATGAAAAATTTTTGGAGCTCTTTTAAAAAGTATAACATCTATGCAGTATCTTTAAAAAAAAAAAAAAAAAAAAAATTGATCAGTTTTTACTAAAAAAAAAAAAAAAAAAAATTGGCCAACTCTTATCTCTCAATTTGATGCTGAAAAATTCTATTTATTTTTGAAAGTTTATTTATCTGAATGTTAATTTAATATTTTGTAGTTATTATAATATTCAAAAGATTATATAAACAATATTTTTATTAAAAAAAAAAAAAAAGATTTTCAAACATTTTCCCCATTTTTTGAGAAAACGCATACTGTGTCTTCACTTATGTCCATGAATGTTTGTCGATTCAAAATGAAAATATGGGTAAAACCCTTTAGCGTTTTGCATGTTTTTGAAAGTACTTGAAAAGCAACTTTTTCATCAATGATATCTTTCTGAGTTTTAACGATATTTGCTTAGGGATCTTTTTAGAGTTAGTCTATATATTTGGCTAATA
The DNA here is from genome assembly GCA_963930645.1 of Salticus scenicus. NCBI lineage: Eukaryota > Metazoa > Arthropoda > Arachnida > Araneae > Salticidae > Salticus > Salticus scenicus. The sequence goes on from OZ005657.1 coordinate 228,089,410, forward strand.
TATTATTTTAAAGAAATTTTGCTAAGTTTTGCGCATGCGCAGTTAAAAATTATTTAGTAAACATACTCATATTTCATGAGATAATTAATATTTTTATATCCTGATTGCGTTATGTTGTGTCTAATGCAGTATGTAAAGTTTCTTAAAGTTGTATTGCTTTGGTTTTTAGAACCTGCATGTTATGAAGGAAAAACGTTAAAAAAAAAAAAAGTGGGTGTTATTAAAGAAACTTTTATATCTTCGTTAATATAAGTGAAATTCTAGTATAAATTTATATATATAATTAAAAGAATGCTGATAATCCTATACTACAGCTACAACTCATATCAAACATTATTTTTTACAGAGTAATACCAAAGATTATATTTTTTGTTTAACTTGTGACTGATCCCCTTTTAGCGTTCGGGATAAATTTTTTTTTTTTTTTTAAACCTCTGAGGTTTTAAAAGGATTCATGAAACGTTTCTTTAGATATTCGACAAATACCTTTAGATTTGAAAGTGTGCCTTCACTTATGTCAGGTGTACTGTATTTAAAACATACAACATTTGCTATATCGTCCTTATAATAGAGCCTTTTCTTATATACTACATACATATCGCTGTATGAATATATATTTCGTAGAAGTAGAAAATATTTGACCTGAACCACTTTAATTACACACAGTAGTTGATTTTACTATTGCAAAAGAGCATTTTCAAGAAAATTTCATTCGACATTTCATTCTTCTATACTTTCTAAACTGTTCATCACATGAGTTTTTTTTTTTTTTTTTTTTTTTTTTTTCGTTAATCCCATACTTTTCATAATATTTAAGAAATGTACTAAAAAAAAAAAATTACATTGAAAACTTTAAATCCCCCTTTAAGCTCTCCATTCGCCTTCCACAGGCCAGGGCATTTAACATGTTATTTTGCACTTTCACCCCCTATGTTTGTGCCCCTTTTAAAACTTACACGATTTCTTTTTCTTTTTTTTTTGTTTCTATTCGTCAATTTTTGGTCTTCGTTAACTGAACTGATATTCAAAACGTCATTTGCACCTACTTGCCTCAAACTTATCAAAAACGTAAAAAATTTCTACATTACCCTTACGTAGTCCCTTAAAACATAATTTTTACATAAGCCAAAAATATTTCACCTGGACCATTTTAATTACACATTTTAGTTTTTCTATTTCAAAAAAGCCTCTTTCAAGAAAATGTGATGTTTCATATCCTTATGTTTTCATAACTATTAATCGTGCTAAGGAAACGTAGAGAGCTTTTTTGTAGAAATTTGACACAGTTTAATTCTGTAACTGAGTTTTTGTCCCCCTAATTACGATAGTTTTCAAGATACTTAATAAAAACGGAAAAGTGCCCCCCTTCAAATGCCCCTACCCCCCACTCCCTCTCCACGGGTGGGGGCTTTTAGAATGTTGTTCAGGACACTCTCGAGTCTCGACTATAACTGTGCATATTTCAAAATTACACGTTTTTTTTTTTTTTTTTTGCCCTTTTTGTGAATTTTTAGGCTTTGTTATTTGAATCGGTACTCAGTACGCCATTTGCCCCTACTTGCCTTAAACTTATTAAAAACATAAAAAACTTGCTATATTACTCTTACGCTGTAGCTTCTTCATACACAATTTTTGCATAATTATAATTATTTCACCAGAATCCTGTTATTTGCACACTTTAATGATTTTGCTAGCGCAAAAAAGCATTTTTCAAGAAAATGTGATATTTTATCCCCTATATTTTTTAAACTATTCATCATATAAATAAAACGTAATAGACATTTTTGTAGAAAATTTCACGTACATTAATTTTGTACGTGGGTGTTTTTCTCTATATCCGATACTTTTCAATAAGACATTTAATAAAATCTAAAAAGCGCCAATGCTCCCTGCCCCGCGTCCTCCTCGGACGTGAACTTTTAGCATGTTGTTCAGGACACTCTCGGATATAACTGCGCCCAATTTCAAAACTACACGACCCCCCCCCCCCTATTTTAACAGGATTAATTTGGTTTAAAATGAGATTAAAGACTGTTTACGAGTTGACAAATTTTAAGGATATAAACAGTTGAGTAGGCAATATTTCATATTATTTAAAAAAATGCATAAAATCAATTTCATTTATATACATTAATTTAACTATCATCTTAAATTTATTAATAACATTACTTTTTCAAAAGCATAATTACGGTGATGCTAATTTAAACTTATGTTACGTATCAATTAACCCCTATTTTAAAGCTTAAATAGTTTATAAACCCATAAATGTTTCTGCATAGTAGTGTTAATAATTAATATTAAAAGTGTTACGATGCAGTTCAATTCAAATAAATTTGCTGTATCAAATCCATAGGATCAAAAATTAATTGCATTACATATTGGAATGCAGTGATTTCTCATTATTATTATTAAGGTCAACAACTCACCCAACCAACCAACCAAGCCAAAAAACACCACACTTAATCAAACGTATGCCCACCCATCCTCCACCTTTATTATTTATTTATAAGTATATTTTTACATATTCTCAATTCAATACAGCTCAAAGAGAAAACTAAATGCGGTTTTTAATGACTGGGAAAGCCTTATTAAAATACTAAACAAAAACATACTGAAGTAAATTCTTTTTTTCTTCAGAATTTTATTTATAAATACAGTAACTGCCGCTTAATAATTTCACTGGTTAATAAAATCAGCCGCTTAATCAGATCAAATTGCTAGGACCGGAATCAAATCAATACAAACTACTTTTGAAACTGCCGCTTAATAAAATCAGCATCATCGGTTAATAAACTAAGGGGGGAAAAAATCAGCAGCAAAAATATCATTTATGCTTGATATTATATATATATACAGTAGAGCACCTTTTATACGTTTCTCATTTATACGTTTTTCTCATTTATACGTTTTTCGACTTCGGTCCCAAATCATTCCATTGAATTCTAATGTTAAAATATTTCGTTTATACGACACAAGTAAATTCTTAATTTCACTTATACGTTTTTTTTTTTTCCTCTTTGTAGAATCCTAAGTTTGAGTTTCATTCCAGGATTTAAAAAAAAAAAAAAAATGCTCTGTATGTTTTATTCTTATTTTTTTTTTTTTTCGATTATTTTTTCTTAGAACTATGGTAACAAAATGCGGTTATAGAACAAAGTGCGACTTGCATCGATAGCCTGGGGAAAAAGGGGGGGGGGAGAAATTTTCAGAGATAAGCCAAGTAGCCAGTGACCACTTGAAGACCTCTAACTTTCTCTTTTAATTGATTCCAGGAATGGGATATGAAAGGAAAAAAGCCCACAACTTTATAGGCATTTTGTAAACTTGAAGATTTATTAATCACTTCTGTTGGGCGACTTGGAAGATTTTCTTATCGTGTTTATTTGACATTATGGTTGAAGACACATTTTTTCCCTTCCATTATATCGTTTGCAAAAATGTCATCTTCGTTTAGAGAACAAAAGGCTTTGTTTTTAAAGTTTAAAATCGAAATCTTGAAAAAAAATTCTGAATTTCTATATTTTTAATTATTATTTAATTTTTATTCAACCTTTTAAAAATATTTTAAATATAATTAAAATATATCTTATTCGAATAAATGTAAAGGAAATCATGAAAATTTATTAGACTGGTATTATTAATATGATACTTTATTGTGTATTAATGTTAAAACGAATTTTCAGTTGTACGTTTTTTTCATTTATACGTTTTTTAGGGACGGTCCCTTGAAAAACGTATAAACGGTGCTCCACTGTATATATATATTTTTTTTCATTGTGATTTTTTATTTTTTATATATAAAAAGAAATTAAATCACACCAATCCTTCCGGTATCGCTGTTTGTCGAAAATTTTACACTTGCAATATAGTTACAAATTAAACACGTCCAATCCCTTAACTTGGTGAATATTTCAAGGATTCGTCATATTCGTCAAAGCGCAGTTATAAGTTACAAATTTAATCTGATTCGCAAATTATTTATGTATTTTTTAATTATATAAAGACAATTTCTAGTTAATTTGAAACAACTATGAAGCAAGAGGTTTAAGCAGAAAGATTTTAAATTTAAAAGAAAACCGAGAACTTTTGGCATAGTAATGATTTTTCTCAAAAGAAAGAGCATCGAAACTTAGAATGCGTTTATCTTACTTACATTGAAGAAACAATTATCTGTCAAAAATTTATATTTTTTTATTAATTCCCTTATTCGTTACTTTTTAAAAGTCTTTACAAATTCAGAGAAGTAGTACCTTTTTACTGAGTGCAGGAATGTTCGCCGGATATAAAAATCAGCCGCTTAATAAAGTCACTTTGGCTCAAGACGAATGTGATTTTAATAAGCGGCGGGTACTGTATTCGTAAATAAACATTATAGTATAGATTAATATACTATAGTGTATAATTATATTTTTAAGTATTTAATTTTATAAGTATTTAATTTAATATAATTTTTTATTATATATTTATTATATATTTATAAAAATTATTTAATATAATTTTATAAGTATTTAATATTTTATTTTTTATTTTGTCAGGTTTAAATTTAAAAAAAAAAAAAAAAAAAAAAAAAAAAGAAAAAAAAAAAAAAATCTTGACAGCTTAATTAAATTTAAAAGTTCTATTCACCAAAAGAGCAATAATCAGCCAAATCAGTAGAGCAAGGCAGTTTTGACAGCTGGGAGACGCTTTTCTGAAAGAGTAGGCGTCGGTATATTCGGGGGAACATCGACATTCGTAGGGGGGTTCTTTATCCCTTTTCCCTCTTTTTATGAAACATGAAAGCGATGTTGATGCGAAAGATTGCGATGTAAAGGATGTAAGGTGCTTTGGTTGAGCTAGGAATTCCGGCACAATATTGTATTCACAATGCTTACATTCATTGAAAGCGCTTCCTTTGACTCGACCCTCCCATAATTCAATTTCAATGTGAGAAAATTTGAGACTCTACTTTTTTTTTTTAATAAAATTATGTATAAAATTAAAAGTATTAGATATGACACATAATTATAAAATGTATACATGTTTTTAGTTTTAGTTTTTAAACGACTTGGTTACAATTAGGAAAATTATTATTATTATTATTATTTTTTTTTTTTTTTTTTTTTTAGAAAATTCATAAGTAATGAGGGCAGTTGCATTACATTAGTTCTGTCCTATGCACGGGGAATTCCAAAACAGTTCTGAAATTTTATATAAATTTTATAGCTTGATCATGCACTCTTCAGAAATAATGTTCACAGTCACAGACATATTAATAAATGTTTTTATATTTAGAATGGAATTTCATTCAATGACCTAGCTTTTAATTTGACTGAATAAATAATTTGTCTGCTTGTTTTTGGTAATTGCCTTTTTTCCAAGTTCTAAGTGATCCAAATATACTTTTGTGTTAGATGTTAAATTTTGTAATAGGTACGGATAAACGATAGTAGTTAAAGATACTTTAGAATAGTACTTTAGAACTAATACATACATACAAAATTCTCAGCAGTTATATGAAATCTATACTAAAATTATGAACATTTTTCCGGTGGAAAGAAGAATTATTCAATCATTCTTAAGAGAAATGTACTTTTTTATTTATTTAAAGCAGTCTAAAGTAATTTTCTTTAGAATAAATGATAATCCAGGTGTTGTAAAATACACCGAAAAGCTGGCTGGAGAGTAATGCATATTTTTTATTGCACATGTTGCACTCGTGTTTACTTTTCTTGGCCTGGTGAAGGGTCGTATTATTATTTTGACATTAAACAATTATTGCGAGTTTTTGCAATGTATGGTGTTTGATTACTTACAAGTTTGATTCACAAGTGTTTTATCCATTGGTGATCAAGCTGCAAATTTCAAATAATTTATACCTTCTAGTTACTTTTCTAATAGTTCCTCTTCATGGACTTTTGATAAAACATATTATGCACTTCAAATATTTGTCCTTGCCTGTTAAGAATATAAGGGCATTTGTTATCTATACTAAGAAATACATAAGTTGTTCACAATGACCGTCAAGACTTTAACTAAATTGTTTTGCATATTTAGCTTACGCATTAGGCGCATGTGTATTTTAGTTACTTTATATGCACACATTTAAACGAATGGCATAAGAAACCCAGTCAAAATAAGAAAAATAGAAAAAAAAATCGTGTAGCTTTGAAATTGAACACAGTCATAGCAGAGAGTGTCCTAAACAACATACTAACAAAGAATATCTACTACGAAAAGAAGGAAAGCTCCAGTAGAAATAATGTAAACGCGAACTGGGAGCGTCTGAGCAAGCGCGCCGTGTAGGTACTGTTGTATAGCAAACTTTACAGGGAAGTGACGTGACGGCATTCTCGTAGAATTTTCAGTTTTGATCCAGTTTCGTTGGGTTTTATGAAACATTCCAAATTAGAAAATTACTTTAGGAATGTTTTCTTTTGGAATAAAATGATTTTAAAATATGGTTTTACCATAAGAAAATTAATATATATATATACATTTATTAATGTTTTTAATGGGTGATTTTTTTTATTAAACTTTTCATTTTTATTGAATGCAAATGGATGTCAAAATATTAAATTTTACCAACTTTAATCGTTTTGTAAAAATTATAATTTGAGAGAAATGTATGGGTGTGTGTGTACATGGTATAAAAATAGAAGGGGGGAAAAAACTTAATTTCCGTAAAACACAAAAATGTATACATATGTTTGTGTATGTATTAAAAAAAAAAAAAAAACTTAAAATACCAAAAGTTATTAGGAGAGCAGTAATCAATGCTTTTGTAAACAAAATACATTGAAATTGCCTCATCCAATTTTAGATCATTAGTTTTATTGTTCATTGCAAAATAAATAAATAGTAATAATGATAATAAAAATACTTTTTTTAAAGCTATTTTGATTGTTAATGAAAGGAATCATTGTCAAAAATATTAAACTCTACCCACTTTAATCATTTTGTAGAAACAATAGCTTGAGAGAGAAATATATATATATATATATACACAGTGTGAGTATATATATGAAAAACATTTTCAAATAATTCACAGAAAAAAATAAAAAATAAATAAATATTTAAAAATAAGTGTTTGAAAAAATGGTATAATATCTAAATGTAAACAATATCAACAATTTTTGAAATAAGTTTTTTTTTTTTTTTTTTTTTTTTTTTTTTTTAATATAAGTTAAAAAAATTAATGTTATGTCTCATTAATTACTAATCCTTTTTCAAAAAACATAATTTTATTTGTATTTCAGTTATTATTGGAAATGAAATACTGCATTTTTTGTTAAATCTTTCCAATTTTAAGTTTATAAAATGTAATTAACCAATTTAGTTATACTATTGTCTCTTACATTCAGTAAAATGTTTTTTAAACTAAAACTATAATCTGCTTTCTAAGAAAAAATATGTATTTAAAATCTCGTTTATATTAAGTTAGAATTATGAAATAAAAAATTTAATAAAAGCTATATAGACTTTCTCTCTAATTTAAATATTTTGCTTTTTTTTTTTTTTTAATCATCTGTGATTTATAACTAGAATTGTATAATCTAATGTAAAAGTACAGATATAAGGTAAAGATGGAATAAAGTAAATTCAGTGTAATAAGAATTGATGGCATATGAAAAAAAATTTTACTGTCTTATATATTTCTATTTTAATGGGATACCATACTTTTGTATCTAAATTTATATATACTTCTAATTTAATTATTTATTTTTAATCCATTTTATAATTATTGAAGCGTGCTTAATGTTATTCCCAATCTTTGATTGTATCAACAGTTCTTAAAAATTTATTAACTCCACTTATACAGTCTTTACTACATCACAAATGTATTCATAAATTTTCCACTATTACAATGCATTTTTTTTTTTTAGTTGATTTGTGTTTAATATTAGTCACCAAATGAAAGAACTTTAAGATGTAGTAAGGGTGTTGATACATCTTAAATAAAAAATGAAGATCATTTTTTATCATGTTTTCTGTCTACTTATACGGTATAAAACTATTTATCTGTAAACCAGTTAACGATAATTGCATTTTCCAACAAATAGCTCCCCCCCCCCCCTACCTAAAATACTAAGACTGTGATATTTTTTTCTTTTACTAATGTCATTTCTTTAATACAGCCACTGTATTTAAAGGAAAAAGAAAATCACAAATTATGGTTTTATAAAATTTAGGCATTATTGTTAATCAAAATATCAATTATTCCTCATAATTTTTTTTATGCTTTTCATATAAGAGCTATAAGTAATAGCCACATTAATTCCTATACTGATTATATCTTGTGGGGGGGGGGGGGGGGAGTTAAAATAATTAATACAAAACCTAAGTTATTTTTTAAATATGCTAATACATATGTGAATAATAAAAATAAAATAATAATTCAGAACATGTGGACATACTTTTATAATGAATTACCTAATTTAAAGGTGCAGAATACATACCTTTTAGATCTTGAGAAACCATCATCACTATCAATTTTTAAATCTTCTTTAGTCTCTGAAGCCAGCAAATAGTCATCTTGGAAGGCGTAAAAGCAATAATATTTAATGCCTTCCAAAATTATATCAACTAGCGTAAATCGTTGTATCTTGATTGTTGAAAAATATCTTCTTCCGATGTAGAATATCAATCCAATTAATCAATTTGGCTTGAGGAGCAATAATCGAAAATCAACAATACACGATAAAATAATGCAGCTTAAAAAAAAATGTATTTTACAGAAAAAGTGAGTAATAAAAGATTAAATCCCCATGAATATTTAATACACGTGAAATACATACTACGCACGCTAGTATTTTTGAATAAATTACGAAGCAAATACTTGTACAAGAAAAAGATTTGAAATCCGAATTCGAAAATGGCGGCGAAAACACGTTACCCACCAAGGGATTACCTCTCGCCTCTCGCCTCGTTGTTTACTATTAGAGAGCGCATGCGCGCGGAATTAAGCATCTCGGCCAAAGAATATCTACTACGCGGTTCTTACGAGCCGTTCAGCCTGTATGTTTGCTTCTCCTTTATGCTATATTCGCGTCGTCAGATGGCAATAGTTACGCTTTGATAAAGCTTCCCTTCTTCTCGTAGTAGATATTCTTTGATACTAATAGGGTGCCTAAAGTAGTATTCTAGGCACCCTACATACTAAAAGTCTCGCCCGTGGGGAGTAAATGGGGGCAGGGGGTATTTAAAGGGTGGTACTTTTCAGTTTTTATTAAATATCTTCAAAACTATCGGATTTAGAGAAAAAGAAAAACTCAACTACAAAATTAAACTACGAGAAATTTCTTGCAAGAATGTTCCTTAAGTTTCCTTTGTATGATCAATAGTTCAGAAAATATAGGGGAATGAAATATCATCACATTTTGTTCAAAAATGATCTTTTGCAATATTAAAACCAAATAAAGTGTGTAATTAATAGGGTTCTGGTCAAATATTTTCTACATATGTAAAATTTACGTACGAAAGCGCTACGTAAGGGGAAGATAGAAAGTTTTTTTTTTTTTTTTTTTTTTTTTTTTTTTAATTATATTTTTAATTGATAAATAGGAACAAATGACATTTTGAGTACTAATTCAGATAATCAAAGCAAAAAATTAACAAACAGAAAAAAAAAAAAAAAAAAAAAAAAATCAAAGCACTGTTTGGGGACTGCCGATAGCAGTGAAAACTAAATAACTTGTGAATTATACCGTCAAGCTATTAGATTATTATTTCCGAATTATTTTTGATTTGTAAAGAAGTGTTTATGATCTGTATTATATGATTCGACACAATATTTGTAGCTACCCAAATTAAATGAACTAAGCCTTATATTAGGTAAAAATATTGATTACTTATGAAATTATTTTAATTAGTAGCTAATATACAAAAGAAAACAGATTCAGGAGACCCCAAAACGTGTAAATCAGGTGAAATCTCGAATTCCACTTTCGATAATATAAAAGAACTTAAAAATATCTTTCGAATGATGTATTAAAAATAATTTAATCATAATTAGAATTTGAAATATTGAAATTTTAATATATTACAGCGCCATCTGGCGGTAGAAATTTCTGTAATCTACTGTTCGATTCCAAATCAACAAAGCTTTCTAATGATGTATTACTTATGAAATTATTTTAATTAGTAGCTGAGATACAAAAGAAAACCTATTCAGGACACCTCAAAACGAGTAAATCAGCTGAGATCTCAAATTCCACTTTCGATTCTCATGGAAAGCCTTCGCTGACGATGACGCGAGTTTCATGATTTTTGTTCACCCAAAAGTGCTCAACGCGCCTAAAGAAGTTTTCACTTAAAAAAAAAAAAAAATTACATAGTTTTGAAAATGGGCACAGTCATATCCAAGAGTAAACTGGAGAACACTAAAAGTCCCCACCCGTGGGGGAGGGCATTTAAAGGGATTGGCATTTTTAAATTTTTATTAAATTTCTTCTAAATTATCGCATTCAGGGAAAAAACTCAATTACAAAATTTTACTACCCAAAATTTCAAAGAAAAAAATATTATTTGCGTTTTTTTTTTTTTTTTTTTTTTTATATGATCAATAGTTTAGAAAATATAGGGGAATGAAATATCACATTTTCTTTAAAAATGTTTTTTTTTTTTTTTTTTAATAGTAAAACTAACTAAAAAGTGTAGTTGAAAAATTTCATGTCAGATTTTTTTCTACTTATGTAAAAATGATATTCGAAGGGGCTACGTAAGGGTAATATAGCAAGTTTTTAGGTTGATTTCTTTAGAAATCGACCTATTGCAATCACTTCGTTTATCTATCTATCTATCTATCTATCTATATATATATAATGAAAAATTTGTCAACCCGATAACTCCCGAAATAATACTCTAAATCGAACCAAATTTGGACAACGAACTTATCTTATAAATATCTTGGACGATTTCGTTAACCAATTTGCTCGCCTTTTTGTTTTCAAGTAGCGGACACTTGAAAATTTCAAATCCACACTGTAAAAAGCGTATAGATTTTCTTGAATTTTGCCAGATTTTCTTGAAATTTGATGTAAATATAGGCCACATAAGGGTCTCAACCAAGTTTATTAATGAACTTTATCCGCCATTTTTAACCAAGGGGCGAATATCTTAAATTAAACGGGGCCACTTGAAATCAGACTACCACTTGAAAATTTAACATCACAATAACTTCCTAACTAATACTCCAAATAGACCAAATTCGGACAGTGAATAACTCGTTTTTTAGACGATGAACTTGAGTTTGAACTAGCTCGTTTTTTTCGTGAACTTGCACAACACTGGTTGTAAGTATGTATTGTATAGGCCGAAATTTTCAGGCCCGTGCCCGGCCCGGCCCATTGGAAAGGTTTGCTTACCCGGCCCGATTCAAAAATATGTAAAATTACAAAAAAAAAAAAAAAAAAAAAAAAAAAAAAAACATGTCTTTCTACGAAAAAGATTTTTAGTATGTGTTTTGCAGAGATTTATATAGCTAAGCAATAGAATGTTCTTTAACAAAGCTGCTGAATGTTTACAAGATATTTATATATAAACGGTATTTCATTATTACAGACGTACAGAAGGCACAAAGACAGACAGAAAGTCAAATTGAAAATATTAGCATTCCTCAAACAATATAGGAAGATATTTAAAATGGTTAATAGTACTAAAAATACACTTTCAACCACTTCCTGTTATATACCGTAATGTATCCAAATCTTTCATGTGATCCGGTAAACAAAACTTTAATGCTAATCCAACCATATTCAATAGAAAAGATGCTTTTGCACATGCTAAAATTGATGCTACTTTCATACAGTGCCCCGGTGAAAAGAAAAAGAAACCTTAGAGGAAAAATTACAGCGGAAGGATTTTTATAGCCTTAATACCACCTAAACACTACAGACCATAGAAAACAAAGCCTTATATACACTAACGTATATAATTTCTTTTGTTTGTTACATGTACGCAAACTGGTAGTAACATGCATATTATTTTGAATTAGAAACCATCTAATATTACTTTGAATAAAATATATTAATTTCGAGATATGTTTAAAATATTTGCGGAAAATCAGATCGCGAACAGTCAAGCTGATAAACAATTAAATTGTAGTTACAGACACCTTTTAAAAAAATAAAATTTTATGTGACATACCAGACTGTAAAATAATGTAAAATAAATGACTGAAAAAGTATTTTATCATTTTCCCTTTTCGTTGATTAACGAGGAATTTAGAAAGAGATTCGGGCCGGGCCGTGCCGGGCTCGGGCTTAAAATTTCTTCCAGGCCTGGCCCGGCCCGAGTACACACAAAAAATATTGAGCCCGAGCCCGAGCCCGGCCCGAGAGCAAATTGAAAAATTCGGCCCGAACCCGGTCCGAGGGCCGGGCTCGGGCCGAAAGCCCGGCCCGTGCAGACCTCTAATGTATTGTCCCGTTTTCTTTCTCCCACATCATTCTTATTGAAGAAGAAGTGACCATTATAGAACCAGAGAGAATTTTCGAGATTTTGGTAAGGGGAGTAAATTTCCTCGATTGCAAATAATCGTTTTTTATTTATTTGTAAATTACATTTTAATTTTTGATAAATAATCTTCAGAAAGATAAACATTCGTAATTATCGTAGAATTGTTATTGTTTTTTGAAATGCTTTCAAAATAATTAGTTTGAGTCATGAAAAATAAAATGGCGATATTAGGCTAGTTGGTCCATTTCGCGCGGGGCACGTTCGGCGGATTAACATACCTAGTGGCCAGGGCCGTAACTGCCACCGAGGAAGCCAGGGTTGTGCCCCGGCCCGGGCCCTCTGAGCATAGAGGGGTCCGAAGTCAGCTGATAAAATGTACTTTTTTTATACAGACGATTTTATTCGTAAAAAGTGGAAAAACGATCTTAACTAACGATATTTATGCAATGCAACAATGCATAAAAGTTTATGAAAACTTAAGTCCCGGCCCAGACGGTCTCAAGTCTTATAGTTAAAAAATAGCCCTAGCCCGAACCACAGGCTATCTCCGTACAAACCATATCAAACTGTATGACGATTTTCTTTAGCGATTTAATTTTATAAAAGACATTTTTATCAAAGTTACGAACAATTATAAGACAAACATGCTTTATTTATGAATTACGTAAAATTTAAGTTTATACACTGATGGAAAAAAAAATCCCAACACCAAGAAAAAATTATTGTACAGTAATGAAATTTCAGCGATACATTTGTCTAGGTAACATATTTAATTGATTAAAGTTTCAAGATCACAGGTAGAGCCATTGGCGAGAAGAGCCATTTCAAATGTGAAATGTTGGTACATTAGTAACCGGTGTAACCGCCAGAATTTTGAATGCAAGCATGCAAACGTGCATGCATTGTGTCGTACAGGTGTCGGGTATCAGTTTGTGGGATGGAGTTCCATGCCTGTTGCACTTGGGCGGTCAATGCAGGGACGGTTAATGCTGGTTGTGGATGACGCTGGAGTTGTCGTCCAATGATGTCCCATACGTGCTCGATTGGAGAAAGATCTGGTGATCTAGCAGGCCAAGGCAACATGTCGACACTCTGTAGAGCATGTTGGGTTACAACAGCGGTATGAGGGCGAGCGTTATCCTGTTGGAAAACACCCCCTTGAATGCTGTTCATGAATGGCAGCACAACAGGTTGTATCACTAGACTGTCGTACAAATTTGCAGTCAGGGTGCGTGGGATAACCACGAGAGTGCTCCTGCTGTCATACGAAATTGCTCCCCAAACCATAACTCCAGGAGTAGGCCCTGTGTGTCTAGGCCGCAGACAGGTCGCTAGCAGGCGTTCACCTGGCCTCCTTCTAACCAACACACGGCTATCACTGCGACCAAGGCAGAACCGGCTTTCATCAGAAAACACAACAGATCTCCTCTCCGTCCTCCAATGAGCTCTAGCTTGACACCACTCACGTCGCAAACGGCAGTGGTTTGGAGTCAGTGGAATGCACGCTACAGGGCGTCTGGCTCGGAGCTGTCCTTGAAGTAACCGATTTGTAACAATTCGTTGTGTCACTGTGATGCCAACTGCAGCTCGAATTTCAGCTGCAGACGCAGTACGATTACACACAGCCATACGCCGAACACGGCGGTCTTCCCTCTGAGTAGTGCCACGTGGCCGCCCGGAACCCGGTCTTCTTGAGGCAGTACCTTCCCTTGACCACTGCTGCCAACACTCATGCACAGTGGATACATTCCTGCCAAGTCTTTCTGCAATATCGCGGAAAGAAAACCCACCTTCTCGTAGCCCTACTACACGACCTCGTTCAAACTCAGTGAGCTGTTGATAATGGCTTCTTCGTCTTCTTAGAGGCATCCTTGACTAACATTAACCCACTACGTCAAATCTCAACTGTAAATAACGATCACGAACCTTACAGCGCTTATTTAAAGCAAACCTCATTTGCATGTTCATAGTGTCGCTACTAGCGCCACACTTATGCGCGTAGCTCGAAATTTGAATCGACGTCATCTTTCAGATGTATAAACACGCCTACCAAATTTCGTTTATCTAGCACAGCTCCTTCCTGGTGTTGGGATTTTTTTCCATCAGTGTATAAATCCTGCAGCGTCGCTGAAGGGCTTAAAGATGCCACACAAAAGATTTTTACTGTGTGTATACCTCTGCATCATTCTCATTCTGTACCACGATATCGGTGATAATATTCATCTGAATTACTTGAAATTTAATACAAATATTTATGGGACTCAAGAAATTAACTGTATAGCTTTTTGTTTTCTTTATGTATGTAGTTTTGTTTATTAAGGCTACTGTGCAGAGATGCAAAAAGAATTATGAAAAGCACTTTTTCATCTGAAAATGCTTTTTCTTTTAAAAGCATTTAAAATCGTTATTCTACATTCAACATGATGAAGCTGACATTTTTTAAAATTCTTAAAAGCATGGCTTCTATAGAAAATTGTGTTTCTAAAACTAAAAATTAATTTAGAAAACTACACAAACGAATTTTATACGTTATATATAATGCATGATGGTTAAATTACGTTCAATATAATGAAACAGACAAACAATATTAATATGCTGAAAAAAATTTTCTGTGTTCATTGAACTAAATAACATAAAGATCAGGAGTCTCAACACGTCCCATTTCCATCATTCATTACAGAGTAGATCATTTTTATTTTTCCATATTGCTAAGGTGCTCCTTAGTTAGTTTATTTTTAGATAATTTCTTTGAAATTTTCTTTATTTAAAAACATTGCGCTGTGTAAAGGTAAAATTAGTTTTAAATAAATAAATAAACTGATTCACAAATTTGAATGAAAATGTTAACTTTTTTTTTTTTTTTTTTTTTTTTTTTTTTATTAAATAAAATACATACATTCAGAATTACATATTATATACATTTAATTATAGATACCATAGATAAGTCATCTTTTAACAAATTTTCTCTTCTTATTAAAATTTCTTAATTATTTAATTCATATATTAACTATTACTGAAATCTCAGAACAGTAAAAAAATGTTTTACCTTGCAATATCTGCAGCTGAGTTGTCATGCTGAATATCCAAAGAGACCTCGGGTATCACACACAAATTCCAAAAAAATTTCTATCACCAAATCAAAAAATCTATATATCTCTCGCTCTTCCCGAAAATCTTCTTCTATATCCTTTCCTCTTCCCTTCCAAAATTTCCATCCCCTCAACTTTAATCCAATCCTCAATTTTGGTAACACCCACTTAACTTTTACTGGTCTAACTTCACCCTCCAGATTATTTTTATTAAATTTTATTTTTCCTCACTCCAGATGTTATAAGAATTTGTTTTTCAGTCCAGGTGGATTTTCAAAATTGTTTATTCGACTGAAAACTCTCTACCACCGGACCCCTTTTCTTTATTCCCTTGCGTATATCTTTCATAACTATTATATTTCTACTCCCTAACTTTTCATAAAATCTTTTCTTCTCATTTTATATTTCTTATGAGTTTCCCTTCCTTTCTTGTGAGTTTCGTAGTCTCAAAGGTTTGTTATTTGACTAAAATTTTTCTGTACGTTCCCACGCATGCTTGGTCATTCGATTTTGAATTTTATGATTCTGTTTTGAAATCGCAATATCACCCCCTGGTGTAATAAATTCCTTACTTTCTTTTATGCATCTTGACCATTTCCTCTTAAAGTAACTTTTGTGACTTACACTTCTATGTATAACCTTTTATAAAATCGAACAATTCCATTTATACTTTACAACGGGTTAGATGCATTTTGCAAAGTTAGAATGTTTTGAATTTAAAGCTATTTTACTCGTATTCTTATTTCTTTTCCACTATCCCTTTCTTTACCTATTTATTGGTGTTTTTCCCGATTCCTCGCTGCAGATGTTCAGTTATGCTGAGTTAGTACCTCAACAATATTATTTCAAATTATTATAACTAGATATATATTTATATACATATGTGTGATTAACTCGTTACATAACGATATAAGTTTTTGAGAGGGACTGAAGTCAATCCCCCGCCTGTTGTATATATCTGTCTGTATATATGTGTACATATATCTCCCAGAATCAGTATTACTAACCTTAAATACATATTCGTTAATTACTATACTCAATGCATAATTTATGGAAGACATTTTGGGTAGCCCTGTAAACGATTAAATTACATCTATACGTACTATTTTCTACAGAAAACATGTTTACGTTAATTTCCTTACATTAAACGGGATGTAACCATGTCAAAACTCGCTTAAAATTCCGTTTAGAGTTCGCAATGATACGAAATTCTTCTGTATGTCCAGATACAGGAGCTATACAAATACTATACACATCAAAGATCATCGTTAGCTAATTCCTTGTAACCGATAGGTATTTGAAATAATTCTCCCCCCCCCCTTCTTTTTTTTAAACTAATTATTAATTTATGTATTCCATTAGCTACAGAAACTACGCTTTTAAACATTTTATTAACGTGTGATTTTCATTCCACGTTAAATTGCACTTAAATGAAAATATGTCCATAGGCTGTAATGCTATGAAATTCTTTTGTGTATCCCTGTAAACGAGCAAAATACATTATATACACCATTAAAAATTATGCACCTAATTCCATGTGACTCATGAATATTTGTACCAAGTATAACTTTTTTTGGATGTTATAACGTTATCGGAAATCTTTTGTGTGGTCCTGTAGATAATTAAGTCTACGCACATTTTTTGTTCTAAAAACAGCCTGCTTTTAAGTATTTTAACAATATATGTTAGTTTCACTATGTTGAATGTAATGCAACTACGTTAAAAAGCGTTTAAATGAAATTCTGTCCATAGGTCATAATAGTAAGAGATACTTTAATGTGTCCCTGCACACGAAACAAAAGCAGTATAGACACCAAAAACTATACTGATATTTCTGTATAGCGTTGAACATATGTACCAATTAGCAAGTCAATAGCGTGTTTATTGTGTCCGCTATCACGGTAATATACAGATTCTGTCCAGTCCATAGGCCGTAATGATAAGAAAAACTTTTGTGTCTCACTGTACACGACAAAAGGGATACGTACAAGGATAGTTGGTATAGGGTTTGTTTGCGTATATAATATTCCCTGTACGCAAACAGAATGCAAATACAAAAATATACAGCTAATTCTGTGTGGTTAGTGAATATTTGTACCAGTTTTCAAGCCAATATAGAATGAATTTTGCAGCCGCTGCTGCAGTACATACAGAACCCAAAAACTTTTTGAGTCTCAACAGATAAGCCTCCACTGACATTTCGGCAATTAACAATTAATTTAGAGCACTATACAAAAGAATACCAATGTGTTATGCATTATGAGAGTTAACTATGTATACATTTTACATTTTCAACAGTATTATAGCAATATTCGGTAAATATAGCAATTTTTTAATGGAGGCTTGATGAAATGGCGGCAACCCTCCATCACATAGAAAGTTTTATCTCATTATTAAATGAGTAACCATACATATATTCATACACACTACACTACTCAAAAAAAATTAAATGGTATTGAGCTTTTTGATAAACATTTAAAATAAATTCACCTTCTTCTGACTGATACATAATTCGCAGTTTGATCAGAAAAGAGGCCGGTTTTACAATTAGGCGAGTCTAGGCGAGGGTTGCAGATAAAGAATCTTGAATAATAATTAAAAAAAAAAAAAAAAAAAAAACAGACAAGAGATTTTAAACAACTCCTTTGTATAATAAATCAGTAAAAAAAAAAAAAAAAAAAAAAAAAAAAAAAAACTTAATGGATTAAAGTTTGTGACACCGCTACTTTATGGCTATAAGAATTTGAAATACGAGTCTTAAAAATAATGATATCAAATTTTAAGTGACGCTTTGCAATTAGTTAAAATATACATAGATTTTCTTATTTGATTATTTACTCTCTTCTTTTATTTATATTTATAATGCAAACGTAATATTTTTAACTTCAAGATCAGGCATATATATAAAATACACTCACTGATGCTTTTTCTCTCACATTTCAGATTCAAAATAACAATTTTAAAAGGAATTATATAAAAATTCCAGTGGCGCCTCGGTGTTATTTTAAAAGATTTGTTTTTAGATTCCATTAAAATTACTTTTGTTTTGTCTAATAAGGTATATTTACGCACTGAAACAGTGCTTTTAATTTTAAAATATACTGTCAAACAAATATACTTTCACTGATATTGCATTATAAATTAAAATTATTTATTTCAATAAATTGATTTTTCTTTTGTGTCACGCTATCCAAAACATAGTATCATAGTATCCAACTAAGTAAAAATTTGAGCAAAGAGGTAGTGTGACGTAAAGAAAACATTTACACAAATTTTACTTGCAGATTTGGATAGCGTGACGCAAAAGATAAATCAATTTATTGAAATAAATAAATTTAATTTATAATGCAAACTCAGTGACAGTGTAATTATTTGACAGTATATTTGAAAATTAAAAGCACTGTTTCAATGTTTAAATATACCTTATTAGACAAAACAAAAGTAATTTTACCGGAATCTAAAAACAAATCTTATAAAATAACACCGAGGCACCACTAGAATTTTTATATCATTCCTTTTAAAACTGTTATTTTGAATTTGAAATGTGAATGAAAAAGCATCAGTGAGTGTATTTTATATATCTGCCTGTTCTTGAAGTTAAAAATATTA
Source organism: Salticus scenicus (assembly GCA_963930645.1). Lineage (NCBI taxonomy): Eukaryota > Metazoa > Arthropoda > Arachnida > Araneae > Salticidae > Salticus > Salticus scenicus. Next base: position 228,108,546 of record OZ005657.1, read on the forward strand.
CGTTTGAATTATAAATTTAAATAAAAGAAACAAGAAAGAAAAATCATGCAGTACGCATTTATTAGTAGCACTTTCCAACCGTACGTAATTGTTGTATCGAATAACTTTTAATATTCTTTGCCTACGTTATCACACAACAGACAGAAGGACTGAAAAATATACAGATAGACTAATTGATTTTAAAATTACTCTTAGGCATTTTGGAAAGTGTTAAAAAGGCTTAAAGCAAAAGAAAATGCAGCTTTTAGATTATAATTACAGCTTTTGATCTCTCTGAATATTTTAGTGTAACCCTGTAAATCAGAAAGTTAATCATATCATATTCTATACAAAACATTATTTTAGAATATTAACAATACATTTCAAAATTTTTATGATTTTTACAGTAGAAAGATTTTTAAATATAACTTTCTAAAAATTCTCTCCTAAAACGTAATGCATTAGCTTTTTTTTTTTTTTTTTTTTTTGTTGTTGTTGTTGTTGTTGTTGTTATTGTTGTCCCTGTAAACAAACTAGTTATACAGGACCGATTAATGTCATTTTAAATGGGGAACATTCTATAGGGAAAATATTTATAAAAATAACACTCATAGAACACAATGCTTTTGAATGCTTTTGGGTGTCCCTGTACACAAACCAGAAGAGATATTCACTCCATTTTCAATATGGAACATCCGATTGTGAACTTTGTTAAAATATATCAGTTTCGGGAAATTCCATAAATATTTACTGGAATTAGAGCGCGGGCAGACAGACAGACAGACAGACAGATAGACAGATACACAAACTGAAATCATATTCACACTTAAAAATGTTAGAAAGTGTTAAAAACGCTCAATGTAAACGAAAGTACAATTCTAGCAATTTTTTATTAACAGCTCTTAATATAAATAGATATTTTTGTGTCACTTGTAAATCTATTGCTAATCATGCTATATTCTATGCAAAGCACTTTTTTGTGCATATAAATAATATATTTCAATTTCCTAAAACTTTGTGGAAAGTAAAGTTATTAAAATTTGATTTATAGAAATATCTCTCATTGAACGCAATGCTTTGGAATACTTTTGAGCGTCCCTGTACATAAACCGATGGTGATGTTTCCTTCATTTTATACAGGAAACATCCAATAGTGAACTTGAATGACATATTTCAATTTCATTCAGATACGTCTACAGTAAAGGTATGAAAACATGGTTTATAGAAATACCTCTCATACAACACAATGCTTTGAAATAATTTCGGGTGTCCCTGTACACAAACCAGTAGAGGTATAAACTCTATTTTCAATAGGGAACGTCCGATAGTGAACTTGAATAAAGTATATCAGTTTCGAGAAATTACATAAATATTTACAGGAGTTAGAGCGCGGGCAGAGAGACAGACAGACAGATGGACAGATACACAAACTGAAATCATATTCACACTTAAAAATGTTAGAAAGTGTTAAAAACGCTTAATGTAAACGAAAGTACAATTCTAGCAATTTTTTATTAATAGCTCTTAATATAAATGGATATTTTTGTGTCACCTTGTAAATCTATTGCTAATCATGCTATATTCTATGCAAAGCATTTTTTTGTGCATATAAATAACATATTTCAATTTCCTAAAACTTTGTGGAAAGTAAAGTTATTAAAATTTGATTTATAGAAATATCTCTCATAGAACGCAATGCTTTGGAATACTTTTGGGTGTCCCTATACACAAACCAGTAGAGGTATAAACTCCATTTTCAATAGGGAGCATCCGATAGTGAACTTGAATAACATATATCAGTTTCAAGAAATTCCATAAATATTTACGGGAGTTAGAGCTCGGACTGACAGACAGATAGGCAGACAGACAGACGGACAGGCAGATACACAAAACTGAAATCATATTCACACTTAAAAAATGTTAGAAAGTGTTAAAAACGCTTAACGTAAACGACAGTACAATTCTAGCAATTTTTTATTAATAGCTCTTAATATAACTGGATATTTTTGTGCCACCCTGTAAATTTAAATTATATGCAAAGTATTCTTTTGTGCATATAAATAACATATTTCAATTTCCTAAAACTTCGTGGAAAGTAAAGTTATTAAAATTTGATTTATAGAAATATCTCTCATAGAACGCAATGCTTTGGAATACTTTTGAGTGTCCCTGTACATAAACCAGTAGAGGTATAAACTCCATTTTCAATAGGGAACATACGATAGTGAACTTGAATAACATATATCAGTTTCAAGAAATTCCATAAATATTTACGGGAGTTAGAGCTCGGACAGACAGACAGATAGGCAGACAGACAAACGGACAGGCAGATACACAAAACTGAAATCATATTCACACTTAAAAAATGTTAGAAAGTGTTAAAAACGCTTAACGTAAACGAAAGTACAATTCTAGCAATTTTTTATTAATAGCTTTTAATATAACTGGATTTTTTTGTGCCACCCTGTAAATTTAATGCTAATCATGCTAAATTATATGCAAAGTATTCTTTTGTGCATATAAATAACATATTTCAATTTCCTAAAACTTCGTGGAAAGTAAAGTTATTAAAATTTGATTTATAGAAACATCTCTCATAGAACGCAATGCTTTGGAATACTTTTGTGTGTCCCTGTACATAAACCGATGGTGATGTATTTCCTCCATTTTATACAGGAAACATCCAATAGTGAATTTGAATAACATATTTCAATTTCATTCAGATATGTCTACAGTAAAGGTATGAAAATATGATTTATAGAAATACGTCTCATAGAACACAATGCTTTGAAATACTTTCGGGTGTCCCTGTACACAAACCAGTAGAGGTATAAACTCCATTAACATCCTCATTCGTAGTGTTGCTAGTCCCGCCCTTTTTCTCACATCAGTAAATTTGTAGAGTAAAATCCTCTAAATGCAATTACGATCAAATAAGACGAAAAGTACTCTAAAATAATACTGATGTAAAAAAAAAAAAAAAAAAAAAAAAAAAAAAAAGCGTGGCTAATGATACTATGGAATATTAATTAGGATGTTTGCAAGTATGCACTAGCAGAAAAAATTATCTAAACAGGCGATGTATACTGTTTAAAATAGAAAAATAGGTTGAATGTAAAAAATGTCAATGAAAAAAAAAACGAATGGAATTGGAATGCGAGATAGACTTGTAAAATCGTTTCTTAACTGCCGTCATAGTTAAAAGCTTAATCTTTTACTTCATATATTGCTTTATTTTATTTTATTTATTTATTTATTTTGTAGTGGGGAGGATTATTATTTACAAATGGTTATACATTATAATTACATTCTTTCTAATCAATATATTTCTGTCCATAGTATATTTTATTGCAAAAACATGAACACTGGGTACATACTTAAGAAATAATTAACACACAAATTACGAAAGAAACACCCACTGATAGAGTTACAGATTTTCAAATGACTGGAATCTACGTGTCTACGTCAGCAGTCGCAAAAGCGTTAATTAAAAAATCTGATGTGGGCACCACATGACTTCCTTATACATCTTTAGAAATATATAATGTTAAAAAGCATTGTCATTGGACCCAAGACAAATGGTTAAAAATATTTTAAAAATGCATTACCACCGTGTTCTGGCTTTTCTGAAAGTTTCAAATGTCTAGCTAGTCGGGAAGTTAGTTAAAAATCGATTGCAAGATTTGTACAGGTAACGATGACGAAGGCAGCAGGGATCCGAAGCAGTTGGCTGAAAGTATGTTAAAAATGGATTTTCACCGTGTTCTGAACTATTCTGAAAGTTTCAAATGTCTAGCTAGTCGGGAAGTTAGTTAAATAAATTTTCTGTTGAACCATATAAACGCTGCCAAAGGCAGCAGTGCCCCGAAACAATTTGCTAAAAATATTTTAAAAATGCATTGTCACCATGTTCTGAGCTTTACTGAAAGCTTCAAATGTCTAGCTAGTCGAGAAGTGAGTTAAAAATCGATTGCAAGATTCGTCCAGGTAACGCTGCCGAAGGCAGCAGGGATCCGAAACAGTTGGCTAAAAATATTAAAAGAAATGCATTTTCACCATGTTTTGAACTATTTTGAAGGCTTCAAATGTCTAGCTAGTCGGAAAGTTAGTTAAATAAATTTTCTGTTGAACCATATAAACGCTGCCGAAGGCAGCTGTGACCCGAAACAATTTGCTAAAAATATTTAAAAAACGCATTGTCACCATGTTCTGAGCTTTACTGAAAGTTTCAAACGTCTAGATAGTCGGAAGTTAGTTAAAAATCGATTGCAAGATTTGTCCAAGTAACGCTGCTGGAGGCAGCAGGAATCCGAAACAGATCGCTAAAAGTATTTCAAAAATGCATTTTCACCGTGTTTTGAAATATTCTGAAAGTTTCAAATGTCTAGCTAGTCGAGAAGTTAGTTAAATAAGTTAAATAATTTTTCTGTGGAATCATATGAACGCTGCTGAAGGCAGCAGGTATCCGAAACAGTTGGCTAAAAATATTTTTAAAATGCATTGTCAACGTGTTCTGAGCTTTTCTGAAAGTTTCAAATGTCTAGCTAGTCGGGAAGTTAGTTAAATTGCAAGATTTGTCCAAACCGTTTTCGAGTTATTACCGTTTTTTGATACATTTTGGCCATTATGAACCTAATTTTCCTAAATATCTCCAAAACGGAAAATCATACAAAGTCCAAAAAGGGAGGTGCACAACTAGATGTTATAACAAACCTATGTACCAATTCGCAACTTTCTACGTCCAACCGTTTTTTAGTTATGCGACATACTCACACACACACACACACACAGACACACATACATACAGACGTCACGAAAAAACCTGTAAAGTCGCTTATATCTCTAAAACGAGAGCTCGTGTTAAGACGACACTTGCATGTGTACAACTAGACATCATGACAGTCACACGTACAAATTGGGAACATTCAGTGATCATTCGTTTTTGAGCAATCTGAAATAGAAAATCCATTTCGCAAATCGGGATTACTATACTTCCTTATACTTTGTATAAGGAAGTAAAAATTATATTTTCATAGAAATTTTAAAACTGATCGTACGGAACATTACTTTTTATAAATATTTTTTCTTGAAATATTTACGGTGTGAAACAGTAAAATTTTGTCTATTTCTCGAAGAGTCTTAATTTTATTTTTCTGCATTTACAGATAACCCCCTAGCATATTTTTTATTATAACTCTATGACTACTAAAGATAAAGTATACAAATAGTACACTTTTCCGCACTGTCAGACTCTCAGAAATTCGAATATGAAGTCAAAAGTGGGTGTTGCTATTGAAAAAAAAATCAAAGTTGGTGCCAATTTCAATATGTAGATAACCCCTAATTCAAAATTCGACAACATTTTCAGGAAGTGCATTTAATTTCCTGTTGAATGGTGTCTATTAAATTTTTCTGCGTCAATTAATAACAAAATTACAGCGAGTGCTGCTTTTTTCTTTTCCCCGACTGTACATTTTCAATTTAATAATTCGCTTTATTACACTCTACGAAGTACTTTATAAAAATATACATAAAACTATCATTGTAAACATAATGCAATAACCATACAATTTGTATTCTATTATGATTTATTATATGAAAAAAAAAACAAGTTATATTTTAATATATGAAATAAAACTATTTATTTGTTAGATCTAAGCAATTTTTTAATAAAAATATGCATTCTGCATTATATTAATTGTATTATATCGTTTTCTGATATAAATCTCAAAAAATTCACTGTACTAAATATTGTAAATATTTTTTCTAGTTTTTGCAAAGTTGTAGGTTGCAAATTTCGAATCCTCCTCTCTCTCCCCGCACCTTTTTATGACTAAACATTTTCGAGCGAATTGAGATTAAGACTGTTTCCAAGTCTAATAAAGAAGAAATTCTACGATATTCTTTGTGGGATTTAACTTAGAGTGAAAAAAATATTATTACTCACTGAATTATAGTTGTTCATGAGAATGGATAGGTAATTTTAACAATTTGATTCAAACTGACGTACCACAGATGCCGTACAGCAAGGTGCATTATCATGTTGAAATGCTGTTTAAAGAAAAGTCTGAAATACCTCCAAAATAGTCGGTCAAGCGCCACTTTTATAGACACTGTGTTTTATTTTGAGTTAATTGATCCCTTGAGCATAAAAATTTGTCTGATTCTTTGAAAAAGTATGCACCTCCGTACCATAATATACGGAGAATGTGTCACTGTTTTAAGAGAGCAGTTTTCATTAAGTCAGTCCCATTTTTACCATCCTAGTAGTTTTTTCAATCAGCTCGAAATTAATTAAACTTGACTCATCAGAGAAACTCAGTTCAGGCCGTTAATTAACTACTAACTTTTTAAATTTTTGGTCAACTGTTTTTTTTTTTTTTTTTTTTTTTTTAACTATTTGTCCTTAATAAAGTCTTTTTTGCAGATTTTCTGGTTTTTAACCCCTTAACGCGCGCTGTCCTCGCTGCGAGGACGCAAAATTTAAGATCCAGCTGCAAAAATTCATCCCAGAAATTTTTTAGCGAAAATTCACGTTTATAACATATCAAAAAAGGCCGGGTTTTTTATCCTTAAAATTTAAAATTTCTTTTTGTTTATTTTAGTTCATGAATTCCGGTGGCAGTAAAATTTAAATGTTTCAAATTGTCTTGCGCCGCAAAGGGTTAATCTACCTTGTTTAATTGCTTCCGGACTATTTTTGAAGGAAGTATTCTGCTATACACTTTTTTTTAATCTTTTTAAAGTTCTAAACATGATACAAATCGATTTTTTAAATATTTGCCTTTTAACTTGCGGTTATCTTGCTTGGATGAGTAACGTGGCCGCTTAAAGCCAAATTTCCATTTTAAACGGTCAAAAAATTTTATATTTTGCTAAAAACCTTCTTACCAATATTTCATTAACATTTAATTATTTTGCCATCTCACGTATTAAAATAATTTTTTTGTTTTCACTCAAAAATCAATATTTTTTGTGGCATCGTTAACTGCCTTATTCCTTCCATTTTTGAAATAATTTCTAAAATTATAGTTTTTCTGACAATTGCATTTTGTTTATAACACTGTAATCAATGCTAAAGTGTATGTGGAGGTCAACATAATAAAATCTATTCGAAAATTTGCTTTTTAAACGATAAAATTGGCGGTTGTAGAAAGTGAAAAGGAAAATATCCAAGTGCGCCTCTTTTTTACCGCTCAGTGTTTGTTAATATTTAATCCTGCTTCCGAAAATAAAATGTCTCAGCTTCTAATATATATAAATGATTCAAACTTATTATAAGACGTGAGTATTGCTATATTAAATTATGCTAATTCAATTTGGGTGCACATTGGCTAGTAGGTTTTGCTGCTATGCTAGAATTTAATCCCATTTACGGAAAGGCAATATTACAATTTCTATGATATGGCAATATACCTAACTGTGTATGTGAGTTGTATATTATGTAAAACTATGCTGATTTAATTTGGATGCATACTGAGCGACAGATGGCTGCTTAGCTGCAAAATTTTCTGTTAATGGGAAGACTATATCTCAGCTTCTGTTATTTTTGTTATATAAATGAAGCAAACTTCATATGCGAGACAAATATTATAAAAAATTATGCTAATTCAATTATGGTGTATGTTGGCACAAAATTAGTGCTGCTATACCTGAAATTTTTACAGACGGCTATATCACAGCACATATTAGTTAAAATCTCATCAAACTGCATATATAAAACGAGAAGCTAAATTTATTAAATTTTTCTGCATGTTAACTAGTAGGTAGAACTATTATTTCAAAGAAAGTTTTGTGATGGCCACAAAGTACTAGTTTAAATGTGGATTCTATAGATATTGCATTACTTTTTTTTATATTCGCAGAAGAAAGTATAGAATACATAAAAAAAATTGACTTCTGGATTTCGATGGATTTGCATGTTTTAAGATGTCCTGAACACAATTCTTTCATTTCTAGAAAATGTCTGCACAGACGTTGCAGCCATACTTGCCAATATCCTAATTAAAATTCCGTAGTGTTGTTAGTCCCGCCCTTTTTTAAACACCAGTAAATTTTTAGAGTAATAGTCTCCAAATGTAATTACGATTAAATAAGAAGAAAAATAGTCTAAAAACATACTGGTATGAAAAAGACGGCGAGGCTAACAATATTGTGGAATATTAATTAGTATGTTGGCAAGTTTGGTTGCAGAGTTCCCAAACTTTTACGCTCATTTTATTATATTGTCATCACAGTTTTAAAATAATACTTTTAAACATATTTTAGCATTAAAACAGTCAAAAATACTTAAGAAAATTTTCTTATTGATGGTATTGGTGAAAATTTTGTAAACCCTGTATATCAATAACCAATAGATAGAATTTAACTAAACTTGGTATTTAACCAGGCCCTCGCATATTTTTGTTGCACTGCCATGATACAATTTAATCCCGTTTATGGGGAATCAATATATAATCTTCTATGATATATAGATATACGAAACTTGAGGGCTTCGCGATAACGTGTTACTTGGACAGTGGTTTGGGAGCAAATTCTGAAGTTCACAATCTCGCAATCACGATCCAACTGCCGAATCACGCCAAGTTTTCCGAAATAGCGCCAAACTTAAAGCCAAACAGAATCCATTGTCTCTCGATTAAATTAATATAAATATTTTGAATTTAGAAAGTCCATTAAAGAACTAATGCCAAACACCTATGCCAAACCGCACGACAAGAAAAAAAAAAAAAAAAAAAAAAAAAAAACTGCTTCTACGCAGACACTACAGTGGTGGACATAATTATAAAACACCTATCTAATTTGACAAATAGTAAAAGAAAAGATTTAGAGCTTAAAAATGTTTTATCAAATAAGTCAAAAACATAAATTTATTCTGTTATCACACGTAATTGTTTTACAGAAATGATATTTTTATAGAGTTTAATTTAAAAACAAATTAAAAATACCATGGACACAATTATAAGACACCCTAACATTTTAATTAAAACACCTGCTTTTTTTTTCGAAAATAATATGCAATATGCAAATTTTCTGCACGCTGTTATGGCGTCAACAGTTAACTAAAGCAGACGATAACCGACTTCACGCATTTACAAGCATGCCACGAGGCACAGAATTAAAAGAAAGTGAAATTCGCGAAATTTGGAGATTAAATGGAACTGGTGCTTCAATTAATAATATTTCAAAAGTTATTAAACGCTCTAGATGTGCAATTAGAAATATTTTGAAAAGAGGAATTAATGGATCGGTGATTAAAAGATCTGGACGTACTCCTTGCTTGTCCTCCAGAGACAGACGCCATGTGCTTTCGCTCGCTACACAGAATAAGATGACCACTACAGGCATTAAAAATGCTTTGAAACTGAATTGTTCAAGGAGAACCATTCGCAGGGTGTTGCATAATGCTTCCTATGTGAAATATAAAAAAAAATGAAGAAAAAACCATCGCTTCTAAGCCGGTACAAAATGGAGCGTCTAAACTTCGCTAAACAAACTATGGCCTGGACCTCCAAATGGTACTCTGTGTTATTTTCTGATGAAAAAAAATTTAACCTGGATGGTCTTGACGGGTTTTAATATTATTGGCATGATTTACCTAAGTCTCCTCATGTACTAATGAGCCGCCAAACGGGTGGAGGCTCAGTAATGGTTCGGGCTGGTTTTTCGGCTCAAGGGAAAACGGATATTATTCCTGTGCATTCAAGAATGAATTCCGAAAAGTATAAGAATCTTCTTAAAGATCAACTAGCCATATACGGTGAACTTCTTTGTGGCGAAAACTACTTTCCAGCACGATAACGCGCCGATTCATGCATCACACGAAACAAAAAGTGGCTTTCAGAGCAAAGTATCAATGTTCTCCCGTGGCCTTCTCGCTCCCCAGACTTAAATCCCATCGAAAACTTATGGGGGATCTTAGCTCGTGCGGTTTACCGAAATGGGAGGCAGTTTATATGTGTCGAAGACCTAAAGAATGCTATAAAATGTGCTTGGGAAGAACTGTCTTGCGATATTTTATTAGAATTGGTAGATTTGATGCCGAATCGCATCTTTCATGTTATAAAAAACAATGGCGGCTCCACCAACTATTGAATAACCATGTTAGAGGATTTTCTTTTAGGCCATCAGTGGCTTCTAATTATGTTGACCACTGTATATGGAAAAAACGGTTGGTGTCTTATAATTTTTTCCATTATGTTTTTAAGTTTTTTCATTAAAATGTATGAAAATATCATTATTATAAAATAATTATATATGATAACAGAATAAATTTATGTTTTTGATGTATTTGATAAAACATTTTTAAGCTCTGAATCTTTTCTTTCACCATTTGTCAAATTAGATAGGTGTCTTATAATTATGTCCACCACTGTAAGTCTATTTCCTGTCATCATAATAATATAAATTATCCGTTAATGATATTATAACGGAAACTTACGTAGTTTAAAAGAATGAAATGTAATTATGGATACACAACGGTTAACAGATGAAAAAAATATTTTTTTATATTTTATTTTATTAGATGATTTAGTACTGAAAGAATTAGAAATCTGAAAGAGCGTTATTTAATAAAAGACATTTATATTACTCGGAATAAATTATTAGTTTTAAAGAATACGTTTTTGTTCTCAGCAGATTTATTTAATAGATTAACAGATAAAATATTATTAGAATTAAGATATTTATTTATAGAGAGACAAATACGATTAAATGTAAAAGTTAATTTAGAATTTCGTTAGATATTTTAATAGATATTTAATTTATTGAAAATATAGTAATTAATTATTAAATTTATTTGAGAATGCAATTAAAACTAATATATGTGAAGATACTCCTTCACATATATAGATATACGAAACTTGATACTAACATGGATGTTATGTGAAATTGTGCTGATTTTGTGTTAGGGGCATATTCTAGGTGTCTTAGAGCGGGTCATATGTTTTGGTTTTGCTTTACAAGACAGGTGTATTTGGATGAAAAGAGAAAGAAAGAATTTTGTGTTGGTGTCGTGTTCTTGTTATAAAGAAAGTAGCATGAATGTATTTCATATTCTCGACCATTTAGAAAATAGAATATAGGTTTGAGTAATGGGACGGGCGTTACTGCAAAATAAAATAAGTTAAATATTATTTTATATGAGTAATATTTCTCCCACATGTAATATTTCTCAAAATGAATATATATATTAAAAAAAAAAAAAAAAAAAAAACTTTTTTTCAGTTTTGTTGCTGTTTTAAATCATTAAAATTTAAGCAATGAATTGTTGTTATCATATTCGAAAATTACTTTTATGCTATTAAATTAAAGATATTTAATGAATGTTTGATACTGAATTTACAGTTAATGATGTTATATTAATAAAATAGGTTTCTCCCTTTATTTAATATAAAGATGCTTTTATTATTAATTGAAAATGCTTTAAAATTGTTTCTATATCTTCGTAAAAAGATATAGAAACTCTTAATCATCATCATCATCATCATAATAATAATCTGATGTTGCACTCACACAACTTTCTATTACCGGAATTTCAATATTATAAAGAGAGATTACAAAAGTGGAAGATAACGAATACTGAAAATGAACATACTTTAAAAACTGTTCAAAATAATTTAGGAATAGTTTTATTTGACACATATTTCTGTGTAATATATGAATGTAGTACGTACGTTTCTAAAGGATTCTCGGCTGTTATTATATTTAAAAGTTAAATCCAAATTATTTAGATAACTTTCACCGGCAATACTCCTTGAAACGTCAATCTTGATCAAACGGCAACCTTATATGATCTTCTAAATACCAAATTTGAATTTCAGTTATTTGTTTTTAAGTTATATTGGTGATTGGGATTAAGGCCGATTGACTACACCAGGTTCCTAGGCCCGGTGTGGTGGACCCTTTGTTTGGGTCTTTCTAAGGGGTCTTAGCCCGAATTTACGCGAGTTTCGGAGAAAACCACGAAAAATTCCGAAAGGCTAGCTCGAGGAACGCGATCTGGGATCAAACCCGGCACTCCCCGTCTACCAGCTTTAAGTGCAGAGCCGCTCGACCACTGGTGTAAGTTACATTGTTAACAAACATAGACAGATCAAGCGCTAAAAACATCACTTTTCTATTCAAAAGATTTCAAAGTGCATAATTATAACAAAAAATCAACAATAAAAATTGGACTTCAAACAATTCTTTGTTTTTACTGTATCGGTATGGCAAAGTAATTATTTCTGAGTCCTTTTCCTGGACTGAGTGAAATATAATAAAAAACGTCAATTAATTACATCCAATAGGAATAAATATTTTTGCTTAATTTTAGTAGGTAGACCTATATATTGTCTGTAAATTATATATATTACACATAGTGTGTTTGTAATATATATACCTACATGTTAATATATATACATATATACATGTTTTGTCCAATGTGTAAAACACATAATACAACTTGAAATGCACAACAGTTTCCAATTATAGCCCTCATGCGTCTAAACATCCTTTTTTTTTTTTTGGGGGGGGGGGGGTGGATACTGTGAACGAATATAGCGACTAACGATTTTCATACCACAATATATATGAAACATGTCTTTATGCATTAAAAATACATATACATACCTACACACACACATATCTTTATGCTCATTTTATTTTAGTTAATGCAGTTGAAAGATGTTAAACTGTATCTGACAGAAATTTTGTCCATTTATGTGATATAATAGAATTCCCCTAGATGTTCCTCTGTATTTGCTGTTCAAACCATTTGTTGAAGCTCCACGAAAAGTTTTGTTTTGCTGTTTAGCATCCGTATATGACATACCCTCCAACATACTAATTAATATTCCGTAGTATTGTTAGCCCCGCCTTCTTCTTCGCACCAGTATATTTTTAGAGTATTTTTCTTATTATTTAATCGCAATTGCATTTGGAGAATATTACACTAAAAATTTATTGGTGGGAGAAAAGGGGTGGACTAACAATACAACGGAATATTAATTAGGATGTGGGAGGGTATGGTATATGATACTGATTTAGAATACCAAGTTGGAACTTAATGCTAATATTTATACCTGTTTTTCGAATTCAGGGAACCTCAAAACGTGTAAATTTAACAATCTCAATTTCTAAAATTTGACCCCAAAAAATATTTTTCTTTTCAGCCATATACGGGTAAAAGAAAGTAAAAACATATTTATGTTTAAATTAAGTATATATTTAATAAGGTTATTTTGATTTGCATTTATCTTTTTTAAAAATACATACTTGCCAACCATCTCATTAATAACCGTACAATTGTTAACGCCCCTTGAAAAAACGCCCCTTTTCTCACACCACTTTATATTTAGAGTAATTCTCTCCAAATGTTGTTACGATTAAATAAGAATAAAATTACTCTAAAATCTGACTGTTGTGAATAAAAAGGCGAGTACTAAAAATTGTACGGTTCATAATAAGATGGTTGGCAAGTATGAAAATGAAAATTTTCATGCTTTTCTTAATGAAACCATTTTCATCCTTAATAAACCATGCATTTAATATTCTCATTAAATTCATTATTTATTGATAAATTTAATTTAAAATAAATAAATAAGTACATTTTGTAATCTGTCTCAGAATTAACGATAAAATATATTTTTAGTTTCTAGTTTATATATATATATATATCGGTGCTCCCTATTCGTATCCGCGGATATCCGCCAGAAACATTAATCCGTATTTGTATCTGGATCTGTTTTCTTTTCTTCAACGAAACTAATATGTATCATGTATCTTTTGTAGAAATTGTATGAAAGTTAGAAAAGTATCATAAATATTTCTCGACTGTTGTTAATATATAAATTAATAAAATCAAATACATTATTTACATTCTGGAAATTGAAAAGATTTCACAATTTACATGTTTTTTTTTTTTTTTTTTTTTTTTCTTTCTTCTATATTCAATAGAAGGAAGTATTAGATTTGTAAAAATTTTCAACTTCCGTTTTTTGATGAATTTACACGTTTTGAGAGTCTAGAACACGATTTGAGTTTTTCTAGAAAATATCAGTCTGTGTCTCTGTATGTGAGTGACAAAAATTTTGTGGCGACTGTATCTCTGGAACTGCTGCCCGTAATTGCATATAAATTGATAAATAAATGCACTTTGACATAAATTAATGCCTATCAACTTTTGGTGTCCATTATCAACACATAGCGCTGCTATACAGTGATTTCCACGATTTAAGGGAATGCTATATTTCAGGAACTACTGCAGAGAATTGCATATAAATTTATATGTAGATGCACCTTGGCATAACCTAGTCCCTGTCAACTTTTTATGTCAATTTCTCAAAAAGTGGCGCTGCTATACAGTGATTTCCACAGTTCTATATCTCAGGAACTACTACACAAAATTGCACATAAATTTGTATGTGGATGTACCATGATATAAATTATTGTCTATCCACTTTTCGTACCAATAATTCAATAGGTGGCGGTTTTATACAATGATTTCCATAATTTAAGGGAAAGAGATATCGCAGGTTCTATTGTATATAATAAAAAAAAACTGATATGTAAAAAGACCATTATCATCAGACATTATGCTAATTCAATTTGGATGCATATCGGCCAATAGGTGGCGCTGCTGTACTGCAATTTTCCCTGAGAACGGAAAAGCTATATCTCAACTTCTATGGTGTATGAGTTCTCTATAAACTCTATATAAACTATGTATTCTCTACAAACTTTGATAAGTGCGATAACCATTATCAAAACGCATTTTTAATATTTTATTTATAGAGAATAAAACTGTCTTTCTTTGTACTTTTAGTGTAATTTTTCTCTTAGATGAAAATCGTCTGCATTCATTATGGTAGGTAATTTTAATAAATAATACCTTTAATAAATTATCTGTACTGAGCGAATTTGTATTAGAAAATATAGAAGAAAGTCTTGTGGTGGGCAAAACTTTAATACTTTTACTTTTAATGAAATTCAATCCTCGCTTTTATGTGAACGGAATTTTGAATTTTCCTCCATTTATACTTGTATATTCAGCAAATATAGAAGAAATACTTGTTCTTATTTCATTTAAAGCTAGTATGCTGTGACCATCTCAAATTTTCTTTTATATTTTCCTATAGGAATTCACTGAGTAAAAATATTTTCTTAAAAATATTATTTATTAAAATTATTTACCATAATGAATGATTTTCATTTTATAAAAAACTAACTTTAAATATGAGAAAAGAAAGACAGTTTAATTCTCTATAAATAAAGTCTTAAAAAATGCATCTTCATAATGGTTACCTCATACATCGGGTTTCGTACCGTTATATGCTATAGAAGTTGAGATGTAACCACATTCCGTTCTCAGGGCAAATTGCAGTATAGCAGTGCCATTTTTAGGCTGATATGCATCCAAACTGAATCAGCGTAATGTCATATAATGGCTACACAGATACATGTCAAGTTTTGTTTGATTATACACAATAGAACCTGAGATATAGCCTTCCCTGAAAATGCGAAAGTCGACGTATAACAACACCACCTGATGAGCAATTGACACAAAAGTTGGTAGGCACTAACTTACGTCAAAGTATATCAAGTGTATCTGCATATAAATTTATATGCAAAATCGTGTAGTAGTTCCTGAGGTATAGCCTTTCCTGAAATTGTGAAAATTACGGTCCAGCAGCGCCATTTGTTGAAAAATTGACACCAAAAGTTGATAGGCACTAATTTAGGTCAAGGTATATCAGCATATAAATTTATATGCAGTTATCTGCACTGAGATACAGTCGCCACAACATTTTTTTTTTTCACGCACACACACAAACAGACAGACGCATATTTTCTAAAAATACATAGTCAAATTGTGTTCTGGAATCCGCAAAACGTGTAAATCCATCAAAAAACGAAAGCTGAAAATTTTTACGATTCCAATACTTTCTTCAATTGAATACAGAAGAAAATAAAAAGTAATGTAATATAAACACATTTAGGAAACGGATTCTATCAAGGAATAATAATAATGTTCTTTAAAGTCTTCTCTAGAACAAATAAACAACGCACGAAAATTGCAACTGTAAAAAGATAATTTGCTGATCGTGTGAATTGAAAGTGATTGTGGGAAAACAGATGTCCCAAATTATTATAAAAATTCACGTCGAACAAAAGCAATAAATAAAAGATACATTTTTTTTTTTTTCAGAATATAAGCATTAAGCAACGAACTAGTAACACTGAATTTGAAGTACATTTTTGCAGTCTTGAAGTTCACAACTCACATAAATGTTTAAACATTACTATTAAACAATTTTTTTAGATTTTTTAATTTTTAACTCAATACAATCAGTAATTACATTTTATTTTATTTTATTTTATTTATTTATTTTTTTTTTTTTCACTTTCTTCTATATTCAATCGAAGAAAGTGTTGGATTCGTAAAAATTTTCGACTTCCGGTTTTCGACGGATTTACAAGTTTTGAGAGGTCTAGACCATGATTTGACCATTTTTAGAAAATGTCTGTCTGTCCGTCTGTGTCGGCGTGACAAACATTTTGTGGCAGCTGTATCTTTGGAATTACTGTTCAGACTTGCATTTAAATTCATATGTAGATGCACCTTGACCTAAATTAGTGCCTATCAATTTTTGGCGTCAACCGCTCGACAGGTGGCGCTTCTATACAGCGATTTCTGCATTTTCAAGGAGGCTATATCTCAGGTTTCATTGCGTATAATCCAACAAAACTTGATATGTGAGAAGACCAATATGAGATATTTCGCTGACTCATTTGAATGCCTATCAGCCAACAAGTGGCGTTGCTATACAGCGATTTCCGCAATTTAAAGAAAGGCTATTTTTTCTCAGGAACTACTACACAGAATTGCATATAAGTTTGTATGTAGGTGCACTTTAACATATATTAGCGCTTGTCAACTTTTGGTGTAAATTGCTTAACAGGTGGCGCTGCTACACAGCGATTTCCATAATTACAAGAAAAGCTATATCTCAGGTTCTACTGCGTATCATCAAACAAAACTTAATGTGTGAGAAGGCGATTATGAGGCATTATGCTGATTCAGTTTGAATACTTGTCGGCCAATAGGTGGCGCTGCTATACTGCAAATTTCATCGATAACGGGATGGCTATATCTCAACTTCTATGTCATATAGCTGTACAAAACTTGATATCTGAGATAACCATTATAAAAATGCATTTTTACTTTCTTTTATATTCAATAGAAGAAAGTATTGGATTCGTAAAAATTTTTGACCTCGGATTTTTGATGAATTTACACCTTTTGAGAGTTGTAGAACACGATTTGACCATTTTCAGAAAATGTATGTCTGTGTGTGTGTGTGTGTGTGTGTGTGTGTGTGTGTGTGTGTGTGTGATAAAATATTGTGGCAATTGTATCTCAGGAATTACTGCACGGAAATTCATACAAATTGGTATGTAGTTACACCTTGACATAAGTTAGTGACTATCAACTTTTGGTAAAAATTATCCAACAGGTTGCGTTGCCATCCCGCTTTTTCTAAATTTTAAACCCGGTGGTATAGAACAAAATTTTGTATAAATGTGCATAAAAAGAATTATTTTTTAATAATCATTATGAAATTTAAAAGAATTATTTGCAATAGAGATATTCAACTGGGGAAAATGTATGTATATATATATATATGTAGGAACCTCGCCTTCCCTCTTGGGGGCCAAGTCCCTTCCTCGAGTGGAGTAAATTTTCTTGATGGGTATATTTTAAAAGAGTTCGCCAATACCTTTAAAACGAATGGTTGATCGATCTGTGATAATCTAAAATAAAGTTCTTGATTTTTTCATTTTTAACAAATAATAATAATAATAATAATAATAATAATAATAATAATAATATTGAGGATAAAATTGACTTTTTTGGATATTTAGTGTTATACTTCTTCTCTAATATGGAAATCGTCTGCATTATCATGGAATATAATTTTCTAAATATTAATTTTAATAAAGTTTTTTACTGAGTGAATTTGTATAGGAAAATATAGAAGAAAGTCATGTGGTGGAAACAACATACTAGTTTAAGATGTTATTTATAGACGATAAAACTGTCTCTCTTTGCATATTTAGTGTTAGATTTCCCTAAGATGAAAATTATTTGCATTCATCATGTTAAATATTTTTAATCATAGTTTTAATAAATTATTCGCGCTTAGTGAATTTGACAGAAAAATATAGAGATTTAGTTTTCGGGTTTCGGGTCGGGTTCGGGTTAGATAAGTCGGGTTTCGGGTCGGGTTCGGGTCGCAAAAAATCCTCTGTTGCGGGTTCGGGTCGGTTTTCGGGTTGATGAAAATTTTTTTGTCGGGTTCGGGTCGGGTTTCGGGTTAATGAAAAATTTTTTGTCGGGTTTCGGGTTGATTTAAAATTTATCTGTCGGGTTTTACCCGACCCGTGCAGGACTCTATGTGCTACGGTATATGCAATTGGCGACAGCCTAGGTCTCGCCTCAAGAGCGATCCAGAGCCATGCCACCAGTATTTTGATCCTCCATGAAGGGAACGATTCGCCCGCTTAGGTGACCCACAAAAATATTACTTGCCAATTGTGGGCATTTCAGATTTTAATTTAAGTGCACCAGCCACTAGTACACTAGTACACAACGGGCTTTGACCTGCTCGAATATCTAAATCTTCGAATTACGAGCTCGGCACTCTAACAAACAGGCTACCACGTCCGACTTTCCTCTTTGGGAAATTAGTTCTAACACGTTTTATCTCTGATATATTATTAAAGGTTTGTAAGATATTTAATATAAAGTACCGAACAGAAGAAAAATAATTCTGTAAAAAACAAATAAGTAAAAGACTGTTCTGTGTTAAAAATAATTTTACAACTGAAGAAGTTTTATCACCATAATATTTTAAAATTAGTTTTAACAATAGAAATAATTTTAAAGCTTTCCGATTCATTTGAATTTATTCAATTCATTCTCTGTTGGAGACGATAGTCTTCTAACTTTCATAACAGCTTTACAATACCTCTGACCTTTTGTGACATTTCATCAGTTGAATTTTTAAACTTTTTTTTATTTTTAATCATTTACAAATCATAATATCTCTGTACTTTACAGTCGGTAACAAAAGTCTCCGAACACTAGCAAAAATTCCTATATAAAAAAAGTATATTTAGTACAGTTTTGTTAAATAAATCCTTGTCGAATCCTGTTTTTAGACTGACTAAGAACAGGATTCGACAAGGATTTATTTAACAAAACTGTAATAAGTGTACTTTTTTTACATAGGAATTTTTTGCTAGTGTTCGGAGACTTTTGTTACCGACTGTACTTAAGTTATACTTTACATTTCACCTTTGAAATATTTAGGGAGGCATACTATTGTAACAATCGCAGCTATCGTAGATCACAAGTCCGATCGTGCACTCCGCAGCAATAGTATCCGCGCACTAGCAATAATCCCTGTCTAAAAAAAGTACACTTAATGCTGCTTTGTTAAATAAATCCTTGTTGAGTCACGTTCTTAGTCTATCTAGGAACATGATTCGACAAGGATTTATTTAACAAAGCAGTATTAAGTGTACCTTTATTAGACAGGGATTATTGCTAGTGCTCGGATACTTTTGCTGCGGAGTGTACGATACGACTTGTGATCTACTATAGCTGCGATTGTTACAATAGTATGCCTCTCTTAAACTTATTTAAGATTTTTTCTGCAGTGAAACTTCATGTTCCTCCCTTGTAAAAAATATAAAATATGTAGACTCTTGAAAAAGACTGGATGTAAATTACTCTATACTATGATATGCAACAATGCTTATATTGTTACAGTTTGCTCTTTATGTAATGATTTAGAAAACTTTTTAAATATTCCAATGTCAGAATATTAGATAATTGAGATATTAAACTATGATGCTATATCATCATACCCTAGATATTATCAATGCCCCATGAGTGCTGGTATATATCCAGAGAATAGTGAGGTAGAAAAATTTACATGTGGGGATATTTGTAAAAATATGTTGATATATCCTGTTACATTCCTAATAGGAAACTACACCCTATATTTATACAATGAGCCAAGAATGATTGTATGATTTTTGGTTGTTATATCTAGTAAGAAGTCCTCCAAACGTAATTATTATAATTTCAATAAGGTTCGAGACATTTTCGTTTCCGTAATTTTGTATTTTTAACATTAATAAAAATTTAATATAATTGCATTATTACAGTAATGAAAATGAGTAAATAATTTTAAATAATTGTTTATTCTTATATTCTTTGTATAGAATGGCATCTTTCATAGGATTTTTTTTTTTTTTTTTTTTTTTTTTCAGAAAGATGATCTACGTTTTATTTAATCCCAGAAATTCTACGATTAAGAAAAGCAAAGTTATTCAAAAATACTAGTGCATTTATTACATATAATAAATAATTATTCAAAAATACTAGTACTGAAAATTTAATATCGTATGTACCCCAAATGATTTGTAAACACAATACCAATTTAGAAGGAATTACTATGGAATATCAATGAGAATTTTGTCAAATGTGCTAGCTATTCCTTCAGAAGTTTGGCGTTATTCTGAAAAAAATTTTAGCACAAAATTTTACATTTTTGACCAAACATGGCACCAGTTTAACTTACACTGGCAATTATTAATTGTATATGAATAAGCAGCGATTTGAATAACAACAGTAATCTCTATTACATTTTCATACCTGTCCGATTTCATTTCTCAACACAATAAAGTCAAAGATTTATAATAATTATTAGTCTATAATAAAAGTTTTTGATTAAAAAAAGAAAAAGAAATGGTAGGAGGCCTCGTGCAACTCATCTTTCCCACTACCAATTTTGATCTCGCTCCGCCACTGATTGCATCAGTATAATTCGGGAGCACCATTTGAACGGATGAACTGAGCATCTTGGGTCCTTTGCCACGGACCTTCAGAGGCAATAAGTACATTTTCATTGTGATGGACTATTTCACCAAGTGGCCTGAGGCGTATTCCATTCCCGATTAAGAGCTATACACAGTTGCGGAAGTACTAGCGTATGCTGACCAGAGGTCCTCTTTCTTAGAGGAGAGCCCCGTTTTTTAAGCAGTTTTTCTAAGTTCTAAAAATTTTTACAAGAAAATTTTTCATCATAATGATTAGCATTTTGATCCCCATTTATAGAGAATATAAAATTATATTCTTAATAAGAGATTTGTTATAATTATTAACGCTTTTAATTTATAAAGGTACTGTAATCCGGTCACCATACACTGGCGCAGCAATAAGTGTCAAGGAACAGCACGAGCACACACTTACAGCTTCATACGGATCAAGGTACGAACTTCACCACTACTGTATTCAAAGTTACTCTGCGCAGACATACAGTCGGCAGCAAAATTCTTGAAGCACACATCTACACTTACTTTTTTATAGACAGTATAAGACTAAGATTATGAATTCAAAAGATATTTACTTAACAAAACAGTATTGGGTGCCCATTTTTTATACAGGAATTATTTTTAGTGCTTAAATTATTTTGCTTCCGACTGTAACTCAGACAACGCCATCCCAGTCGGACGGCATGGTTGAGAGGTTTAACTGAACCATCCTCAATAACCTTTCTTCTTGTATCAAGGAACCAACAAGATTGGGACTTGAAGCTGCCTTTGTTCCTACTGGCATATAGAAGTGCTGTACGCGAATCCACTGGCTATACTCCCACATAGATACTTTTTGGACGTGAACTTCGTCTTCCGTGTAATTTCCTGTTTAGTTGTCCACCAGATGCGCGTTCATCGTCAGAGGTGTACATCCAAGATCTCCAGGCCCGAACTGAAGGCTTACACAACGTCGTTTGGGTGCAGATTGACTTCATGACGGAGAGAATGAATATGGGGTCTACACTTAATAAAGTCTACACTTCACGAATTCAAGGAAGGCGACAAAGTTTGGTTGTGGAACACAGTTCGACGAAAAGGATTCCCTCCCAAGTTACAGTCTAATTGAGACTTTCTCTATACAGTCCTAAAAAGACAGAATGACGGAGTCTTTCGTATTACTAAAGCACATTCCTCAAAACCAAAGGTAGTACTTTATGTTAGGCTAGCCCCATCATGGTCATCAGTATTTCTAAATTTGTAATGTATACTATACTGTAAATATTTGTATATTATGTACTTATTTGTAAATAATGTAAATAGTTTAATTACTTAATTTTACAATTTGTATTGTTATTTTATTGTTGTATTTAATTTAGTTTTTTACATTTTAAATTGTTCAGTTTGTTTATTTTTCACCTCCTGACCAAGGTTAAACCTGCCTGGGACGCGCCATTACAAATCGTCAACACTTTTAGTGGCTGGCGAGAAAAAATGTAAAAAGCCAAGAACAATAAAGTTACGCAGCTCTTCCACTCAATACAGCAGTCCGTCTGGTTTACAGAGAGGAGGGAAGAAAGGTTTCTTTATTTCTTTCTTTACTTTATTATTATTATTTTTTTTAATTCTTCTGCTTTCACTTTCATCTTATAGCGGTCAGTGAAATAAATAATTTCATATCTAAACAGTTTTAAAGAAATGCAATGCATGTGTTTAGATAATTTGACCAAATTTTTAAATGCCGAAATGGGGGCATGTCCCTAACTTTTACTTTGAAAATGGGGACATCATGTATTCAGTTCAAATTATACATTATAAAATCTTTTTATAAAAAAATAGAACCGACTCCAAAAAGCAACTACTATTCAAACAACTAAAAATAAAAGAAAATTGCATAATACACGCTTAAAAAAAAGGAGTTATTTCCTTGCTTCACTATTTAAAAAATTTTTCTCTTTAACTCTGAACAGAGCAATGTTTACTACATATGTACTAAGACAGGGAGAATTCTATTTTCCTGCCCCTCCGGTAGAAAGAGCAAATGCGAAAGTAACTATTTTTGTAGTAAAATGACATACGCCGGAATATTAGTAGCATATCATTGGTCCACTTGCTCGCGTGGATCTATGTCTATGGTCTTCGTTCAGTGTCCCATCTTCTATAGCGTCAAGCAATATGTGGATCACATATGTACAGTCGGAAAAAAAAAAAAAAAAAAAAAAAAAAAAGCCATCCCCCCGTCTAATTTTGCCATAAGTTGTCGTAGAAACATGTGGTTGGTATCAATCGATTTTTAATAATGTCTAGTTTATAATAGTATAGTTAGATTTTGCTTAAGGGGTCGTCTACATATTAAAACTGACACCAACTTCATTTTTTTCAATGGTAATCGTAATCCCCATTATTTTTTATAATTTATTTGAATTCTTTGGATCAAATCATCGCGGAAAATGGTATAGTTTATATATTTTGCTCAATTTCTCACAGAGTTATAAGCTACCAAAGTATGAGGATGCTAATGTTAAATGAATGTGACAAATATTAATTCATATCTTCCAAAATAATTATGATATTCAAATTCTGTTTTATATATATATATATGATAGAATGAAGTAACCCAAACATATTCTATGCATATTTTTGATAAAAAAACATTTTTTGAATTATGAAAATTATTAATAATTTCATATTTGGAAAAATGATGAATTATGACCTATGTTAATTATTGCATGAATAGAACGGGCATCATCAAAAACATGGGTTTCCACGTTCCTAACATTATTTTTTGAGTTACAGTGATATTTCATTTTTTACTGTTGTTAGGTGGCCATTTCTTATTATAATTTGTATCCTCTGTGAGTAAATATCTGTATCTATTTTGATGAAAAACTATTTTAATTTACCTTTATGTTATTATAAGTGTTTTCTAAGCAACATTTCGATGTTTATGATACAAATTGGATTATTTTTTTATAAAATTATCGCAATTCAAGCGAGAGATTGTAAAAGAATTCCAAAAGAAATGAAGCCCCGCCTCTATATTGCGGAAACAATATTTTAAAAAAAACTAGTTTGGATATTCGTATATGACTCTATATGTGACGCTAGTATGCATAAATGTCAATGGCATTCACTACATTGAATGCTGAAGACAAAATTTAAATGATTTAATTGGAAGTACGTAAAATAATTTTGTTTTATAAGGTAAAATTTTAGAAAAATTGTGTAAAAGCGTGTCTTCCGTTGCAAAAAGGAGCATTCTCGATTCTGAAATGTTAAGTCTTTGTTCTTAAATATTACATAACTTTTAATAGTTTCTCATTGCTAAAATTCTGTTTTATCCCTGTTCTCTTTCTTTTTAACTTGAATATTCTAGGATTCGTGCACCTCAAGTTAAATGTCATGATCTAGAAAACGCGGTAAGACGAGGATTATTATTTGAATGTGCAATACGCAGTGAACAATACTTCTTTTTTCCCTTTTTTAAATTAATATAATTAATATTTATTAATATTTCTCAAAATTTTTAAAACAAATTTTCTGTTTTAATCTTGTTGTAACATTTTCGCATTCGTTTACTCTACCGTTTATGCTATTTAAATTTTATCGCCTAACGTAACACAATAAAAAATAAAATTTTTATTAAATGTTTTTTTTAATACTGAATAATATAGTGGATTTTTTTTTTTTTTTTTTTTTTTGTTTAATTTTTAAAATCTATTATTGAAACAAAGCGCAATTTATTTTCGACTATTCTAATAACGGCGTAAAACTGGCGTCACATTTATCATGGAAAAAGAATTTAAAACAAAGTAATATGTCTTATTACTTTTAAAGATATAAATTTTACACATTTAAAATTAGGAATTCAAGTACAGTAGACGACGGCAGAACGGCAGAACGGGGAATATTCGTTCTAGGCAATAGGAAACCGTTTTTTCTATATCCATATTTATTTTACATATGAATATACATAATAATTATACTCTTTCTAGTGAAAGTATTTGCATTCATACTATTTTGTTTATATAAATATGAATATAAGAAATCTTAAGAAATATCGTAACACACAAATTGTGAAAGAAACGCCCACTGGAGGAGTTACAGATTTCCAAATGACGTGAATCTACGTCAACGTTCGCGAAAATGTTGAATATCCTTTCTCAGATTTCAGTTTAAATCTTATTATCTATATTTTTGTATATTATGTATTGTTGGTTTGTACGCTTAAAATTAAATGTAAAACTTTATAGTAACACACTTTCATGCGGGGCTTACCGTATAAAATAAAAATATACCCAACAGAAGTAGATAATTCTTTTTCTTAAACATTAAGTACTTTTTTTTAAAACCACTATTAATATTATTATCATTATTACTATTATTCTTTTACCTTGGTATCTACATTTTTGTAATTCAACATTGCAGGGTTCATATGATTCAAGCTATTAAATCTTCTTCATGAGTGATGTATTTAACTATTCGATGTTTAATAAATAGAAACAAATAAAAATCTTTTAATTCATAAACTAACACAGAGAGTTCTGCGAATTAGAATCGTTTTTTATTTTATAATTAACATTTCTGAACTTTTTTTTTCGGTGTGAAACTTAATAAATAATGTATATTGGGTGGTAGATCATGATTTATATTTTCTAAATGTATGGACGGACCCCTAATACATTTTCACGTGTAACTCTATTTAGAATTGATTTAAAGTATACGAATAGGTATGTTTTCCGAACCGCCTTGATCTCAGAAATCTGAATATGAAGTCAAAAATAGGGGTCGTCATTGAAAAAAATGAAGTTTATGCCTGTTTTAATATGTAGATGACCCCTCAAGCAAAATCTAACTACACCATTAAAAACTAGACGTTATTACAAATCGATAGGAACCAGCCGTATGTTTTTACGATAATTTACGGCGAAATTAGGTGTGTGTGTGTGTGGGGGGGGGGGGGGGGGGGGTTTGCCGACTGTACAATGAATCAATGAAATAATCCTATATCTAGTATTTCGAGTACTCATTCAACATCCTCAAGGCAATATACTTACTTATATATATATCTATGACTTAAAACTGGTATTTTTAAAATTCAAGATAGTGCGCTCCGTTGTTCGCACAAGTTTCGCTTAACATTTGAAACAGTCAAAAGTTCGAAGGTATGTACATGTTCTTTCTTTTCTTTTCAAATTTTTTGCAATTTTAAATTTACATATATGCATTTTTTAGAATTTTCGAAACTTTATCAAATTTATTAATTTTCTGAATTTTAATAGAGAATAAATATAATTACATATATTTAGTTGTGTTAAAATATGTAGAAAATTAAAAAAACTTTTAATCGAAAGTATTACACTTTATATATATTTGCAGTATTTTCTTTTGAAAAGTATTTATTAATTTTGATTTTTTCCCCAAAACCAAATACATATATTGTAACAGTTTCATTAACTTAAGTTGTGTGGTTAATTATTTCCATTACAAATGTATTTAATTTATCGACACATACTTCTAGTTTAAAAAATTATATTTAAAGAAATTTGGGCTTTAATTTGATATAGTATAATCCGCTAACATGTTGTTTGAACTGATAGTGAACAATTATTATATAGGTAACTTCCTATCTATACTATATTTATTTTTTATTCTGCCAATAATTAACGCTGTAAAGGTTATACATATTTTTTCTCGCATTTAAAAATATTAATTAATAAAAATAAAGAATTAATTTCTCATATAATATGTCACTCTGTAAAGCAACAAATTATTAATTTCAGTTTTTAATATCTATTGAAAGATGAGCAGAGCATCTAATTAAACTATTTATTTATAATTTTAGTATTCCATATTAAATTGAAACTAATTTGAATATAAAATCTTGATAACTATAAATTTATAAACAGAAATGTATTCCTCTTGACAGGCCAAAAGTTAACTCTGGTAAAAACTTTATTAAATCGTTCATATGTTATTTATTTTCTTGTTTACACAACACTGAATAAAAATTCTTTATAATTTCTAGTTTAGAAAGTTAATTAAGTTATTGAAAATTTAGATATTCAATGGTTTTCATCCATTTATATTTAATTTAGAAATATGATTTGTAATGGTCCAGTATTTATTTTAATTACATAATTAATTCATTAAAATTTAATTAATTAAAACTTAAATTAGAGAGTTTAGATAATGTGTACTAGAACAATTCACATTTTATACATATATATGATAATAATAATAATAAAAGTAGTCAAACTGAAATTCAATATTTTTAGGGAAAGAAATAATTACAATAAAAATGAGAATGAAACAGAGTGTCTAAATAAATATTTGAAAAATAAATAAAATGATGTATCACTCATATAATATGAAGCACATTCCACACATAGTTTAGATGGGAGAAATTTCAATTTTATTATTTTTATTATTAACATATATATGTAGAAAAATTTAATCTTTCTAATAGAAATCAACAAAGCACTCTAATTTAAGTATTAAGGAATTAAATTTTAATGAATGCTCAATTATATAATTTAAACAAATATTGGGCACATTTCTAAATTAAATATAAACAGATGATAAACATTAAATAACATCTAAATTTTGAATAATTAAATTAACTTTCTAAACTATGAATCCTAATGAATTTTTATTTAGTGTCGTGTAAACAAAAGAATAAACAAATAAACAAACAAAATAAAAATGATTTTATAAAAACTCCACCAGAGTTAAATTTTAGCCTGTCAAGTGGAATATATTATTGTTAATTTATCACTTATACTTATCGAGATTTTATATTCAAATTATTTTCAAACAGATATGGTTTACAGAAATTTTAAATAAAAGTTTAATTGAATGATCTGCTCCTTTTTCAATAAATATTAAAAACTGAAATAAATAATTTGTTGTGTTACAGGGTGACATCCTATATGAGAGATTAATTCTTTTATTTTTATCAATTAGTATTTTTAAATGAGAGAAAAGAAATGTAAAACCTTTACAGCATTTAATTATCGGCCGAATAAGAAATAAATATAGCATGAATAGGGAGCTATGTACATAATAATCGTTATCAGTTTAAAGATTATATTAGCATATTTACACTACATCAAATTAAAGTCCTTTTTATTTTATTTTTTTACGTGTAATTTTTAAAACTAGAAATGTGTGGCAATAAATTTAACAGATTTACTATGGCAAAAATTGCCCATACTACTTTGGTTAATGTCACTATTACATTATATACGTATTTGATTATTAGGAATTAATCAAAACCCGAATTGATAAATTATTTTCAAAAGAAAATATTGTAAATATGTATGTATACACTGTTCGACATTGAAAATGCAACACCAAGAAGGAATGACAATAAGGGAATGAAATTTGTTGGACACATATATTATAGTAGGAAGAACAATTGATTAAAATTCCAGGAAATTTGGAGTAATATGCACTGAGAAAACAGTACATAAAGCAGCGACTTCTGTGAGCAATAACAGCGCATATCTGCCTAGGCATTGAATCGAACAGCGATTGGATGACATGTACGGGTAGAGCACTTCATGAAGTTTTAACACGATGCCACAATTCATCGATCGAAGTTACTGGTGAGTGGTGGGGGGCCAGTCGCTTTTCAACGATTAAACAGTCATTTTCATTGGTGCGAGATCAGGAGAACGCGCTGGCCAGAGCAACAGTCGAACACATTCGGCATCAATGAAGGTCCAGACAATATGGACAACTTGCGGTCGTGCATTGTCCTGTTTAAATGTTGCGCTTCGGAGGCCTTGAACATAGGGCAGAGCTATGGGCCTTAACTCGTCAGAAATGTAATGGCTGGTATTCAGAGTGGCGGGAATGAAAACAAGAGGTGACCGGGACGTGTATCCAATGGTACAACATACCATCAATCCAGGTGGTGACTCAGTATGCGGCTACCAAAATTCTGATTACCCTCAAAACTAAATCACCGATATGGGCGCCATTAATGTGTGATCAACGATGAACCTGGACGCAGGAATGGCGTGAAGTCACTTTTCAGACAAATCACAATCCTGTTTACAGCATCCAGATTGCCTTATCCGCATTTACCGGCATTATGGATAATGCACATTGCCAGCTGGGATTCGACATCCTCATACTGTCCATCATTTGCAATGATGTTATGGGTTCCCATTGGATACACGTCTCGATTACTTTTGTTCGTATTACTGGCACTCTGAACAGCGGCCATTAAATTTCTGATCAGTTAAGGCCCGCCCCTCTGCCCTGTATTCGAGGCCTCCGTAGTGCAAAATTTAAGCAAGATAATGCACGACCGCAAGTTGTTTGTATTGTCCGGACCTTCTTTGATACAGAATGTGTTCGACTGTTGCTCTGGCCAGCGCGTTCTCCTGATCTCGCACCAATGAAAATGACTGTTTAATCATTGAAAAGCGACTGGCTCCCCACCACTCGTCAGTAACTTCGATCGATGAATTGTGGCATCGTGTTGAAGCTTCATGAAGTGCTCTAACCGTACATGTCATCAAATCGCTGTTCGATTCATTACCTAGGCAGATATGTGCTGTTATTGCTCACAGAGGTCGCTGCTTTATGTACTGTTTTCTCAGTACATATTACTCCAAATTTCCTGAAATTTTAATCAATTGTTCTTCCTACTATAATGTATGTGTCCAACAAATTTCATTCCGTTATTATCATTCCTTCTTGGTGTTGCATTTTCAATGTCGAGCAGTGTATAAAGTGTTATTTATTTAGATGGCCGTCGGTTATTGAACTTGAATTAGAAAAACAGCTTTATAATTCTTGCGATGTGAAACGCTAATAACACAGGAAAGATCCAATTAAACAGACATTTTCTTGTAGATATTATGATGAATATTATTATATACGAATTGTTGACATATTTAACACAATATAGGTGACAAGATAAGCATATTACTATAAAATGGTAGGTATAATTAGGGGTAATTAAATAAACTGGAGTGGGAGCCCAAATCATCGACTTCACCCGTCAAATCATGGTGATGAAGTGACGCTCCGATTTCTTAATTAATTTCGCCAAAGCTCTAATCGAAGCCAAATTCCAAATAGTAGAGACAAAATGGTTGTAATTATGTTACGTATGAACACATACAATTTTTGAAAAGTTTACCACATAATTATAATTCAAATGGTCCTCACGAATTGCCAACATACGCCATGACAACACGGAACATTTTAAGCAAAATTTATGTGGCATATTGTGAGACAAAAATGCCTGCATGGCGACAAACTGCGTTTATTTGCAAGTTGAAAAGAAACCGAATTAGAAAAAGTCATAACTATCTATTGTAGATCTGCATTACGCTAAAGAACGAATAATGCATGATCAAAGGTTTCTATAGAGTTGCAATTAGCAAAAGATGCGTATGTGGGAAGAGGGAGAATGTAAAAATTTAAAGAACATACTATATGTGAATTTAAGTTGCAATTTAGAGATCATAAAAATGTGTTCGTTACATAATTTTATTTATTTATTTATTATTATTATTATTATTTATAAATGATAATATATTTTTTTAGAATATGTGATAATCGACATCACATATTTTCTCTCCCTTGACGAGAAAAAAAAAATAATAATTTCAACCATGTTTCTCTAGACCAAACAAAGTATATAAGGATATGTAAACAGTACAATAAAACAAATATATAGTCAGATAACATAATAAACTAATAAGGTATGCATATATAATATAAAATAAATTGAGTAAAACTAAATATATATATGTGGTCACCTATAGAATTACAAATACATTACAATATTTTATAAGCAACAATAGTGAAAATAGTATACTATAACTGATAAAAGAAATATATATATATATATATATATATATTAAGGACAAGTCAGTAATTCAATTTTGTAATTAAATATGTGATGTCGATTATTACATATTCTAAAAAAATACGTATGAATAATAAAAAGTACAGTGAGTTGCATAGAAAAATTGCCTAAAATACTATATGTAACAACTGTCATAAAAAGCAAAAAAACATCAGGGAATTACAAAAAGCCTTATAAAAGTATAAATCTTTAGCAAACTTTGCAATAAAATTGTTTCTTAAAAATTTTTCAAACAAATGTCGGTAATCTTTATTATTGTTCAAATTTACATTGTAGAAATATGTGAAATAATGTCTATGTCTGTATAGAATTATGATGACAAGATTATGCACATGATTGCAATGTTGTTATGCCAAATGCATCGTTGAACATGCAAAGAGTGGACCCGCCAAAAATGGCATACAATTTAACTAACATAACAAAACAATACAATAACATAACAAACTTCCCTTGGCCTTGAGAACTGCAGCAGATCATTTACAATTTTTTTTTTTTTTTTTTTTTTTTTTTTTTGCATAGAAATACTGTTAAGTAACAAATTCAAAGAGGTTAATTAAATGATTAAAAATCGAAATACAATTTCAATAAGATGTTATATAAACAAAAAAAAAAAAAGGTAGCGTACGTGTGTGTTATGAATACAATATTTTGTGAGAAAAAAATTTTAATTCAACTTTCCCCCTACAGTGGGAATTGTTAAAAACTACATATTCAAATAATTTGAAAGATAATGTATAAAATCCGTAATGGTGTAACAAATAAATACATATGAGAGTTGAGAGTTGCATGTAATGTGCGTCAAAAATGTAAATAAAAGAACTCGTTTAAACTTAGCATCCTCCCCAGTTGGGATAAACCCAGATGTGTACCAATGTATTCAATTTTTTTTTTTTTTTTGTCTTGGACGAAGATTGTATGCATGTGTAGAGAATTTATATTTATTATTTGAACATATTCATTATTATTATTACTATTATTATTATTATTATTTTATTTACTTTTTTTGTTTGTATGTGAGTGTATGTGTGTGAAAATGTCAGTACCCAAAAATAATTCGGTAAATTTTTAAACGTACAACAGTGTATGACTTTGTTTACATCTCAATAATGAATAATCTCATTTACATGAAATAAGAAGGATGTGTAATATAAATATGTGTGAGGGATACATTTGAAATATAAGATATATGAAATTATAATCTTTTTGATTTTAACCAAAAATTTGTAAATAACATTTTTTTTTTCCTTATGGCATGAAATTGAAAATATTACAAACAACAACAAATTAAAAGTAAAAGTATTTGATATATATGTTGGAACAGTACTTATATGTGTGCATGTGTGTGTCATTAAATTAACTACGGATCTCAATTTGAAGAATTGAGTAATAACCATAATTAAAATTTATGTGCCATTTAGAAATCTCGGGCAAATAATAAATGCCCTTATTTTATTTATTTTATCTTTTTATTATTATTATTATTTATTTTGTGTGTGTGTGTGTAGGAACGGTGATGTAAATGATGTGTGTGAAATATAGTTAATTTGCATAAAATGCATATAGGCACCACATATATTTAATGAAGAGCTGGGATGGAGATATCTAAAGTATGAAGCGGCCATGACGTACAGCGTAGCAGGTTCACTCAGCTCCGTAAAATGTAGCATGAAGTCATTTTCCATTTAGAAAATGAGATGTTTTAATTACTCTTATACGACATATATTAATGATATTCTTGGACAAAGTGGAATAAGTAGATTCGAAAACATTCACGATGGAGAATTCCTGTTTATTATTTCAAGACAGACATCCAAAAGAAGAATGGAAGCCATTACGATTTCTTTGTTAAACAAAACACTTTTCGACCTTTCGAGTCAATGATAAAAAAAATAACATCTTTTCAGAAAGACAGACAGCAAGCTAATTAATTTATTTCGCCAAATCTCATTGGCATCAAAAATCAAGTTGGCTGAACACATTTTAAATTTTATATATGGTAAACCTAAATAATAGTTAAAGGATTGGCTAAAAATTAAATTACGTCATAGGATGTGATTAAATTTTGTCAGGTATCCAGAATTTGGCTAAAAGTGCGAAATCAATTGATAAAAAAATATTAGAAATTATTTTCAGCTATAATGATTCAACGGAATCTATAAACGTTTGATTGGAGACAGGAAGCTACAATAAAAAAAATCGTCTGCGGTTTTAAAGCATAAAATGAATGGGTTTCTCTTTTTTTGATATTTTATTTAATTATTACTTGATGAGATTTAGAGCAGGAAAAAGAACAATAAATTATATGAAATTACAGATTAATGAAATAGAAATAAAAATAAAATAGCATAAGCGAAATAAACAAAATTGTATTAAACTCTTTTAGGATAAGAAATATAATGCTTGCTTGTATTATAAATAAATAAATAAAATGCAATTTATATTATTACTATTATTTTATTTTAAAAAGGGATATGTGATGTTTTTCAACATCACAATGTGTATATACGATTTCCCAAACAATTTAAACAAAAACAAAACATTATAAAATTATGAAGGAGAGAAAAAAATGTGCATTTACGTACACATTGAAAAAATAATAGCAATAATAATAAGTTGAAATATAATCACTGATAATATGAAATAAATAAAGACTGTAAGCAACAATTTAAAAATGTGTAAGAGGCGAATAAAATTAGAAAAATATGGACAAAATTATACAATAATAATAAATAAATTTCTTTAATTGTTATCTTTTATAATTATATTTTTAATAAAAAGATTTAAAGGTAAAGGCATATTTATTACTGTTAATATGGTCATAGAAGAAGTTATTATAGACGTGTTGAAAAAGACTGTAAAGCTTAACAATTAGATAAATAAATTGCTAATCCTTCATGAAACAAACTCGCGAGCATTCGAATAAATAAGCCAGAAGAAAAAAAAGTGTGAACTCAGCAGAGGCTACTCCTGATTTATAAGTCGTGAATTCATTTACCAAAACATAGCTTAATGAGTAGTTGTGTGTAAGTGTACAAGTGTAAAAGGCATCTATTGAAAGAATTTGTCATTCTACTGCTCCACCAATCAGCTAAACATCAATGAAGTTTCCAGCGCCGACCCGGTGTGCGAAGTGTGCGAAGTGTGCGGCGCACACAGGCGCCAGGTATAAAAAGTCGCCAGCCGAGAATAGATTACTTAAATAATAATAATAATAATAATAATAATAATAATAACAACAACAACATATATATACATATATAAAAATATAATGTGTTATGTGTATCATTTCTCTTCTGCGTAAGTACTTTAACATGTTTTTCCTACTCAGTGTACTTAAATTAAATTATCATCGTGACAACAATTTTATTCGAAATACATCTAATCTAAAATTTCATATGTTGGTATTTTCATCTACCTTTCATTTGCTGAGTGTTGTAAAGGAATTAAATTATTCAAATATATATATATATTAAATTGGATTTCATAATCCTGGTCTGAAGTCTGAAGCCATGTGACTAGTGGGGCAAATGAGGCGCCTTGGAAACTGCATTGGCAAAATTTGAGCTTGGAAACAGTTTTAGAGATTTATTGCGAAAGGGTGCATTAAAAGTGAATTTACTTGGTGAGGATGCGTCTACTCTTAGCAAAATTTTCTTTGTCTTTTTTAACATATCAAAAATCAAAGGATCCCTTTAAAACTTAAAAGTGTACCTTAATCTCTTCCCTCCCCTTCTTCTGCCGAAAAAAGTCTATTGGGGCGAGTAAAAAGACAACGTAATTCGATTTCAAAAATGAAAATTTCATAGATCCAGGAATTTTAATTAGTTGGTTGGTGGGATGGGTTTAACATCGCTCTAGCGCTGCGCAATGGGTAACTGGCATCGGTGTGGAACGCACCCTTAAAGATGACCGTAAGACATGCTATCACAACTTTGATCCGCTACGGAGAGGATGACTAAAAATTCAGTGGGTTTTTCATTCATTCATTCATTCATTTTTCCCGAGTGGTTATGTTACCACACCGCTAATCGCCTTCGAGGGTAGAAAAGCGGGTTCGATTCCCACGCTGGTCCTGGGTGTTTTTCCATTTCTTCGTATTGTAATTCTGTCATGTGCTAGCTGTAATTATCCGACGACGATTTACAAGCGGACTATGAGTCAAGCATACAAATCTGATGTATATGTTTCATTCATTTTGAAAATAAATATAACGTTTTGAATGTTGATATTATATAAATAGTATATAAAATGTACAAATCGGTTGTACAGTCGGTAACAGAAGTCTCCAAACACTAGCAAAAATTCCTGTATAAAAAATTTACACTTAATACAGTTTTTTTAAAATAAATCCTTGTCGAATCCTGTTTTTAGACTGACTAAGAAAAGGATTCGACAAGGATTTATTTAACAAAACCGTATGAAGTGTACTTTTTTTACATAGGAATTTTTGCTAGTGTTCGGATACTTTTGTTACCGACTGTATATGTTACCAATAAACCAATAGTATTATATATAAAAGGAATAAATGTAACTTTTTCAACTACTTGTAGTGAATTTTAAAAGTGATAATTGATAAAATTTACTAAAAAGTTTAGCAAATATCCTGCATAACCCATGAAATGTTTTTAGTAAATTAAATGTTACAATTTTATTTGATTTGGTGAGAGATTTTTGAAATATGGACTGCAATGCATTCTAAAAATAAAATTATAATCAATCTGTACAAGTTAAAATTAAAAGAAAAAAAAAATCTATTTAGAATTTTTTTTTTTTTTTTTTTTTTTTTTTTTTTTTAAGTGAAATATCTGCTAATCTGGATAAATGAATAATTTTTAGATATATGAAGAATAGACCATGTTTGTGTGAGCACACAGTATCTTACGCTTACAATACCCAACACCAACACTTCCCAACATTAACAGAAATGACACTATATAAAACTTTAAATAATATGATCAATGATTCATAAGATTATCAATTGTCAATAAAAAAGGAAGGAATATAGACATTTTTTTAATGATAAATATGTGAATGTACTTCTAAAATTTTGTAAATAAAAATAAGCAATATTAAAGGTTAAGCGCAAATAAATAATTTTCTCTCATAAAATGAAAACAATGTGGATTCATTTGAACTTTTATAAATAATTCTTACTGGATAATTATACCAAAACAAATTCTGAAATGTGTAATAATCAAGAAAAGGAATTGAGAGATGAGGGAGTAATTAATGTCTCATTAATCATTAGTAACCATTTGGTAGCATTTCTATAATGTTTTGTTTATTCATTTATTATTATTATTATTATTTTAAAGTTCAAATAACTGAACTCACTTGTTAAAAAAATAAATAATTAAACAAAGAATATTAAGCAAATTCTACCGCAGCTTTACTGTAGATATCAACAAATTTTTAGTTTTATTTACAATAAAAGCCTTTAGATAGAACATACTCTAAAAAAATAATATACACGGCCTTTAGTTTAAAACTCAGTGGTAAATACAGTCGGTAACAAAAGTCTCCGAACACTAGCAAAAATTAATATGTAAAAAAAATACACTTAATACAATTTTTTTAAATAAATCCTTGTTGAATCCTGTTCTTAGTCAATCTAAAAACAGGATTCGACAAGAATTTATTTTAAAAAAACTGTTATTAAGTGTACTTTTTTTACACAGGAAGTTTTGCTAGTGTTCGGAGACTTCTGTTACTGACTGTACACATCTTGAAATATCCAGTTGAATCTTCTGCAGATAAACGTCATTATTTTTAAAATAAAAACCATAAAAATAAAATGGTACTTACAATGTCGCATCAAAGAGATAAAAATGATATGCTTCATTGTAATCTGAAAAAGAATTTAATATGTTATGTCAGAGTATTAAAAAGACATATCAGAAAAAATTCTTATTCACATATGGCTAAGATGACCAGCCATCCTCATTTTTACTTTTAGACATCTTTCTCAGTTTTTAAAATTTTTTAATGAGAAAATGAGGACCACATTTGTCCCCATTTTAAACTACAGGGTTATTACAAACGAATCATCGGGTTTCCGAAGTATTTATTTAGGAACATAATTTGGTTACAACAATGAGTTATACATGAAAATAAATAGAAAGCATCCAAGACTGACGTCTATACTATAGATGTTGTATGCGGATTGTTGATTTCTTGGGACTACGGATGAAACTCTCTCTAATTCTGTCCACTGTTTCTTCAGTAACACTTGGTCGGCCTGAACTTTTGCCTTTACAGTCGGTAACAGAAGTCTCCAAACACTAGCAAAAATTCCTGTATAAAAAAAGTACACTTAATACAGTTTTTTTAAATAAACCCTTGTCGAATCCTGTTTTTAGACTGACTAAGAACAGGATTCAAGAAGGATTTATTTAACAAAATTGAATTAAGTGTACTTTTTTTACATAGGAATTTTTGCTAGCGTTCGGAGACTTTTGTTACCGACTGTACATTAACAACCAGTTTCTTTGAATTTGAACTGTCGATACCAGAGCAGAATGCTTTGTTGGGTTGGTAGTTTGCATCTGTATACTCGCCGGAATGCTCTCTGAACGGTTATGAGAGATTCACACTTTGAAAATTCTAGTACACAAAACGCTTTCTGCTGTCCAATCGCCATTTTGAATATGACGTTCGCGCAGCAACCATGGCAACCACACGCATATTGCACATACAGTCGTTAACAGAAGTCTCCGAACACTATCGAAAATTCCTGTGTAAAAAAGGTACACTTAATGCAGTTTTTTTTAAAATAAATCCTGTTTTTAGACTGACTAAGAACAGGATTCTATAAGGATTTATTTAACAAAACTGTATTAAGTGCACGTTTTTTACATAGGAATTTTGCTAGTGTTCGGAGACTTTTGTTACCGACTGTATCTAGATTGTAAAAAATGTTCACTGGATTGGACTTGGGATGGATGGACAGATGGATGGTTGGGTTTTACGTCGCACTAGTGCTGCGCAGAGGGGCAATTGGCGACGGTCTGAGACACACCCCTAGAGGTGGTCCGGAGACATGCCATCACAATTTTCATCCTCCACGGAAGGGATGGCTCTTCCGCTTCGGTGACCCCCAGAGATATAATATTTGATGGGAACATGGAGGACATTGCGGCCACGACAGATTTTACGAGCACCAGCCACCATTAGCGTACACGACGGTCTTTGGCCGGCTCGAGTACCGTACCCGCAATCTTCCAATTACGAGGCTGGCGCTCTACCGACTGGGCTACAGCGACCCGGATTGGACTTGAGAATAAAATGAAATCTTATGTATAAAATAAGATTATGCAGATAAAAACCACTATGTAATTTCATTTGATTATATAAACATGAATTACTGAAACAGTATACATTATTTTATGGGTACATACAAATGAAACACCTCCGGTTGCAAAGCCGTTTGCAAGCGTTCCAAATGTATGACTACAGACGGCAGCAAAAGTATCCGAGCACAAGCAAAAATTCCTATGTAAAAAACGTACACTTAATACAGTTTTGTTAAATAAATCCTTATAGAATCCTGTTCTTAGTCAGTCTAAAAACAGGATTTATTTAAAAAAAAAAACTGTATTAAGTGTACCTTTTTTACACAGGAATTTTCGATAGTGTTCGGAGACTTCTGTTACCGACTGTATGTGCAATGTGCGTGTGGTTGCCATGGTTGCTGCGCGAACGTCATATTCAAAATGGCGATTGGACAGCAGAAACCGTTTTGTGTACTAGAATTTTCAGAGTGTGAATCGCTCATAACCGTTCAGAGAGCATTCCGGCGAGTATACAGATGCAAACTACCAACCCAACAAAGCATTCTGCTCTGGTATCGACAGTTCAAATTCAAAGAGACTGGGGCTCTATTCTCGTCTAGTTGCCTATTAACCACCACTTGTAACCGTTAACGACAGTTTTTAACTACTGTTCTACACACCGTAATAACCATCTCCCGGTTAAGTGCTATTCTGGTCTGTCGTTGTTATCTTGAGTGGGAGAATAAACGCTCGCGTTCCAGGGTGACATTTTAAACCAATCAGTTGCAAGGGGTCATTCGTAATCGTTTAGGGAGGGGAATTTTGTGAATAGCGATGATAACAACCTGTTTTCAATGGTGGAAAATGTGAAATGTCCCTTTAACTGAGCAAACTAAAACATTATACAGACGCGCCCATTTCTATTGTGATAAACGACGATTTTTAAGCTGAACAACTGCTTCCTAGCTGCCGGTAACTTAACGACTGTAAACAAGCTAGAATGAGAATAGCAAATCGTCGTTGTCTCGCTTCACAACAACCGGTTTCCGCGTAACGACTAGACGAGAATAGAGCCCCTGGTTGTTTATGTACAGTCGGTAACAGAAGTCTCCAAACACTAGCAAAAATTCCTGTGTAAAAAAATACACTTAATACAGTTTTTTTAAATAAACCCTTGTCGAATCCTGTTCTTAGTATAGGAATTTTTGCTAGCGTTCGGAGACTTTTGTTACCGACTGTACATAAACAACCAGTTTCTTTGAATTTGAACTGTCGATACCAGAGCAGAATGCTTTGTTGGGTTGGTAGTTTGCATCTGTATACTCGCCGGAATGCTCTCTGAACGGTTATGAGTGATTCACATTTTGAAAATTCTAGTACACAAAACGTTTTCTGCTGTCCAATCGCCATTTTGAATATGACGTTCGCGCAGCAACCATGGCAACCACACGGACATTGCACATACAGTCGGTAACAGAAGTCTCCGAATACTATCGAAAATTCCTGTGTAAAAAAGGTACACTTAATACAGTTTTTTTTTAAAATAAATCCTGTTTTTAGACTGACTAAGAACAGGATTCTATAAGGATTTATTTAACAAAACTGTATTAAGTGTACGTTTTTTACATAGGAATTTTGCTAGTGTTCGAAGACTTTTGTTACCGACTGTATCTAGATTGTAAAAAATTTTCACTGGATTGGACTTGGAATGGATGGACGGATGGATGGTTGGGTTTTACGTCGCACTAGTGCTGCGCAGAGGGGCAATTGGCGACGGTCTGAGACACACCCCTAGAGGTGGTCCGGAGACATGCCATCACAATTTTCATCCTCCACGGAAGGGATGGCTCTTCCGCTTCGGTGACCCCCAGAGGTATAACTTTTGATGGGAACATGGAGGACATTGCGGCCACGACAGATTTTACGTGTACCAGCCACCATTAGCGTACACGACGGTCTTTGGCCGGCTCGAGTACCGTCCCCGCAATCTTCCAATTACGAGGCTGGCGCTCTACCGACTGGGGTACAGCGACCCGGATTGGACTTGAGAATAAAATGAAATCTTATGTATAAAATAAGATTATGCAGATAAAAACCACTATGTAATTTCATTTGATTATATAAACATGAATTACTGAAATAGTATACATTATTTTATGGGTACATACAAATGAAACACCTCCGGTTGCAAAGCCGTTTGCAAGCGTTCCAAATGTATGACTACAGACGGCAGCAAAAGTATCCGAGCACAAGCAAAAATTCCTATGTAAAAAATGCACACTTAAGCCTGTTTTGTTATATAAATCCTTGTCGAATCGTGTTCTTAAACTGACTAAGAACAGGATTCGTCAAGGATTTATTTAACAAAACTGCATTAAGTGTACTTTTTTTTTTACATAGGAATTTTCGCTAGTGCTCGGATGCTTTTGCTACCGACTATATTTGCAACTAGTATGTTGTGGCCACCACAAGACTTTCTTCTATATTTTCCTATACATATTCAATCAGTAACAATATTAAAAAAAAAAAAAAAAAAAAAAAAAAAAAGATTTTTTTTTTCTAATTTTTTTTTTTTTTTTTTTTTTGTAAAAATTAATACATATTTAATCACTAACAATATTAAAAAAAAAAAAAAAAAAAAAAAATCGAATTTTTTTTTTTTTTTTTTTTTTTTTTTCGTTAAAAGTAAAAAAAATCGATAACTTTGTTTTAAATTATCACAGATTTATGGTTCAACCATTCGTTTTAAAGGTATTGACGAGATCTTTCGAATGATACCCATCTTCAAAATTTAACCCCCAGGGGGGAACCAATGCACCCCATGCACAATTTTTTTTTCATAGTTAACTACTACTATTATCAATAATTCATATTAATTTTACAATCACAAGTTTAAAAGAACTTTCATTATGCCCATTTATACGGAATTTTGTCCTATGCTGCCATGTTAAAAATTTGCATAAAATGCGATCACAGCGCCACCTGTTGAGCTATTTATCCCCAAATCTAATGGGCACCAGTTCATGTCAGGGTGCAACTAAATACTAAGTTTGGTTAAATTTCATTCATTTGTTCGTGAGATACAGCGTCCACAAACATGATACAGACACACAGACAGACAGACAGACACACAGACAGACATTTTTTAAAAACTATCAATTCGTGTTCAGGACATCCCAAAACGTGTAGATCCGTCAAAAAACGGAGGTCGAAAATTTTCGCGAATCCAATACTTTCTCTATATTACATATAGAAGAAAGTAAAAAACTTGCAAAATTTACGTCATCGAAGTTGCAAGCGTTCCGTTTGTATGTAACCCATAGTCATAAAATTTACAAAGTAACAGAAAGTCCGCCAGTTGAGCTTTGCCTTATGTAAAAAGAAATTTCAGTTAAATGTATCTGAAAATATATAATCTGATTCCAAAATTCAGTATTTTGAATCTGCTGGAAATATAGGCAATAAAATCTACACCTACAGGTGAACTGGATATGAATTTTACCGGATCCGTCATTCCGAAAATTCGGTGATGAATTTGTGATGTTAAAAAAA
The DNA here is from genome assembly GCA_963930645.1 of Salticus scenicus. Lineage (NCBI taxonomy): Eukaryota > Metazoa > Arthropoda > Arachnida > Araneae > Salticidae > Salticus > Salticus scenicus. Next base: position 228,150,111 of record OZ005657.1, read on the forward strand.
GTTATTTAGTATAGAGGGGTTTGCAAATACGCATTTATTTGTAACGCTTGCAATGAGTGACGTCTGCTTGCAATTATAAATGATTGCGATGAATGATAAACCAATAGGAAATAACAAGAAAACATGCATAGAACATCCGAATAAAAATTCAGTGTTTTTTTTTTTTTTTTCATTCATTTTAAAAGTAAAAAATAAAATTTTGAATGTTGATATTATATAAATAGTATATATAAAGGATACAAATATGTTGTGTATGTTATCAATAAACAAATAGTATTATAAAAGGAATAAATGTAACTATTTCAACTACTTGTAGTGAACTTTAAAAGAGATAATTATTAAAATTTACTAAAAAGTTTAGCAAATATTCTGCATAACACATGTAATTTTTTTTAATTATAAATGTATTTTACAAAACTATTTGATTTGGTGAGAGATTTTTGAAATATAGACTGCAATGCATTCTAAAAGTAAAATTATAATTAATTTGTACAAGCTACAATTAAAAGAAAGAAAAATCTATTAAAAATATCATTTTATTTATTTTTTTAATGAAATAACTGCTAATCTGGATAAGTGAATGATGACATGACTTTAAAACATATGGAAAATAGACCATGTTTGTGTACACAAAGTACAGTCGGTAACAAAAGTGTCCGAACACTAGCGAAAATTCCTATGTAAAAAAAGTATACTTAAAACTGCTTTGTTAAATAAATCCTTATCGAATCATGTTCTTACACTGAATAAGAACAGGATTCGACAAGGATTTATTTAACAAAACCGTATGAAGTGTACTTTCTTTACATAGGAATTTTTGCTAGTGTTCGGACACTTTTGTTACCGACTGTATCTAATGCTTACAAGATTTATTTTAATAGATTGAAAGGGGTGAATATAACATGTATTGCGGATTATAGACAAATAGTTTAGGCAGTCTAAAAGTATATCGAATACTTCTGAAAATTCGCATCATTAAAAGAAATTACAATATATAAAACTTTAAATAATATGACCAATGACTGATAAGATTATCAATTATCAATGAAAAGGGTAGGAATATACACATTGAGTATTATTTTAATAATAAATATATGAATATACTTCTAAATTTTTGTAAATAAAACTATTTTTTTTTTTAATCAAGTCTTTTAAGTAAATTTGAAACTTATTTTGAAGTAAATAAGGAACTTTTTATGTGTATTTTAGAAAAGGTTAAACTCAAAAATAAACTTCCTCTCATAAAATGAAAACAATGTGATTTCATTTGAAACTTTATAATTCTTATTGAATGATTATATAAAACAAAGCATGAAATATGTAATAATCAAGAAAAGGAATTGAGGTGGGGAAGAGTAATTACTATCATTAATTAATATTAATCATTTCGATCTTTTCATAGTATTTCTATAATATTTTGCTTTATTAATTTATTTTTACAATTCAAATACTGAACTGGTTAGATATACAAATAAACATCATAATTTAACTATGACATTTTAGTTGTGTTGATAAGTGCAATGCATAGAATAATAAAATGCACAATTAAAATATTATATTTTTTCATCATTTACTTATAAAAACTTTAATCTATAGCATAAAAGGTTTTTAAAATATTGTATTTCAAGTGACCTATTATTAATGGAATAATATTAAAAACCTAAATATTACTCACCAGTGTAGCATTATTATTATTATTATTATTTTTTTTTTAACCACTGAAGAAGATAAACAAATGCTACCACACTGTAAAAAAGTTTTACTCTAAATATCAGTAAATTGCTAGTTTCATTTAGAATAACAGCATTTAGATATACACTGTACTCCCGATTATCCGTGCTAATTAATGCACGGGTGTACACGGATAATCGAAAAACACGGATAATCCGAAAATGACCAAACACGCAGAAAAGTGTGTATGTTTGGAGGCTATAAGTAAAGTACACGGTGGTATATAAAATACTTCGGGTTTAATTACGATACTCAACTAATACAAAAAGTAATACATTAAGTACTAGTAATGAAATATGTAATAAAATTTGGCATAAATTTAAAACTTACATAATTATAGTCAGTTGTTCTTCTGGAAGAAGTCTGTTATATTTGTTTGTCTGCGAGCCAACGTGGCATTTTTCCTTATAATCTGGCGAACGTTGCGCACAGATATGACATCATTGAACTCGAAATTATTTTGATGACCCATGTAGTCTAACAGTTGATCTACGCACTGCAATGCTGTTTCGTGACTCACACTTGTTGCATCATGTTCATCTTCACTCTGTTCCCGTTCTTCGCCTTCGCTTTGCTCGCTTGAAACTGCATCCACTATTCCTTGATCTGAAAGAATTTTATAGCCTTTTTCGTTTTTATCATCGTTCATCCAATCTTCTACATTTTCTTCATATCAATATTTTGAAATCCATCAACATCAGAAATAATTTCAACAATTTCAGAAGCTTGTACTTTGTTTTTGTTTGCAGAATCATCTGCATGTATGACCCCAGGCATCCATTTTTTCCAAGCATGAAGCAACGTCGAGTTTTGAATTTCATCCCAAGCTTCAGCAAATAAGCTGCACTGCATCAAAGATCGTGAGCTTTTTCTAAAATTTAACGAGATTTTCATCTTCTTTCAATAGCAGTCTCAAAAGATTTCTGTAGATGCGCTTCATTGTTGAGATAACTCCTTGGTCCATTGGCTGGATGAGTGAAGTTACATTTGGAGGATAGAACTTTACAAAAATATCTCCATCACCAGTGGCGGATTTCCCATAAGGCGCAGTTGGCGCGCGCCAAGGGCCTCGCGCCTAAAGAGGCCTCGCGTTTTTTTTTTTCAACTAAAAAAAAAAAAAAAAAAAAAAAAAAATTTACAATTTTAATTTTTAAAGAGTGTTTTTTTTTTTTTTTTTTTTTTTTTTTTTTTCCCCCTTTTCGTTTGTTTGTTTATTTCCCGGAATGTTCTTTCGTAAAAATACATTTATACTCCCCACAAAAAAAATGTATTTATTCTATATGCGTTGCACCTATAATATGTACACAAACACAATTTCCTAATAAAGGGTACGGGGTTTGTAGAAGCCAAGACTTGATGTAATAGGAACACGAAATAAGATTACAAACCCGTTTTCAATTTGATCAAATACAATAAGTTCCACATCCTGGCTTCTCTTCTGACAAGGGCCCCGCATTTCTTCTTGCTTACTTAAAAATAATTTCTAAAATTAGCAAAATATCAGAAAATGTTCAAGTTTTTCATTCATTAATAAATTTAAAAGTACATTGTTTCTATATGCATGTGATATACGCACGATTAGACAAAAAAAGTGGGGTGTTTATTAACACCTAGACATGTAAGTTCTCGAAAAGAAACTTTAGAGAGGTTCAAAATTTCTACACATAACAATTTTTAAAATGTTACCTATTTCAGTGTTACCCTACATCCATTTTATTTATTTAATGCCTTAATGATGCCCAGCCATAACGTTATCCTGCATTTAAGGGGCCAGACCAGAATTAAAAGATGTTATTCAACTTCTGAAACAGAATTTTTAAATTTAGTAATTTCTGTAGCAATCACCCATCAACTGAAGCCCCACGTGGCACGTGCCAATTTTTATAGCCGTGAATGTCTGTTCAAGAAGCTGGTAGACGGGAAGTGCAGAGTTCGATCACACGTCACGTACTTCTACCTAGCCGTTCGAAATTTTCTGTGATTTTTTTCCAGAAACTCTCGGGAATACAGGCTAGAACCCCTTGAATAGATCCTCATGGGTACAGCATTCTCCACACCTAAAGACCTTTATATAGACAGTTAGCTTTAACCCTAACACTGCACCATACCATTACCAATTTTTTCAAGCAGAAATATTTAGCATGATATTTTTTTTTTCCTTATTTAAATGAAATAAGATTTTAAACTTGTATTTTTTTTTTTTTAATGCTTTAATTCTGGATATTAATAGACTAGCTAAATCATCATCAGACTATATTCAAGTAGATACAACATTTGAAGGAAAAATCTTATTTAAATATTAACATTTAAATGACCGTATTTCAGAATGGGGGGGAAAAAAGGCGCAAAAATTAAGTTTTTTTCAAATTTATTAAATTTATTATTTTATAAGTTTTATTAAATTTATCAAATTTTCCAGCAAAACCACTTGGAAGGAAAAAGAGTAATTCTTGTATACATTTCTACTGTATTACATTCTTACAAACCAAATAACTGTCAAAAAGTCCGTTTTGTCTATTTTGTCTAATTTCATTTTGGTAGGATTTTTTTAAGCATAAGTAAGCAGAAAATTTTTCGTTGAAAGTACTTTCTATGTTTCGTAATGATTTAAAAAGGCTATTAAAAAAAAAAAAAAAAAAAAAAAAAAATCAAGCATCGAAGAAATTTCTAGTCTCTATTTTGAATTTCACGATTTATATATGAAATGAGTTTAGTAATATTCAATTGAAGAAAAATACTGCTAACGATTATTAAATAAAATATTACTTTTAAAAATACCCAAGTTCCCCATACCTATAGTATAATGGGGAATTAAAAAGTGATAATGGAGATTGCTCTAATCCTTGGAAATTAAATAATCAGCTGTCTGTGAAGAGTATGAAGTTATTTTTTGAAGTTCAAACGAATAAATAAATTTAAAAGCAGTCAAGGGGTATTGGGCCAACTTAGAAGTAATGCGGTTTTTTGTTCATTTTGTTCTCAAAATTGAAAAAAGTATTGTATTTTTAAATAATAATATATAGGTAATAGGTATAAGTATGTATATATGTATATGTACAGTAGTGCAGTTGTTGGACAAAATTATATGAACATTTTCGCTTTTTTACGTTTTGTCAAATATCTTGAAAAATACTTAACGTGATATTCTTTAATTTTAGAAATAAGGAAAACATGTCTTTCTTCATATTTTTCAGCAAAGATTTTGTCATGAAGGCCTTTAGGGGACGATGTGGAAAGTATATTTTCAAACTTGACAAAAAAAACTTATATAATATGAAATATTACCTAACATAATTATTCATGCCTTTAAAATTACTCAGTAATCTCATATGTCATTTTACACCAAATAAACACTGAATTATTAATTTTAGTCTTATAACTACTCTGTAAAGTAAGTAAATTTATCTGCATTTTAACCTTTAATCTTTCTTTGTTATGTGATCTTGCAAAGAATTTGGGGGGAGTGGGGCAACCACCAAACTTGTTTAGCCCGCTACATCTGTGTTAAGCCGTGGCGACCTCTGCTCTTTCTTCTAGTTACTATAATTTTTTTTTTTTTTTCTGTTATACTTTATACATATTTCTTATGTATGATCTCAACTATCAATTCTCAGAAACTAAAAATATTAAATTTTTAACTAACTTTTGCTTTATATAAGGCTTCACTTCCATTTCTTATTCTTTGTGATTGATTAAAGTCTTCCTTACTGGTGTTTGATCATTGCAATGATGAATTATTATTATTATTATATAGCTGCCATTTTTCTCTTTTGGATATTACAACCGCACTATGATTGAATTTGTACGAAATATGTATATTTGAATGAATCTTAAATTAAGTCAATCTTAAATTATAACTTTTGTGTTACTTTACAAATTCTTACAAAGGTTTCAAATATATTAATAAAAATTGGCAGTTATTTTAAGTACATTTGTGATTCATTTATTATTTAGTTTTAGATAGTATTTTTAACACTAACTCTTTTTTTTTTTTTTTGGTGCTGAGTTGCAAGTATTGCAATCAATTTGACTCTAGAAACTTAGTGAGTACTCTGAATAAATAAATAGTTTACGATAAAATAAGGAGGCACTAATATAGATAATATCACAATGTTATCCTGTTTATAGTTATATTCTTTAAGGCATTCCTATGTTCCTGATATTTCGCATGATTAATATATATATATATATATATATATATATATATATATACACACACACACACACACAACAAATCATATTTAGCATGAATACATTTTGATTTTTAAAAGAATCTTTTGAGATAATCATCTGTACTTGTTTTTTCCATTATCGTAAATCGTAAAAACACTCTATTTCTATTTCCGAATTTCATTTCATTTTATTACTGGTCCATGTGTTACCACTCAATTAGAGTGGGGATACTATTTCTAATTAAATCGTTACACCTGTGCCCTGTCCTTTAAGGGGCATTCTAAAAACTCATCACATCAGAACCCCAGAATTTTGAAAGATGGGGGGTTCTGCGAAATTCGAGAATAATAGATTTTTAGCTAATTGCTAAAGGAAATTGCAATGGTGGCAGTACCATATATCCCCAACTTCATATATTCACGTTTGACAGTACTTAAAAATGGTCACTTCTTCATTAATATAAATGACTAAAGTTCAAGGAAACGGAAACGGACATCTCAAACATGTGTGAATATAAGCTTTCAACTGTTAGTTTTGCCGCACAAAGGATTACTAGTACTAATGAGGTGGCTTGTGCTTTAAAAAATAGTTCTTGTAAGATGCTTTGTATGAGTACTTCTTCCGATCTGCACAAACAGGATTTACTTAACCAATATTAATGATAGTTTTTTATTTTTCCAGACATGTGTGTTACTTCATTTATTCTCATTTTCAGTTCTGTTACAAATGGGTATTATTTATTCTATCTTTAAAATCTGTGAAAAATGTGCAGTTGAATGAATGCAGAAAGGAGGAATTTGGAGTTAATGTATTTCATTTATAGCAAAAAAGAAAAATATCAATTCCTTATTTTAAAAACGCTATAAATATTACCCGATTGGTTACTTTCCAAGATTGTAAAACCAATAGCTTTCCGTATTCTTATTGCTTCACGCTTCAGTTTAACTCAAATGTCTAAGATTAGGTTATAATATAATTAGTTTTAACAGTGTATCTATGAGTTTGCTTCAAACTTTTTTTTAACGATGTTTACGTAGAATTTCAACACGAACGAACACGAGGCGATCTACTCCAAAGGAATGAAATCTTCTTTCTAAAAAAAGTAAGTTTTCTTATTTTTCTCCTATTTTAACTTTTTAATAATAATAATATTAATTAATTATATTTTAATTATAAAATATTTCACAATACAGTCGAACCTCGTTTACGTGAACAATCTTAACATGAATTACTTTTAACATGATCATGAACTGTTTTCACAATCCCCGTCAAAATGAAGATTAGTTTAGTTATACGAAGATTAGTTATAGACAGCATGAACTACTGATAACATTAAAAAAAATTTTATCCCTCTTGAGATTCATGTTAACGAGGTTCGATTGTATAATATTATTTATATTTTTACTTCTGCTCATGTTTTTAAGTTTCGAACAACGAATAATCTATTTTTGTGTTTTAAATATTTTCTTTAAAACACGTTTAGGTTCAAAATGATGCTCAATGAGTTTTATTTTAAATGAATGGCACTCTAAATTTCATTTAATGATTTTCTTTTCTTTTTCATTCTTATCAAAGAATATTTTTAATTAATGTCTTGAATGCTATTTCTTTTAATCAACAATTAAATCATAATTTTTAAGAAATGACGGGAATATATTGGACAAATAAATTAATAAATGCAGGATACCAGTTGCTCAAAAATAGATCGCAATTATTGAGAAATTGATATAAAATTTAATGAAAAGTTACATTGTTGAATTTAACTTCCCAGAAGCATTTAAAACTAACCCCAATTTAATTTTGCTTCTTTTACTTGACCACACTCAATTACTTACAACTTATTCTTTGGATATATATTTTTTTTTTTTTTTTTTTTTTTCTGTATCTGTTATTATACGACTGCGTTTCTGTACAATAAAATAAAATGCTATAATTAAAATATTTAACAGTTATGAACGGTTCTTTGTTACTCGAATATGCATCAATGGCATTTCTAACCAACCCCGTGATAACGGTGAAAAGTAACTTTTTAACAATAAAAGACCACGTTTTCTGAAGCTAGCGCTCGAAACTGACGTCATAGCTGCAAAAATTGACTATGACGCAATTATTGACAAATTTGTATCAGAAAAATGTAGAAAAATGCTGATATAAAATATTTATTTACTTTATTTTATATTATTTTTATTTATTTGTTATCTCTTTTTAGTGGCATATAATTTTGTTGTATTTCGACTTTCTTTTCTAGTAATTTTATGACTTTAAATTTCAATATAATTTATATTATTCACTTGATTTGAATGAAATATATTTGAAACTGTTAAGTAGATAAAAGTACGTAAGTACATAGTGAGGATAATGCTGAAAATATAAAAGTTTATCTAACGTTATAGGGATAATAATTTTATATAAATGTTTAATAGGGAAAAAAAGTTTTAATGAATTTCTCTCTCTATATATAAAAAAAAAAAAAAAAAAAAAAAAAAAAAGTTCTGTTGCTGGCGTCAAATTTTTTTGTCTACGACAGCATCTTCTCGCGGAGGGCAAAATGCTCTGCATCATGGGAGGTATCAATGTGATCCGAATACTTCAAGGAAGGCATTTCAGGTAGTTAGAAATCTGTATCAGTTTAACGAAGTTATTAAATAAAAACCTCGAGTTTATAAAGATACTCTATTTGCCATTAAAGAAATAATTTCTCTTATTACATCATTTTCCATAATGACGTCATTCTCCACAGGGAAATAAAAATGTCATCACTGATGTAAAAAAAAATAAATAAATTCCGCAAACATATTTTTTTTTCTTTTTTTCTACTTTTAGAAAATTAATTTTATTATTGGCAATATTTATGTTTATTTTATTTATTTATTTATTTATTGTGAATAACGAAATAATGTCGTGTCTTTATAACTAACCTCGTTTGTCTTTACCATTGAAGTGTATGTAAATTCCAAAAAACTTACGAAATTTTTAAATTAAAAAAATATAGTCAAGGATGTTTATGCCAGCATCTTAAATAACATTGTAGAAGTAATCTGACGTCTGACATCTTTACGATGAAAATATCCCTCAGAACCGACGTTTATGCGAAATTTTGCCGTATTTTTTCATGTTAAGAAATTCGTAAATTTCGAATAATTTGCGAAATTTTCAAAGTAGCATGTTTATAATTAATAATGTTTATCCAGGCACCAAAACTGATATTTGAAAGCTGGTCTTGCATTTTTTATGATAAAAATATTTCTTTTCATGCACATTTAAGTGAAATTTTGCCCTATTCTCCCACGTTAAGAAAATCGTAAATTTTTAATTTCTGAAGTTTTTTAATTAGAACGTTGTAGATAAATAGGGTTCATGCCAGTGTCATAAATAACATTTTAAAACTGGTCCAACTACAGTAGAGCGACGGTTATCCGAACACGTCGGGACAGACCCTAGTTCGGATAAGCAAAAGTTCGGATAATTGGACAGACAATTTAAGGGAAATTGTGACAATAGAAAAACCTTCACACTTTATCCAGGCTTAGGACTGACACCACCAATTTGTGCTAGTGTGTTTAAGAGGTTTTTTTCTTTTCTTTTCTTTTTTTTTTTTTTAACTCTAGATTTTATAATTTAATTATAATTTAAGCAAAAAAGATTTTGACTGTTGCTTGCTTCAAAGAACAAATTCTTTTCAATGCTGCCACATCTCGAATTATTTTTAGACAGCTTAACTGAATAGGATCTGCGTCGCTCTGTCGTTCGAATAATTTCATAGCTGTTTCCAAACATTCAAAGGCTTCTTCATGTGATGGACCTGGGTCATTTTCAAAGCATTCGTTTTCATTTCTTCATTTTCTTTTTCACCGAGAATCTCATCCACAATCTCATCACCATTTAAAATCTGTTATCGAGGGTCATGTACGTCACTATTTAACTGTTCGTTAATTTCATTTTCTTCATAACTTAGGATTCTTCCCATCTCCTTTATTGTTTTACATTCCTCATTTTCTTTACTAGATTATTCTAACCCACTATCATTTTTTTTTCCTTTATTTAAAATTGTATTCCAAGCCTTTTTTAATGTTGAGGATTTTTCTAGATTCCAAGAATCAGCAGCCATAATGCAACAATTTTTCAAATCAGTTTTCGTATGTTGGAAATCAGGAATTTGGATAATTGGAAGTTCGGTTAGGAATTTTTTTTTAGGGGGAGAAATAGGCTGTTCGCATAATTGGAAGTTCGGATAAAGAAAAATAAATAGAGAAATAAGCTGTTCGGATAATTGGAGGTTCGGTTAATTGGAGTTCGGATAATCAACGCTCTACTGTATAGAGGCCCCGGAAGTGTTCTGCGCCTAGGGCCCCGCGCAGCTTAAACCCGCCACTGTCCATCACATGACGAAATATCATCCGGATGGCATGGCGCATTGTCAATTAAAAGAACTGCTTTTTTCGGTAGACCTTTTTTTCGTAGCCACTCGCTCACTTGGAGCACAAATTTCTTATGAAACCACCTTCTAAACAAGTCGGTATCCATCCAAGATGATGATTGAGAATAATAATAAACAGGTATTTTGTTTTCAAAATTCTTCCCGAAAGATCTAGGATTTTTAGACTTTCCTATAACAAGGGGTTTCAACCTGAATGTTCCGGAAGCGTTTGCACAGCACATCACAGTTACTCTCTGCTTTGAAGTTTTAAAACCCGGAGTTTCTTTCTCTTCTTGCGATGCTAATGTTTTAGTTGGGAGGCATTTCCAGTACATACCTGTCTCATCAGCATTAAAAATTTGATCGAGAGACAATTCTTCTTTTTTCCTGTACTCATCAAATTCTTTAATAAATGAATCAGCAGCTGAATAATCAGCACTTAACTTTTCTCCTTTTAATTGTACTTCTCTAATACCATAACGTTTTTTAAACCGAGTCAGCCAACCTGAAGATGCATTAAATGGGGTTTCAATGCCTAAAGCTTTGTGAAAAAACAATGCTTTCTCTAAGCATATAGGACCGGAGATGGGAATGCCTTCTGATCTTTTTTGCTTCACCCACTGAATCATGCAAGCATCAAGGTTTTCAAAAGATGATTTTTTAACTACTTTTCTTGTCGTTGAAGCTGCTCCACTAACACAATCGCGAGTAAATTCCATCAATTTCTGCTTTTGTTTTTTGAAGTCACGTATAGTCTGTATGCCAACATCTAACTCCAAAGCTAATTTTTGGGCAGATTCTCCTTTTTCAAGCCTAGAAATTGCATCCAGTTTTTGTTTAATTGTTAAAACTTTTTTGCGTCGTTTCGGTGGCTGTGTAAATTCACCCATTCTGAAAAAGTTATTAAACGCACGAAAAAAATAAGCAGCTCTGACAACAGTCAATACAAAACACACTCTTAGTAACTGGTGATCGTTAAAAACACAAAATGGTTCATCCGGGGTTCGAAAAAACGAAAGAATGTATGGGGAGTGAAAAGGGGGGAAAGAAAAAGGGGAAAGGATTAAAACAAGTCTCTCCTTCTTTATCAGCTTAGCAGCTGCCACCTGTTACACGCTTGCAGCTGCTACTCAAACAGACCATTGCGTTTGATTGTAGCGATTATAAGAAAGCCGTTTTTCTTTGTTCTTTTTCCATTCCTAGACGCTAGTTTTATAACGTAACCCAAAAACAACATTCTTTAGAAAATTATTGAATCTCATTCCATCACGGTCCGTCACTTTAAATGCAGTTTTTTTTTTTTTTTTTTCGCCCCTGAATGAGAACAGGAAAAAACGAGAAAATTTAAATTTTTGTACTGCACGGATAATCCGCAAAACGGATAATCCACACACGGATAATCGGGAGTACAGTGTAACTTTAAAAAATATAATATAGGGAATGTCTCCTGTTGTGGGTACAGTTTTGATTTTGGCTTATAACTTTCGATAGAGTAAATTTTATGCAAACATATGAACAGGGGTGGACTAGCTCAATTTGGCCTACCTGGCTACAAGGTATTTTGGCCCACTGGTTCCATTTGGCTGTCTAGGGGGGAGGGGCCTTCCCTGTAGTGCTGGCAGATTGAGGGAAATTTTTATGTAATTCCCACCACTAAATTTTAATTGAAACTGTTTGCTAATTGTTTCGAAACATCTTTCACAGAAATCGTCTATGTAATTAGGTAACCGTTACAAGTAAAATTTAACGGTGGATGTTGAATAAACATTTCCCTCAAACCTGATAGCACTGCTTCCCAGAGAGGGCTAGGGGGAACTCCAGAAAACCCAGAAATCCCAATTAAAGTCCTAATTTTGCAACATCTTACTTATCTTTCCATATTAATATTAGCAAATAATATATCTGTGTATGAAACCTCATAGAGATTTTCTGTACAGTTAAGTGCATAATGATAATGCATCTTAATTTATAATTTCCTAACAATAAAGACAAAAGTAAAAGGATGTGAAAATATTGGAACAGATTTTTAAAAAAATATTAAACAAAAATGCAGAGACAATACAAATAGAAGCTAACACCGGTTTATCGTTAACATTTACACACACACACAAATTATCGTGATGTACAGTCGGTAACAAAAGTGTCCAACACTAGCAAAGACTGACTAAGAATAGGATTCGACACAGATTTATTTAACAAAACCGTATGAAGTGTACTTTTTTTACAGAGGAATGTTTGCTAGTGTTCGGACACTTTTGTTACCGACTGTATTATAAGATGGTATTTAATTCATAAACTAATCTCAAACCTGCACGAATTAAGTATGCAATATCAAACATGTGAGTGCTTGATACATAATGATTCAGTTTTGAATTGTAGGCTGGACAAATATAAACTTGTGTAATAATTAAAAAACTTGAATAAACACTATAAAATCCAAGAATTCGCAACAATTGTTTCGTCCATTTTGTTTGAAACACTCGTGCCTATTTTGTTTGCCTGATGAAAAGGATCGTGTTTTCTTTCTTCCCGAAATAATTGAAAGTTCTTGCATTTATTTATATACACTAAAATAGTAAAATAATCATAAGTAATACGCACATCATTTCCCATAATGATCATAAATTACCAAAGCAGTGTAATATAAATTTTATTTTTGTCTTTTAAAAAATTTAACATTATTAAAACGAAATTCAATTAACTTTAATCCATAGGCTTCAATGCGTAAGGATTCTAATTCGTAATTCTGAGGGGGAAAAAAGTCCTTTATTCATAAAAATTATTTTTATGCAGTTCTTGTGACGATGATCTATAGTAACATATACCTTATACTTTTTACCGTAATCAAATGTAGAATTTTACACTACGTACTTGAAATAATTTGAATCCACTTACCATAATGACAGAGGAATTTTTCGTGTCTCTGTAAAGAGCCAAAAGTTCTACACTCATCAAAATCATTGTAGGTCCTAAGTTGGTAACCAATAATATATCTATCAACTATCAGATCAGTGGGATAAAGTGTCCAGATGATATCGTATCACACTTTAAATTATTTGAGTCCAAGAGACACAGTGAAAAAGAATTTTTCTTCAAGTCACTGTAAAGAGCCATGAGTGCAACACTCATCAAAATTCACACAGGTCAAGTGACGGGAATTTAAACTTACTTACCAATTTTGTGCTAAATCAAATGAAGCGTTTACACATTATCATTTTACTCTCAATACAAAAAAACACATGTGTGAATGTTCTCACACATATGTCCTTTAAAAGTTTATTTATTTATTCAAATTTAATATATAACAAAAAGGAGGGATTAATATAGATTATATAAAATAAATCTTTTTAAATTTATCTAATTCAATTAATTAATTATATAGAATTTCCCGTTTTATTTACAAATCAAAATTTGTGTTCTTTGTCCTTTATTGTTACAAACGCATTACTCTCAGAATAAAATAAAGCAATTTTTATATCGGGGTTTTTGAAAAGTAGTTTTGTTTATACATTTCCCCGAAAGGATTAAATCAATTTAGCTATAATTATTTATTTTTGACAGGGTAATTTAAAATTAGTTATCAGCATATTCCTAGCATAAATAGCTATTAATAAAATAAAAAAACAATCATTTCAGATTATATTTATTACCCTCTTATTTACATTAAAAGCGATTATTATTTCAAGCAGGTCATTATAGTTCTAAAAATAGATTTATAATGGATTTTTGCCGACTAAGCGACGCCGTTGTGTGTACGTTGAGAGTTGAAGGACATTTGGCGTTGCTTCTCAATGTCAAATCGATCTAACTTTATAACGAAATTTTTATATTCAAAAAATTTTGTATTAATATGTTAGGAGGACAAAGAAACAGCTTGGCATTCTTTTGGCTGAATTTTAAGGATGCCAACTTTTGGGGTTGCAATTTAAGTTCTCTGTGGCTGGCAGATTTAGTTAAGCTTTTCGATTTTGAATTTGTCAGAGTAAGACGTATATTATTGAATTTCTCCTCTCCTCCCGTCCCAATTTCCGTGTGAGATAGATACATTCGTTTGTCATTCATTAATGATGTAGTGATCCTTTTGAAGTTGTTTATTTTTACGAAGCATACAATAAATCAACAGTTAAGCAAGATGTTTCTTCTGACTTTCTGCAAGTGTTTCCTTTTTCTTTCAACAGCTTTCTTTTTATAGTTTCGACGCGGCCATTTCAGATTATATTTATTACCCTCTTATTTACATTAAAAGCGATTATTATTTCAAGCAGGTCATTATAGTTCTAAAAATAGATTTATAATGGATTTTTGCCGACTAAGCGACGCCGTTGTGTGTACGTTGAGAGTTGAAGGACATTTGGCGTTGCTTCTCAATGTCAAATCGATCTAACTTTATAACGACATTTTTATATTCAAAAAATTTTGTATTAATATGTTAGGAGGACAAAGAAACAGCTTGGCATTCTTTTGGCTGAATTTTAAGGATGCCAACTTTTGGGGTTGCAATTTAAGTTCTCTGTGGCTGGCAGATTTAGTTAAGCTTTTCGATTTTGAATTTGTCAGAGTAAGACGTATATTATTGAATTTCTCCTCTCCTCCCGTCCCAATTTCCGTGTGAGATAGATACATTCGTTTGTCATTCATTAATGATGTAGTGATCCTTTTGAAGTTGTTTATTTTTACGAAGCATACAATAAATCAACAGTTAAGCAAGATGTTTCTTCTGACTTTCTGCAAGTGTTTCCTTTTTCTTTCAACAGCTTTCTTTTTATAGTTTCGACGCGGCCATTCGATATAAAGACCTGGGTATCAGTGTTGATGAAATTCAACACCACAACACACATACAAAATTTTATGTACACACATTGCTATTTTATTTGTGTATACACACGTACACAAATAAAATAGCAAAAATGAATTTAGACCTCCAAAAGTATAGGTACACCAAAATCTCATAGTCGAATTTTTTCATGATAACAATCCTTTTTATCTCAAAGTAGGTATATGTTCACAAAGTAAAAATTTGTCATCGAGATTTCGGATAATTTCTTTTCAGCTTAAAAAAAAGGTTTGTTGTTGGTGTTAGGGATTAAGGCCGATTGACAACACTGGGGTCCTAGGCCTGAGGGGGAGTGCCTTCCGTGGAGGTCTTTCTAAGGGATCCTAGCCCGTATTTACGCAAGTTTCGGAGGAAACCACGGAAAACTCCGAACGGCTAGGCCGACGAGCGCGACCGGGAATCGAACCCGGCACCTCACGTCTACCAGTTTTGAGCGCAGAACCGCTCGGCCGCTGGTGGGCCTAAAGGTTTGTTGTTATTTTTTTTTAAGTCATACTAGTGCTGTGCAATGGGCAATTATGGCGATGGTCTAGGACTCACCCCTCGAGGTTGTGCGGAGACATGTCATCATAATTTTGATGATCCTACACGG
The DNA here is from genome assembly GCA_963930645.1 of Salticus scenicus. Classification (NCBI taxonomy): domain Eukaryota; kingdom Metazoa; phylum Arthropoda; class Arachnida; order Araneae; family Salticidae; genus Salticus; species Salticus scenicus. Next base: position 228,165,858 of record OZ005657.1, read on the forward strand.
AGAGAATGGCTCCCCCGTTTCGGTAAACCCCCAGAAGTATAATGTTGATGGGAACATGAATAAATAAAGGGAAAGAGAGCATATGCCCTTTCTCCCTACTAGAAGTCACCAATGGCCAGGAGAAATTGTGGATCTGCCTTCCAGATTCTCTAGCATCTAGTCATCCCCCTGAAACAGAAATAGGAAAAAAAAAAAAAAAGCCAAAATGTAATATTTTGGCCTTTTTTCTTTTGGACCAGTCACCAGTCCATGTATTTGTTCCAAATATTGAGATGTTTAGAACTTTTAAATACATTGATTAATGTTATATATATCAACTAAAATTTAATGACGACTAAATAAATAAATAAATATAATTCTTTTGGTCCATTTTTGGTAGTTGGCCCACCCGGCCATTGGGCAAGTCCACCCCTGCATATGAATACCAATGGAAAGCTAGAAGCCTTAGCTAACGTTTGACGAAGTAACTGTATTGATTCCGTCAACCAGAAAAAAAAATATATTACCAATTATGTGAAGTGGTCATTTTTTACTAAAAAAAATTTTGTACCCGGTTGTGGTCACACTTAAAAATCCTCTAAAAACCACCATAAATACAAAATACAACAAAATTTATTCAATTTGTAAAAATTCAGTGGCCGAAATAATGACAGATAATGGCGTTTTTCCAATTTTATTCGTCATCTGCGTCATTCTCCAAATTAGAAGTGCGCTTGCGATTCTTTATATTTCATATCACAATTACACAGGTGTAAGGTGACCAAATGTCTTTGAATTTCGACCTGTCCTATGTCCTTAGCAATTTGAAAATCATTTGAGGACAAATGCTCTCGAATTTACAAATTTGTCCTCAGATTAAAGCATAATTTAGCTCTGTCCTCAAATGGCCCTTCAATTTGAGGATGCTGCGATGATTTATCCTCAAATAGACCTTATGCACCGCGCGTCTCATTGCGGGTATATGAAAGTTCCTTCGCCAATCGCTGAGCCCGAAATTTTTGTTTACTTCTCTATCAGCCAATACCAGCCGCTTAAATCGGTAAATACCCGCAGCCGTTGCCACTCGTGCATAAGGTCCATTCGGTTTCAAAAATATCACCTACAGTCGGTAACAAAAGTGTCCGAACACTAGCAAACATTCCTATGTAAAAAAAATACGCTTCATACGGTTTTGGTAAATAAACCCTTGTCGAATTCTATTCTTAATCAGTCTAAGAACATGATTCGATAAGTCGGTAACAAAAGTGTCCGAACACTAGCAAACATTCCTATGTAAAAAAAATACGCTTCATACGGTTTTGTTAAATAAACCCTTGTCGAATTCTATTCTGAATCAGTCTAAGAACATGATTCGATAAGGATTTATTTAACAAAACCATATGAAGTGTACTTTTTTTTACATAGGAATTTGCTAGTGTTCGGACACTTTTGTTACCGACTGTACACCAGAGTCTATTGGCGACGGTCTGGGATTCGCATCTACAAAATATTTTTGTGATAATTATAATTAAAGTTAAGGTGATCAAACGTCCTCGAGTGATGAGGACAGTCCTTGAATTTCGACCTATGTCCTCAGCAATTTGAAAATCATTTGAGGACAAATATCTCAAATTTACAAATTTGTCCTGAAATTAAATCAAAATTTAGCTCAGTCCTGGAATGGCCCTTCAATTTGAGGACGCTGCGATGATTTACCCTCAAATTGGGTTTCAAAAATTTGGTCGCCTTAATTAAAGTGAGTACTTTAGTTTTCATTTCCTCCGTTTATTTATGTATTATGTATTAAAATTTTCATATGAAATTTAAGGTATTCTTTATAGAAAACTGACTTTAAAATAATTTTTTACTATCCGAATTTTTTTTTTAAAGTTGCCCAATCATTCGTGTGACCTCGAAACGAGCAAAATACATCTCAACCTAATTCTTATTCTTGCTCGAACGAAAACAATGGGTCTGCTTTGGTCTGCTCTTTTACAATCATAAGTTCAAAAAATGTTTTGTAAAATGAAGAAGGTATTTTTTAAACTATACAATAAATATTGAAAAAAATGGCAGAATTTGACGCAATTTTTGAGGAAGATGTTGAAGAGGAACGCTATATAGATGACTTTTTAGTGGAACCCGTGGTTGTGAGAGGCGCTGGGAACATGACTGTGTTAGTATTGTTTTGAAAAATTACATAATTGTCTCTGTTTAGATCATTATACAATATTTAATTTTTATGGTGAGATAAAGTGAACATTTGTATTAAAATATTAACTATAATCATTAAGCATTTACTTTGTCCTATAAAGTAATTTGCCGTATATTTATTTTTAAAAACTTTACAGATTTGGATTGAGCAATCGATTTGATACAGACTTTCCATCAGCTTTATCTGGCCGCGTAAGTAACAATTTCTTAATTGTTTTGTGTTACTTATTACTTTATTTTTCTATTCAACAAAAGTAAATTATATCACCACATTGTTTTGTGCAGAAGATAAGTTTTCGGTTTTAATTTGGGAAGTGCAAATTAAAACTGACAAATAATTTCATTTAAAATATTTGCAGACAAGGTTTAATTGATGTTTTCGGGTTCCTCAGCATATTTTAATAAATTAAACAACATATGTAAAGAGGGAGCGCTTTTACTTTAAAATAAATAAACGGATGATATGCACAAGAAAGAGTTAATATTACGATATATAATCAGATGTTATTTACAAATTTGTTTGTGAGACATAAATTCACTATCATTAATTTAGGGAACGCTGTATAAAATATTTAGGTAAATTGTATCTTATTTAGCCTTGAACCAAATAATTTTACATGGCTTAATTGCAATTTCCCCCCCACCGATTATGTTTGTATGGCAAAAGTTCTGGAATTCTAAGCTTTGAAAGCCCTATGTTTTTAATTACAGTGATTGTGTTTAACTTGCATTTTACATGTAAACTCGTATTAGTGATAGAAATTTTGAAAACCAGTGATAGAAGTTTTGTGAGGAGTCCATTAATGGACCCAATTTTACCTATAGACCCCTGTGGCAGAATTTTTTTCCTGCTTTCTGCGACAAACCTCACTAGAGTTAATTTCTTTCTGCAAGACGATATTATTCAATAATAAATATGTGCATTACTAACTACCAATAACACAACTTTTTTTTGTTTCTAAAAATGTTTATATTAATATCAGATCTGTATAAACTTTTTTTTAAAAACTTTATAACCTCATATTAAGTTTTAGTAAGAAGTAATTTTTTTTTTTAAATTAAAGAACAATATACTAGTTGACAAAAAAAAAAAATTGGGGGGCAGAATTGACATTAACTATTTTCAACTAATTTTGTAGTGCAGAAGTAAAAAATAATAGTGAAAAATCTGTAACACATACAGTTTTTTTGTTATGATTATTTAATCTGTACTGGAAGCAATGTACAAAAGTCTTTGGAAGACATGCATTATCACTATCAATAATATTAATTTAGTATGGACTGTTAATATGGAGATAATATACATATTGTAGACTAAGTAGAGCATAAAAATATGGAAAATACACTAAATGATTGAATTGTTATTATTTGTTATTTTAAAACCAAAATACAAAAAATAGGCTTTTTTGCGTCTTGTGTTAAATGTCTACCTTGTGATTTTAATATGAATAGTTCACAAATACAGCAAAACTTATTGGGTATGGTTTTACAAGTTCTACACTGAAAACTTGCCATTTTGAACATGAAACTTTAATTATAAAACAGCAAAATCATACTTAACAAAGAATATCTGTTAAATAGAATACAGTATAGGATCCGTTATCCGGAAACCCGTTATCCAGAATGTTCCGAAAACCAGAATGCAAAATGCCAGCTACCAAAATTTTTAATTATTATAAAATTTAAGAATTAAAGTTATACAGTAACAGCGGTCAGAATTATAGTTTTATAACCTACTTTATTTAATGCTACAGAGTGATTCCATACCAACTCATCTAAAAAAATAAAAGTTGGTTGCATGACCGACTCAGATTTTCTTTAAATTTGGTACACAGATTGATGATATAGAGGCATGAAAAAGTCAAAATTTTTAGCTACCTGCTCCACTTAGGGGAGAGGGGGGCACATATGGACGTTTTTTGTTTTATTAAAAAATCTAACATTTTTCATCTTTTTTTTTTCATTTTCTTTTACTAACCATAATCTTACATCTAATCTCTTCAAATACATGTACTTAAATATTAGGAAATGTGACAAAATTATTTTTAAAAAAATATTTAAAAACATGCAAAATTTGTCCACATCTGCCCCTACAAGGGGTACATTTGGACATGCTTGGGGGCACATTTGGACAAGTAAATATAGCATTATCAACAGTTTAAAATAACAAAAACAAATGACTTTAATACATATATACTGGAAATATCCACTTCTGTTTCTATAAATAAGGGCAATAAAATATTTTAATTATATTTATAATCTTAAAAAAAGGACTTTTAAAGAAAATATATATATTCTAGTGATGTTCTATGATCTTCACGATTTGAGTCGCAGTTTTTTACCTAATCAAAAATAAATTTGCTTTAAATTATGGTGAACATTTTAATAACTAAAACAAATAAATTGAAAATAATCAAATACACATTAATATGAAAAAAAAAAAAAAAAAAACTTTATTCCTATTTCACTTTATAAGACTCTAAATTGACCATAAATCTTAAGTTTGCTGCTGCATGTTCAGTTCCTCCTATTATAATTGGAGGTGGAAGTTTAGTTACTATGTCTGTTTTCTCAATGGTTGACTCGTCTGTCTTATCTGGAAAATTGAAAACGTTTTGCTTTCCAACTTTCTTTCATAAGTATTTGACTTCATACTTATGAGAATCTAAAGTTTTTTCGATTCGTCCAATGTAGTAAACTGTTTTTGACTTTGTATTGAATCTTACTAGAACAAAGTCATTTACACCAATTGAATCATCATCTAATAGCAGCTTCAATTCTTCAAGATCATCATCTGATTTAGATTCCACTCCATCATCTGATTCAGAATGTGATTGGATATTTGATTGATCATGTAGCCGTTCCATCATACCAATCTTAATTCTTTTTTTTTTTTTTTTTTTTGATTCTTCTAAATCAAACTTTCTTTTTCTTCCAAATGCTTCTTTTCTTTTTTAGTTAACTCTAACTTTCTCCATTTTTGCTATAGTGAATTGTTCAATTCTTTCCTTTTCAGGAGTATCTGTGTAAATTCTAGGCTTTCCTTTTCGTGTAGATTGCTTTTTTCTTGGTGGGGCTTTAGGAAAAGTTCTTATGACTTCTGGAGTTAAAACTTGAGTTGAAGGTCCAGGTTCAATTAATATTTCATAGTCGAAAGTAGATGAAATTAAAGGCTTAGGCTCATTAGAAGGAGAATATTAATGTTCAATTTCTGCATTTTCAGATATTTCGACAGGGTTTGGTCGATCGGTGACAAATGCTGGAAGAAAGACTTCATCACTGAAAACTAGTCTGTTAACAGCCCATATTCCAGCATTCTTGAACAAACTGCTGATATTTCTTGGAGTGAAAGAATTAAGATTTAAGATATGCATTTGATGACAGTTCTGCTATTTCATATATAGTGATGGTCTTTCCTGGATTAGAAGCCATCCAATCATTAAAAGCTATTTTTACTTTATCTTTGAAAGAATAAACGCCAACATCTAGTGGCTGCATGCGATGGGAACAGTGAGGGGGAAATGATAAAACAACAATTCAATTTTCTCTTGCATACGTAATAGCTTCTATTGATGCGTGGGTATCATGGTTGTCCAGCAGTAAGAGTATTGGGTTAAATTAAACATTATATTTTTAGCCCACATCAGATTTTGTTTTATTATTTAGCTTTAGATTAAATCCTGATAAGTTGTGAATAAAACTACACTGTAAAAAATAACTATTACCAGCTGCAAGAAACTCTCTGTGATTGGAGAAAATAATTATTTTCTCCAATCACAGAGAGTTTCTTGCAGCTGGTAATAGTTATTTTTTTGCAGTGTATATAATTATGCTTAACTATAATAGCAAAGATTAAAAGCTACAGTCTTTGTTATTTAAAAAATCATTTTAAGCACCTTATTGCTTTAATTTTGTGTTATAAATTCTAAATATAACACATTAGGGGCACATTTGGACAGTCCACATGTGCCCCCAAAACAATGTCCAAATGTGCCCCACAGTCACATGTTTAGAATTTTGTTAAGCTTAGCTTAGCAGAAAATTTTTTTGACAAATATGATTAATAAATCATTATGTTCATCAAACAAGCTATCTAGTTTTATATAATTAATTTTCATGATGCAATATAAATATGTATAATTAGGATTGATACAAATAAAGCATAACTTTACTTTTAAGCTTCAAAACTGCTTGGTTGACATAACTGGAAAACTTTCACAGCCAATTGCTTTAAATTTTCCTGGGAAATGCATCATAGTGTTGCCAACAAAATATAATTATTTCATAATTTTCACATTTATTTAAGTTAGGGAAATTTAAGTTGTCCATATGTGCCCCTGTCCAAATGTGCCCCCCTCTCCCCTATTTATAGATATACAGGTCTTCGAAGTTTGTCCGCCCCCTCAAAATACCAAGAAATTGATGTTATTTAATTTTTTTTTCTTAAAAATAGTGCTTATGTAATATGAAAGTGTTAGGTATCTCTGGAAACTAGTTATTCTAGGCATTCAGAAAAAAAAATACTACAATGTTTATGATGAAAATTGTTAAGGTACAGACCTCTTAGAAGTTGCAACCACAAAAATGGATTTTCCCTGTTTTGCTAAAATTGAGACATCAATTCCAAAAAAAGGAAAATAAAACCAAAGGTTTACTCACTTTCTGGTAGAGTACAGGTGTTCACCATAAATTGCTACACAATAAATTACTTGGGTTTCTCACTCGTTCTTGGAAATATTTAAGCTTAAAGACAAACCATAGGGCAAAAACATGCAATTTTGTCCACCTTGGCAGCCATTTTTCTCATGAAGGGGGTAGAAACTTTTTTATTATTTTTAAATAAGCTACTGATGTGTTAACTGTTCACAGGAAAAGAGTGTACTTTTGGTTATTATTTGCATAAAGAGATATCTTGCTGATAGCTTATGCATGTTTTTCTGTAATACCATATGCTTGTGTTTCCCCTCTCACAGACCTAACATTAATAAAAAAGATGTAAAGAAACAAAACTTATTAAATATTATATAAATATTGATTTATTACATGTATTAGACTTTATTTACCCTCTGAACATTATTTAGTTACCTTTAAAAATAGTGTTATTAGGTGAATAAAGCAGTGAATAAGGGAGCAACATTCTGATTTTATGATATTCTGGTATTAAAACAAAACTAATGTTTACTCTATTTTTGTGATATCTTAAAGAATGATGTAGGAAACCTTGTAATTTTTAAAAATTCAAGTTAGTATTTAGTGAAGAAATCAAATATTTACAAAACAGAAACACCTTATTTTATGTAATTTCAAAGAAGCGCACACACATTTTAAACAGGAATATCCCAATCACAAGACTGAATTATCTAAATTTGCTGATTTGCGACCAAAGTGGTGTGTGTTAGCTGGTAGTGCAGGAACTCATTCAGTCTGTGTCTGTATGATTAACCAAAATGACAAGCTAATTAACCCTTTCCGACCCGAAACATTTTTGCTTTTAAACATTACATTCTTCTGTTTTTGCAAACTGAAAGAAAAATATGAACTATAACCGACACTTGTTGATTGAAAATTATACTTTACACTTTCTGCTAATTAGCTCGATCGTTCATTTCCTGATTTTATCACATACAAATTCCAGATGCAAAAATGTAAGTGGATGTCTAACCCACACGATCGTATCGTACGGCCTGGGTTAGAAAGGGCTAAAACAATCTGTTAAACCATCTAGCAATGATTTTTTTTTGTCTCATTATGTGTGTGACATTAACAGATTAACAATGAAGCATGTATGTTAGGACTTTTTCACAGTGTCCACTCCAAACTGCATTTGAAGAATTTTTAGATATGTTAATGGATGATTATGATGGAGAATCTGAAGTGATGTTTCGACAGTGGATAACTACAGTCCATTCAACACTCATTCAATTACTTTGTCTGCACTTGATTTTAAATCGGAACTTTTGTTGAAAATAAAGTCCTTGGCAAAACACCATTACATCACAAAATCTCAATCAGAGTATTTAAAAACAAGAAAAGCAGAACTAAAACCAGATAAGTGCATTTTATTACTTGATTTTTCTGAAAATTTTACTTTTATAATACAGGATGCAATACAGGGATATCACTGGGAAAACATGCAAGCTACACTCCATCCTTTTGTTCGGTCAAATGATAACCTAAAAATTATTTCTATGTGCATTATCAGTGACTGTTTGACACTGATACGGTGGCAGTAGTTTCTTTTCAAAGGCTTGTAATTCCATATTTAACATCACAGTATCCAGACATATAGGAAATAATTTATTTCATTGCCGGTAGCTCAACACAGTACAAAAACAAGAAAAACTCTTTAAATTTATGCCAACATAAAGATGATTTCAAACTAAATGCTGAGCGACTTTTTTTTTTTTTTTTTTTTTTTTGCCACATCCCATGGCAAAATCCTGTGTGGTGCCATTGGAAGCACAGTCAAAAGGTCTGCTTACAGAACCAGCTTGCAACGTCCTTACAAGAATCAGATAATTTCTCCATGTGATTTGTTTCATTGTTGCACAGGTAATTTTTAAAATATTAAGTTTTTCTTTGCATCTGAAGAATATGTAGCAGAAACAAGAGTTATTGCTTTCTGAAAGACTAACTTTCGCTGTAAGAATTGAGGGTACTAGGGATTATCATAAATTTATTTTTATTAGTAAATCTATGCTTTTAGTTTCCATTGTATCTACAAACATATCGAATCAGATTGAAGTATCTGCAGTAGGTAAGCAACATGTCAAAAATTTAAATCAGATAAATGCTGGATTCCATACAAGCATCTGTTAGATATAATACCAATGCCAGCAGCAGCAGCCACATGATGCATGTTTTTAATACCAAATGATACTGCGAAAAAAATACAGGAACTTATGCTTGCAGTTGAATAAAATTCTGTACATATCAATTTTTAATATATTGCTGTATTTCAATCATATTGCTTATGAAAATATTTATAACTCCTTTATTTTGATTGATTTTTAAAGAAATTATTTAATACTTTATGATTACGAAAAGACAACTTTCAGCGTTCAGTTTTGGAGAAATTCTATTTCTTGTTTCCATAAAATATCTAATTTTGCTATAAAATGAAGAAATTATTATTTTATTATTATTATTAAATAATTTAATACATTAAATTTCTTGAATTATTGTATAGATAGTACAGTATTAATACATGCATTATTATTTTTCTTTTTAATTAATGTTAAGTCTATGAGGGGGGGGGGGGGAATACAAGCATATGGTATTAGAGAAAAACATGCATATACTATCAGCAGGATATTTCTTTAAGCAAATAATAACCAAAAGTAAACTCTTTTCCTGTGAATAGCTAACACATCAGTAGTTTATTTAAAAAAAAAAAAAAAAAGTTTCTAGTGCTCCCCCTTTATGAGAAAAATGGCTGCCAAGATGGTCGAAATTGCATGTTTTTGCCCTATGTTTTGTCTTTAAGCTTAAATATTTCCAAGAAGGAGTGAGAAACCCAAGAAATTTATTGTGTAGCAATTTATGGTGAACACTTGTACTCTACCAGAAAGTGAATAAACCTTTGGTTTTATTTTCCTTTTTTTGGAATTGATGTCTCAATTTTAGAAAAATCGGGAAAATCAAATTTTCGTGGTTGCAACTTCTAAGAGTTCTGTACAGGGTTGGCAGGTTTTTGACACATGACAGTTTTTGACGGTTTAAACCATGGTTATAACCGTCATGTCAAAAACCTCCTTGTCAAAAATGTCAAAAACCTATATTTATAATTTAATTGTCATATAAAAACTTGGTTTAACAAAATATAGTTTATAAAGATTTTTTGAAAAGTAAATAGATTGGTGTTCTTTGAAAAACAATTTGTTAAAACATTCTGATTAATATAATAAACAAAACTTTAAGCTTTTAAAATTTTATTATGAATTATTTCTATGTTCATTCAAAATATGCTGTAATACTTTTATATATTATTACAGAATTTATTTATAACTATGCTTAATATAGTATGTGTTAAACTTAGTTATGTGATACTTTAAAAATATAGTTGTTTTTAATAAGATATTATTTATAAATATGTTTTAAAAGGTAAACATATTAACGTTTTTCAAGAAACATTATTACAACATTTTGATTAACATAAAAACAAAATCTTAGGCTTTTAAAAATTCACGATTTATAAAACATTGATAGATCATTTTGATTGATAAATCATTTTATTTGCAATATAACATTGTATATTTCAATTTTTTTAGTATTGTGCTTTTAATATTTTATGTATTTAACCAGTAAAATAAAAATGCATAGCCTAATATTTTGTATTTAAATATTTTATAGAAAAATAACTTCATTTTTTTTTTAAATGACTGCTGATATTGCAAGTTTATAAGAAAAAGCAATAATTTTGAATGTTAAACAAGCTTGAATTGCATCTGAAACTCTTATAATTACCGTGAGACAAGAAAAATATGAATGCTTTCTGGACATGTATGATGCTTTCTGGACATGTATAAATTGCACTAAATTTAATATTTACTCATACAGATTAAAAAAATCTATATTAGTCTAAGCTGTAGGGCCCACCAGCACCCAAGCAGTTATACGCTCAAAGCTGGTAGATGTGAGGTGATGGGTTCAATCCTAGGATGCGCTCGTCGGCCTAGACGTTCAGAGTTTTTCGTGGTTTTCTCCGAAACTTGCATAAATACGGGCTCGGACCCTTTAGAAAGACCCCCATGGAGGGCACTCTTCCTTAGGCCTAAGACCCTATAGTAGTCAATCAGCCTTATTCCCAAAACACCAAACACCAATAGTCCAAGCTATAAACCGGTACAAATATTTATACAATCAATAATAATAATAATAGAAAAAAAATTATTAATAAATGATAAGTATAATAAATACCGATTATAAATATAATTATTTTCAAATTCATATTAATTTACTGGCCACATATGTTTTACTTAAAGGAAAAAAAAAAAAAAAAAATCCTGTATTCCTGTGTTTTTATGGATTATGTGAAAATTCATAAGTAACTTTGGAATTTTAGAATTTCATAACTATTAATATAAATAAACATAAACATACAAAATATGTCTATGCATACTTTGTGTATATACTTCTTAGGTTATAAACCAATTAATTTACCTAAATTTTTATAAATTATCTACAAATTGTTTTAAGATTTGTTAATTTAAAAACAGAATAATATTTAGATATTCACTTGTATTTGACAAATATTACTAAATCCTATTTCTAACCAGATTCTAGCTCATTTATAGATTTTGAATTTTGACAATACAGGTTTTTGACGGTTTAAACCATTGTCATGTCAAAAACCCAACCCTGGTTCTGTACCTTAACAATTTTCATTATAAACATTGTAGTAATTTTTTTCTGAATGCCTGGAATAACTAGTTTCCATAGATACCTAACACTTTCATATTACATAAGCAATATTTTTAAGAAAAAAAAAAAAAAATTAAATAACATCAATTTCTTGGTATTTTGAGGGGGTGGACAAACTTCAAGGACCTGTATATCTATAAATAAGGGGAACAGGAAGCTAAAAATTTGGACTTTTTCATGCCTCTATATCATCAATCTGTGTACCAAATTTAAAGAAAATCCAAGTGGGTCATGCAACCCTCATTAGGTGAGTTGGTATGGAATCACTCTACAGTGTTATTCTGAGGAAATATGGTGAGCACAATACTGTCCAAATAATTACTGAAAATTTTGCAAATTTAGGTTAGAAAATGAATTTTTATTGTATTTTTTAATAGATAAACATTAATAACACATACTTCTTAAAGTGCCCAATAGCAGATGAATTTTATCCTTGAACTCAGGTCGCATGCATATGCATGAAGTCCTAATTGTTATAAAATGTTTAAATAGTTTTATTATTTCCATTATTTTTAGAATTCATGTCATAAAATATTTAGCATTATGTGCTAAAAATATTTGAAACATTTATGAACTATTAGTATCAGAGCAGAGACACACTATAGGGGAGAAGGGGGTACATTGGGACACGGGGCACATTGGGACAAAGGCTTTTATCCCTTTATAATTGCAAAATAAAATTTGTAAAAAATCACACTAGATGGCACTTAGTAGTACATCTTCATATTTGTGATTTCAACTCATTCATTCAAGTCTGCTGCCTGTGAACAAGGTTAGTTTATTTTACCATATGAAAAGTAATTTTTTTCAAGTAAATTAATGTTGATTTTTTAGGTAATAGGAAATAAATATTTTAATTTTTAAAAGTACTATGTGTTTTTATAAACATTAAGCTTTCATTTCCACTATAGATCATTAGCCCATGTGCTCTAGAAAATTAGGCATAAACATTTGTTTTGAAAATGACCTGATGGGGTACATTGGGACACCAATGCATGGAATAAAGAAGCACCACAAAACTGGCGTTGTAAAAATTATTACTTACAGACTTTGAATAAACACCATAAAATGCAATAAACTCGCAACAATTGTTTCGGGTCGAAAAACACACGACCCTTCATCAGGCAAATAAAGTAAGCACGAGTGCTGCAGGCGTTGCCGCTTTGACTGCAGCACTCGTGCTTACTTTATTTGCCTGATGAAGGGTCGTGTGTTTTTTCGACCCGAAACAATTGTTGCGAGTTTATTGCATTTTATGGTGTTTATTCAAAGTCTATAAGTAATAACCAATGCATGGGGCACATTGGGACTTCTCCAATGGCCCATTCATTTCTAACACCAATATATTTTTATTTATTTACTTATTTTTTGCGCATATAAGCTAATTGTATTCATTTTTTTTCTAGGTATTCTTTAAATAAATAGAAAATCATTAGAAATTATACGATAAAAACTGAAAGAACTAAAATTTCTGAAGAAAATATAGAAAAGACAATAAATAATCAAAGATAAACTTTCTGTGAGGGAAGTTCCAATTAAATATTATATACCAAAATCTACATTATTTAATCGATTGAAAAAAATGAGAGAAAATAAAATTGAGTGTGTACTACAAATATAAATTATAAGTTTCAATTCAAATATACATCTCAGAAAATATTCACAGCTGAACAAGAACTCTTGTTGAAAGATTATTTAATATCATGTTCTCAACTTAACTATGCCATCAACACGATCCTACATAACAATAAAGTTTTGTGTAGACTTGCAGGGTTTTGATGTGCGTTAAGATATGAATATGCAGTAATGCTTCATAACAATTTTCTTTTTTCATAATTACCTACTGTATTATTATTTGTTACTGTATCGAATTCATTGTTTTGAAAGCCTTTCATTTACTTTAGCAAAATATTTTGCAATATTGTAATTAGATAAATAAAAAGATGGTTGTCCCAAAGTGCCCCATCATTAAATCAGTGTTGTCCCAATCTGCCCCTGCACGGGGAACATTAGGACACTTTTGCATAAGTTATGTTTTAATTATTTCTGTTTGTAAAACACATTAAACAATACTCATTACATATTTAAAAGGTGACCAATAACACAAATATTTAAATAAAAATGCACAGAAGCATTAAAACTTTTATAAATTGGAAAATAATATGCTTTTATAAAAAGTGTCCCAATGTCCCCCCTCTTCCCCTAAGCAAAAAAAATATCATAGAAATTTTTGCAAAATCCAAATGAAAGGATGTTACTCTCAGGTCCAAAATTAAATTTTATATATGTTTATTTTTCATTTATTATTACTATTGTTATTTATAGTTTGAAATTCTAATTAAGAATGTTTTTTTATTTTGTGGAAATAATTTATTAAATGAATTTATTATTAATAGGTAAAGTGTTTACATATATATTATTCATGTTTATCACTGCTACTCATGAAATTATTTTGTACCATTTTTATACATATAATAAAGTGTTCCGAATTACAGAAAAACCCCTTATCCAGAATATCCCAGGTCCCAAGCTTTCTGGATAACAGATCCTATACTGTACTAGAAAAAAAAAACAAAAAACAGATAAGGTATGAATACATTGTTGCTAAACAGGGGTTGCCAGCAGAGAGGATGGCCAGAGGCAGGATTGATAGCACGAAAGGTTACCATGTGTGATACAGTCGGCAGCAAAAGTATCTCAGTCTCAGTACTAGCAATAATACCGGTCTAAAAAAAAATACACTTAATACTGCTTTGTTAAATAAATTCTTGTTGAGTCATGTTCTTAGTCAGTCTAAGAACATGATTCGACAAGAATTTATTTAACAAAATAGTATTAAATGTACTTTTTTGTTATCGAAATTATTGGCTAGTGCTTGGATACTTTTGCTGTCGACTCTATTGTAAAAATCATAAAAAAAATAGTGAAATTTGCCATTTTCTGGTACTTTAACAAAAAAAATAGAACAAACATGGTTGCCGGGACTCTGGGTTGCTAGCAGGAAGGGTTACTACCTGTAATACTGTGAAAATGATAAAAAAAACTTGAAAATTGTCATTTTCTGATACTCCAACAGAAAAATATGACATGGTGGAACTTTTTTACTTGCAGATATTTAAATAAAAATTGGAATTAATAATAACAATAATAATTTGACCGTTGTTACCGAACCAGTGATATATAAAAGGATTATAATCTTTATGAACCAATAGATAAGAAAATTAAAATTAACCAAATAAATAAAATGATTCATAGGAAGACCGGAATTAAAACATTAACACAAGAAATTATCACTTACCTGCAGCTAAAATTTCTGAAGAAATAATGATAAGCTATTTGCTCTATTTAATTTTGTTATAATTTGTAATCTTTTAAATAAATAACAATAATATGGAAAAAAAAAAAAAAAGCTTACTAAGTAAATGAAACACCCTGACCTTATTTTAATTATTGTTGTAGAAACTCATTAAACAACAAAAAATAAGAATAAGAGAGCTAAGGTATAAGATAATTTAATTAACAAAAATATTCTTTAAAAATTTAGTACGAATTTTTATTTTTCGAACATAAAAATATTTAAAAAAAATAACTTATAAATGAATCCACAATGTAATACCCAAATATGTTTATTAGTAAATATTGTTACACTATAATAATATAAAATTGAGGAAAAAAGTTAAAAATTAGTTTAAAAGGAACATTAAAAAAATAATAAATTTTGAATTTTGTTTTATTAAATTCACAGATTAAAGTGAACTTTGGTCAAAAAATAGTGAGAAAAATAAGCACATTCTTTTTAAGGGAGGGAGGAAATATAAGAGGGGAAAAAAAAATATATTGAAGAAAACTATTTTTAAATGTAAAATAAATAAATTAAGCCCAAACAAACTGTAGATCCTGAAAACAAACTATTTCACTGCTGACAAAATTTATGCTAAATTGCAATCGATTTCTGTAGAAGGCAGTTGTTTAGCTCTGCTAATCTATACAGCTTGTACTTTTTTTAAAATTGATTAACAAAATATGCGTTAAGTTTACAGCCAATTGCTGAAATATGGATTACTTTTATGCTTAACATTAACTACTTAAATATATTATTTTTACCACTGGCTAACCAATAAAATTCGCACATTTTTAAAAGCTGATTATGAAAATTCGTAATATTTTTATGACCACTTGCTGAAATACTTAACTATTTCACTACAAATTTACAAAATCTACACTTAATAGTGAATAATTGTTAATATACACTATAGCTTCGTGATATTCACCAATAATTTATATCACGTTTTTTTTCAAAAGTTGATTCCTGAAATTTGCAATATTTTTGCAGTCAGTTATCAAAATATACATGTATTTGGTTGCTAATCGATGAAATCTGTGCCTTTTGCAAAGCTGAATTCCCAAATACTGAAAATCTTTGCCGCAAAGTGATGAATGTCGCACTTTCATCGAAAGTCACACATCCAAACTTATGCAGTACTTTTGCAAATGAAATTAAATATAGCGGGCCATTTCCCTGATAGTTGTCCAACATTTATGTTTATTCACAACTAAACTCTTATTCTGCTTTTTTTTTTTTTTTAAACTGATTTCTGAAATACACGATTACTATGCAGTTGATTGCAGATTATCTGCAATCGGCTATTATTTAGCTACTAATTGATGAAAATCACATTCTTTTGAAAGCTAAAGTGAAAAATTTATGTTTAATATGCTATTATTTGGCTGCTAATTGATAAAGACCATGATAATTTAAAAACTGATTTTAGTAAATCACAATATTTTTATAGCTGATAGTGAAAATATGCAATCACAGGGGTCGATCCAGGTTTTAATTTTTGGGTCCCCTTTTTGTGAAAAACAAAAATTTTTTGTGAAATTTTTATTTATTTTTGTGAAAAAAAAAAATAAAATAATATATATATATATATATATCATGTATAAAACCTTCCATTTTAAGTCATTCTAAATAATGTTTAATATCAAATTAACATAGTTTCATTGAACCAATTAATTAAAAAGAATACTGAAAACATGGAAACATTTTATAAAAAGATTACTTTTGTAAAACAAAATCTTGTGAAGGGCTCATTTCATAAATTTGAATTTTGTGAAAGGTCCTCTTTCATGGATTTGAATTTTGTGAAGGGTCCTCTTTTATGGATTTGAATTTTGTGAAGGGTCCCCTTTTATGGTGTAGAATTTTGTGAAGGGGCAGCAAAGGGGACTCAATTTTTGCCTGGATCGACCCCTGAATCAATTCTCCAATAATTAAAGAAATTCATATTTAATTAGAATTAATTGCTGATATAGGCTTTATTTCGATGCTAATTGGTGAAATCCTTGTTTATTTTTTTTAAAGATGATTTGCAATAGACACAATAATTTTTTGGCCATTCACCGAAATACAGAATTTTATTTGCTAATTAATAAAATTTATGTAATTGCAACTAATTGCTAAAATAAATGTTATTTTGCTAAAAACGTATAATTTTTTAACCTCCATAATTCAGCAATATTCTTTTTTTGGTATTTGATTACTGAAATATGTCATTTTTTACAACTGGTTTCCAAATGCGTAATTTTCTCTTGCAATTTTTTTTTTTTTTGCGAAGAATTGTTTTAAAGCCATTAATTTTTGTGAAAGACTCATTCCCAAATCTGAAATTTTCTTAGAATTTCCCCTGTACTATAGAAATGGAGGCCTCACATATTCAATTATCCCAATGTTATAGAAATATTTTCATTCTCCTGTTGTAAATACTTCATCATTAAAGCTTGGAGTTTTCCATGATTTTTTCCAAAACTCGCATGAATGCGAATTGAAACACCTTAATGGATAACACTTACATCCATGTGTCAGATTTTTTCATAATTTTCTCCAAAATTCATGTGAATATGGACTAAGACACCTTAGAAAATCTTCCACAGTGGACACTACTTCCAGTGCTAGAACCCTTGTGTTGTCATTGGCCTTAACACCTACGCCACACTGATACCGTTAAAGTGCCATAGCTTTGAATATATTTTATTTCGATAAATTATTTAAAAAGGCAATTATTTTAAGCTTTATATTTTAGCGATTCTTTAGCATTAAGATAACTGAACCCGTAAAATTGTTTAAATGAATATGAAAACATTACATAATCATAGTTTTCCCTTTTTTTCTGCATCCCTTTTAGCTTTTGATATTAATTAAGCGCACTTTAAGTTAATATAAACAAATATTTCTTTTCATCCTGAGTCAGTAAATTTTTATTATGCAATGCCTTACTAGAGGTCAAGACTTACAATTTTTGTAAGTGGCCAGTGGCCACTGAACATGATTAACTCAGTGGCCACTCGCAAGTCGACGATATACACGATATTCACACACATAATTAAAAAATATGTATCTGTATAAAACACATATGATATGGTCAGAAAATTAAGAAATAGTGGCCTTTATTGTATTATTTTAATAATATAATAAAAAAAATTATGCACTTCCACAAAAAAAAAAAAAATCTTTAAATATTGTTTTGAAAATAAATATTTTTTTTTTTAAACTTTCATATTCTCGAGCTTAAAAATTTCAATATCTGAAACTGAAATGAAAGCAGGTGGGAGAAAGACAAAATTGGCTGAGAAATCAAATCATTGAAAAATGATTAGACTTTTGAGAGAAGATATCTCATTTGAATTTCATTTGAGTGTTTATGATTTTATTCTTATTAGTATTTTAAGAGTGAGTTTTATAAACATATAGGGTAGTTATAGTAGCATATAATGCAACTTTTAAATGTTATTAAAAACTATAGTATTAGAAAGAAGATTTTAAAGTTTTAGTAATGAGGAAAAATATATGGACTTCGGCAGTTAAGTATTAATTTCATTTTGATACAGAAAACAGCAGGCTATAATGATGACACACTAACAAAATAATGTTATTTCTCATACACAATTCATGTTTTGCAAGAATATTTACTTTGCAGGGGTGAAACTTTTCAGGGGCTACCCCTGAATTCAGGGTTTTTGAAAATTTTACTGTATTTGAATTTTGTGCTAAATTACTTTGTTTTTATAGAAATTTCTCATTTTGAATGTTTAATTTGCCTTCTAATGTATTACAAAATCTGTAAATGTTACTTAATATAGGTAGTCATATGACATATCATTAATAAATGTCCTCTACTTGCATGTAAGAAACTGTTTTCAGGGTTTTTGGAAGCTAGGTAGTTTCACCCGTGACTTTGTCTCATTGAAAGAGAAATACAAAAATTTGATTCATTTAATAAATTTCACCTAGTGTGACATCTCCATATGGAAAATAGATGTGATTAGCATTAGAATAAAACAAAATTATTTTGAGTGCGGAAAAAAAAGGGGGGGGGAATCTTTTTCGGCATATTATTCGAGATTTAATTTTATTAACAGACATGCGATTGCTAAAATTAGAAATAAGCTGAAAATTTTTTGCTAACATGATTGTTTGGTTAATTGATTGAACATTGATAATGTCACTTTTAATAAATTGATTACCTAAACAGTTATGTATACAGTCAACTCTCAAAAATCCGCAATTCTCTAAAATCCGCATATCATTTGCAATGTAAACAAACATTGCCATAACTGATTTGTTGATTAGTGGATTGCAAAAATTCAGCTGTATTAGGAGATAAATCAATAATTAACTGGTGCTGATGAATCACCAATCACTCAGCATATTACAGAGGAGTAATTATAAGTGTAATTATATATAATTATCAAAAAATAAATCATATTAATTTAGATGAAGGAGAAAAACAGTTTTCATGAAAGATGATTTTCTCTCATGAAGATAAATATTCAAACTTTCTAATAGCACAAACTTATGTGATTGACCAGGAATTGCTGACTTTTTTGCAGGTTATAGGAGAAAGTAAATATGTATTAATATTCTTACTAAAACTACTATTGATCAGACTTTTCAAAAATCTAGAAAATTTGCAACTATAATATGATGTATAAAAATTGTTCTTTAAATTATTTCATGAAATAATTGTACTTTTATTGGGCACACTTTATTACAGCATTGTATGTAGTATAACATCTAAATTGTCTCTTAGACATTTGCTACTCAAATGAGGTTCTAAGATGTAAATAAAAAAAATTGCTCTAAAATCTGCAAAATTCAGAAATCCGCAAAACACATCATTTTAAGCTGTGCGGATTTTTGAGAGTGCACTGTATATATATTTATAGCTTTCTATCTACATTAAAAATTTCAGGATATTTTCATTAGCACAAAACAATTCTTTAATATAATTGCAATAAGTTTTATATCCACATAAAACCTTATTGAAATTCCATGACAACAAGAAAAAAAAAAAAAATCAAACAAACATAAAATATGATTTTTATTTATGTACATTAATCATACTATTTAAAAAAGCTACAGCAGTTAATTATCAGTTTCTAATATGCATAAAACCAACTGAGTATTAATTTTCTTAAATTGATTTAGAAAAAATTTTCCTACCTGAAAAATTTTGTCTACATTTTTTCCCTTGTTTAAACATTTGAAATAGATATTAATTATAAATATTTAATTTAATTGAGAAAAAATAAGTAGAATTACAAAGTTCAGTAATGAAGTTTAAAAATAATTATATATGTGAGAAATATTGAGCACTTCTTTATTATTTCTAGAATTGATCACTATCTGGAGATGTGTGTGTGTGAAATTAATTACATGGGTAGGAACTATTAAACTCTTTCAGTTCTACTTCTAGAATCTAACAAACCAAGTTTAAAATGAATATTGACATTTATGTTGTGGATGGAAAGAGATTGGGAAACAAAAGAATTCTGCAGAACATCTGATCGCCGATCACTAGTTGGAGATAAGAAAATGGAGGGAGGGACAAAAAATAATTACATGAGCAAGAAATATTTAACAATTATATTTCTTTATAGGTTCTAGAATCTCATTAAGCAAGTTTAAAATGAATATTGACATTTATGTTGTGGATGGAGAAAGATTATGAATTGGGTGGCTTTCGTAGCGAATTTAATCGCCAATTGTTAATGGGGTTTCGTTTTTTAAAATGGATGATATCCACATTTTTTTTTTTTTTTTTTTTTTTAAGCAGAAGAAGTTAATTCGCAAAATTCTGTGAATTAGGAGGGGAAAAATCACAAATTTCCGTGAATCACAAAAAAATCGCATGTCTGATTGCCGATTACAGCAATTTTTTTGGATCACCACTTTTTCAAATTAGATCGCTACATGGTGAGTGGCGACCGCGAATCTTGACCTCTATGCCTTACACATGATTTTTTTTTTCTATTTATTTATGTGTATTGTGCGATGATTCATGTTGTTCTTCAGTTAGATTATAAAAGTAATTGATTTGTTATTTTTTCTATTTTCAAGAGACGTTGAGGCAATTTTATAGATAAGGGAAAAAAAAAATCCAGGAATGTTTCTTACAGCAAAAATTGAATAAGAAAGGCAAAATTGAAAGTTCATAAGGATCGGACTGTGATCTCCGTCCAGTTGTGTGGGGGAAAAAAAAAAAAAAAAAAAAAGGTGGTGGTGGTGGGGGGGCAGGAATTATAGGAATAGCAGCTTTCTTCAAAGGCCACACACGCAATTTGAAATAGAAAGAGAAAAAACTTGTCGTCAGGCAAGAAGCGAAAGTGAGCACGGTCGCAGATCATTCATTATGTAATAGGGAATACTGCTGCTGTCCTGCACACGCACAGAGTTCGTCGTTTGTTTTCTCCTGTTGTTACATCACTATGAAAGATTGACTTAAGTCAGTGAGAAATATAACTCTTGGTAACTTCCTGTAGAAACGAGAGGCTTTTGCAAAAACAAAAACTTATTCTGCAGAACAGTTTCAGCTCAAGCTATTGCACTATATTTTTTATTGCTTTAAAATTTTTTGTTTCCTAAAAGAAA
This sequence comes from Salticus scenicus, assembly GCA_963930645.1. Lineage (NCBI taxonomy): Eukaryota > Metazoa > Arthropoda > Arachnida > Araneae > Salticidae > Salticus > Salticus scenicus. The sequence goes on from OZ005657.1 coordinate 228,187,405, forward strand.
AATCTTTCTTCAAAAACTGGATGCTGTTCTGCGACAATGTCGCTGCGATTCTGCCATGGGGCTCTAGACAGACTCCTGCTTTTGTTGCCACTTCATAAGATTCTGCACTATAAAATACCCCTTTATAAAATTCAAATTTATAAACATAGCTTCTTCCGAAGGTTTTGTTTAATAAAAAAATATCCTTTTATAAAAAAAAAATTATGTTTCCAGCATTACTTTTTTAATAATGCCTGTGTTTGGTCCAAGAAAACTCTATTAACTGGATTAACATTAGGTATGTCAAATGATTCTTAAAGTGGAAGGCTTTACATGATTTTTTTAAAACAAAAATAGATAAAAATTTCATAAAATATTTTATTTTCAGGAAAAAGGGCTTCATAAATTAAAACGGGGATCAGCTCATGAGAGTTTACTACTAATTGTATCATATTTAGAACTGTAAAATTTCCGCAAATTTTGAGGCAGTGCAAAAAACCCAGTTCTTATCTAGAAAAAATGGGGAAATTTGAATTTTTACAGATAAAAATAGGGTTTCATAGTAGTTATAATATCTTAGAAATTATAAAGTGTTAAATATTTAAAACTCCATGCAATCCATATTATTTTTTCTTAACAGAAACATGCAAAAAGCTTTTACTATTTAAAAATGAGCCTTTCTGTTTCATAACTGCCAGTACCTTTCCTTGTATAAAACACCAAAAACTGGTCAAATCATCATTCAACCATTAATTTTGCATAGGGCGTGCATTCTTATGGATGTTTGAGATTAATGTTCATCTCCCAGCAGCATTGATATAATGAATTTTAGATTAGATTCAAACCAACAGCAAAAAAATTTTCTTCAACCCGAACCTGATTTCTTCATATCCGAAAACTGAAAGCTAAATTAAATTTAATGATTCATCTGAAAATCATGCAAAACTTTTTAAAGTTATAAAATAAAATGAATTTTCATTCTCACAGAGTTAGTAAATCATTTAAAAAAATTTTTAATGGAGTTACTGATACACTAAGTTGTAAATTTAAAAATCTGAAAAATAGATTAATAATTTTTAACCATTTATGTGTGTTATGTACTTCAAGAGTACAAAAATATGCTTTAAGTTTAGTATATATGTATATATGATTTTTCTTTGTTTATTGCCTTTCTGCAATATGTATATAATAATTTTGTGCATGTGTATTTAATCATGGGAATATGTAGTATGTTTATAATTATATGAAACAAATTTCTATCTATTATGATAAAATTTTTTGAAAGATGTTCTCAAACAGACCCGACTCGTTGAAAACTTAACCTAACCCCAGACCTGTATAAAATAAAAAACTTTCCATGCACATGACCTAAAAGCTAAAAATTTTCTTCAAGCTAGGAAAAGCTGGAAAAAAGAACGATATAATCTTAATAAATTGCGGCCTTATTATTATTTGGTTTCGGGTGGTGGATCAACGAAAATAATTTTGTTGGGTTCCGAAATTTCACCAAGAACAGAAAGAGAGAGTTGAATAATATTCCTTTTCTATTTCCTTCACTCTTCTCTCTTTCCAATGAGCGCAACATAGGCAACATTTAACGCAGTCATTCGGTGCTGCTCTAGGTCAGAATTGTAAACATCTCTAAAAGTTGTTTGCATTATATCTTTTATGCCAAAACGGTCGCTGCAATGTTTGGAGATTGGAAATAGTAAACTTCCTAAACAGCATACAGCGGTCAATGAGGACTATAGAAAGCGAGAAAAATAAAAAATAAATTTTACTAGTTATCCGCAGTCTCTGGTTATCTATGGGTTGCTGCGCAACTCAATTCTTCAAATAATCGGGAGTTTACTAAATTTACAGACAGGTAATCTTTCTGTCCTCATCCCTTAAAAATGTTTTATCCTCTTAAAAAAAAAAAAAAAAAAAAAACTATCCACAAGATAGGAAAATTTTCCACACACAGCGTGTGCCTGTATTCAACAACTCTACCTAACCCGCAGGAAAAAAATTCAGTCAGCCTAATCCAAACCCGGCCCACAAGAAAAATAAATCAGTCAACTTGACCCATAAGAAAAATAAATCAGTCAACCTGAACCGAATCTAACGTGTAAGAGAAAAAATTTAGTCAATCAGACCCAAACCTGATTGCAGGTCAGGCTCGTGTAAAATCGGTTTACCAGACTTGATGCTGGACTCTAATTCGTATTTTCACTTAAAATGAAATTAATCACATCAAAGATAAAATAAAAGTTTAAAGTTAATTGAACTTCAGAAATTTAAAACATATTATTATTGATTTATTATTATTTTTTTTTATACAGGGTGGCTAACATTAGAATTTTTCCAAATTCTCTGACTTTTCAATGACTATTTTTCAGTATTTTCCCTGACATTTTCCTGGCTTATGCTGTTTATTTTTCAAAAAGTTTCATAAAATTAATTAACAATTCAACAATTTAGAATAATAAGCTTTCAAATGTGGCTTATTTCCACAAAATTTGTCAAATTCCCCTGGCTTTTCCATGATTCCCTGACTTTCCCCGACTAGTAGCCACCCTGCTATACTATAAAACTTATTAACTCAGATATAAAGGACTAGGTTTTCGCACATATAATTTTTATAAATTGGGAAATGAACTTTTTTGACAAAAAGTAGTTGTTTAGGTTTTTTTTTTTTTTTTTTTTTTACACTGTTACATGCATTTATATGTATTTGTATAATATATATCCTTACACATTAAAATAATACAGTTAGAGAAGTCTAAGGATATATATATTCAAGAAAAGAAAAATGAGAGTATAAAGGAACTTGAATAAATAATTTCAAATGAATGTGATGGGAGGGAGGTCATTGTAATACTTAAATATTTTAGGATTACTATTTGATTCCTTGGTTAAAACTTTATTTTTGAAATATGAACATTATCAGAATCAGTGTTCTCATGTAAGATACAGAACACGAAAAAATATTTCAAGAAAAAAGCATCGGAATGTAAATATTATAAATTTCTAAATACGTTATTTTATGCTAGAAATTTCAAAATTTTCATTTTTTTTCCAGGTAGAAATAAACCTCTTTAGGACCCCCCCCCCCTTCCCCCCAAAATTTCCATTTTTTTTTTTTTTTTTTTCAGACCATTTCACAAGATTTTAAACTGGATTCAATTTTTTGGGGGCTTTATCTAACCTTTTAAGAGTGGTTGCTTATAAAAATGCAATCTTAATAACAGACATGACAAACAAATATATATATATTTAACCCGTTAGTAGTCGCTATAGACAGCGCCACCTATTACAGATTGCGCACTTTTTATTTAACTCTCACCAATAATTTTAAGAAGTGATGTGATCGACGTTCCTTCGATTTTATTCGCGTTTTATGTATATCAAATGCTACTTTTAAAAATTTTTGGTGGGTATTGAATAAAAAAATCTGTCAAAACTGAAGGATGGGCGGCAATTCGACCAACTAGCGACTACTAACAGGTTTAAAAAAAAAAAAAAAAGAAATCTGAAGAATTATTTAAAAATTTAAGAGACTTTACTACAAAGATAATAGGACTAAATACTAATATAAATTATCGCTTCACATCATTTTTTGCTGCAATTGAAAGCATACATTTCACAGAAAATATATGGTAGCAGACATGACAATTTTCTTCATATCTGACCAGAAAAAAATCAATTAAAAATATATAGAAAAAATAAATGTATGAAAAATACTCAAACAATGTACAGAAACATGTCTGTTTTATAATGTGAAGAAAAAATTACTAATTTATTCAATTTTTTTTTTAAATTCTTTAATTTCCAAATGGCAGCAAATTTTGAAAATGACCCTTGATAGTTTTTAGTGGGTATGCGGTGCACGCCTAGCATACTCAGAGAATCTGCCACTGGCTCCTAGCATTATTTTTTTTCCTTTTTAATTCAAATGAATTCACCATCAAATTAATTAAGCATAATTTTTAGTTTTAAAATTTTGAGACAAAAAGTTTTTGAAAAATATTTGTCATACAAAAAACTTTTCAATAAGCTAACAAACGAATCCCTTCCCATTTGAAATTTCAAAAATAATCTTCCTTAAGTGCCTACTATACCCATAATCCTTTAAAAATCAAATTAGATCCCCCTTAAAATGATTGAACACGTTTTTTTTTTTTTACAGTATTGAGGAAGTCAGATATATTCCAAAGGTATAGTGTATACGGTGGGATTGTTGACACACCCTACACATGTTTAATACAGTGTTTAAATAATAATGATGGGGATCTATAATAATGTCTATCATATTTTTTAAAATACTGCAATTAAAGTTTAAAAGAATGCACAGAATGCAAGATATATACGTGCAGTATGATGATTTAAAAAAATAACAATCTAAACAAACTTTCTAGATTTTATTTATTTTTTTTTTTTTCTTTATTATAACTTTTGTAGATAATGATTTTATTTTTCATTATTCTACTACAGAATGTTAAAAAAATTATTTTGTACTGCCTTTCCGAAAAATAAAATATAAAATGCTGTTTTTGATTGTTTGTGATATTTAAAATTAGTATTATATGTTTTTTTTTTTTTTTTTTTTTTTTTTTTAATAAAACCAATAACAAAATGTATGTGCCAAATATAATAAAAAAAATTAATGTTATAATTTTTTTTTCCAAATCTATTAAGTTATAATGTTTACAAAAATACAAATATATTTGACTTTATTACGTGAATCCATAAATCATTTAAAGTAGGGGAGACTGGGGTTAGAGTTGGCATAAGGGTCTAATTGGCACTCAGCTTCTATTTCCTGCTATAGTGGAGGCAGAAAACTGGAAAATGTTATCAAAATATTATAAATAAAGAATTCATGCTTAATATTGTATATAAAAAATAATAACTTCAATCAATGATAATTATCTTTATAAATTTGCAAATAATGTATTAAAGCATTTGTATGCTAGATCAGGGCTGGCCAACCCATGGCCCTCAAGCCTTGTGTGGCCCGCCGTATAAGGTTCTGCGGCCCACGACATAATTCACGAAATTTCTAATTTGACATCTTTGGTTAATAACATATAAAATTAATAAATTTTTTCTGACTTTTTTAATGAAAATACTGAATAAAGTAGCTAAAGAAACAAATATCATGCTCATTGATGTTAATAAAATATTATCAGATCAATAGCTGATTCTTATTGTTATACTTATGAATGTATAATCATAAATTTTTGACTGTTTCATAGTTATTTTATGAATAAAGATATATTTAATATTCCTATTTTCTGTTTTAAATTTCACGAGCCCGCTGTAAAAAAAATACTATACGTATGTGGTTCTTTCATTTATACCATGTGGCCCGCCTGAGTAAAATAGATTTCCAGTGTGGCCCGCCAAGTGTTTTGGGTTAAACAAGTCTGTGCTAGATAGATGGCAGTATACACTAAGTTATTTAGGATTAAATTAATTTTTGATAGACTTAAGTGTGCTGTGCTGTAACTGCAAGCCATGCCAAAAGTTGCTTGTAAAGCTCTAGATTAGCAGTCACCAGTTTGTAACTATTATATTAAAAATGGCTATCAGAAAAATCCTCTAGTCGCCAGAAGTGGTGACTATTTTATAATTTATATATTAAAAGTAAATAAATAGTAATAAAATATGGAATAACTTCCATACCTGCCAACAACGGGAACCATCGTAGTTTCTACGGAGGATGGTAGAAAACTATGGCAAGATATAACAGTCTGCGAAATCAGGTTTCTCTGACAGTTATTATTTTTTAATTTTGAAAGTTATCATGACTTCAAAAGATTTCAATAAAAGAACAACTGAAAATAAAATTGTCTCATTCTTATCACGTATCGCTACTGTCAATTATCCATCGAAAAAAGCATAAAATTTGAAAGAAAGTGTAAATTTTATTAACTCCAAAATAATAGCCCATTATAGGAATCAAATGCGATTAGTTGCAAATTTTTTCAATGAACAGTGAAATTGTTCTGGATTTTAATAATAGGCTGCGAAATTGTTGCATATATCAGGAAGCTTTCAAGAATCACAAATTTTTTCAATTACTATCGAAATAATACATATTTCATCAATTATTTGTGTTATGAAACATAATTTTTAACAATTAGCAACGAAATGATTTTGTATTTCAATAACGAATATTAACGTGGTAATTTTCCATAAAATTATCATGCATTTTGGTAAATACAGTTGAACCTCGAAAATCCGGACATCCAAATTCAGGAAATCTCTAAAATCTATACATTTTTCCTGTTTTGGTTTTACTTTTAAATAAGATTTTACTGTACCTTATTTCTATATTTCGTGTGGAATGCAGTTTAAAATCCTTTTAATTGAACACTGAATACATAAATATAGTCATAATCTTACATATTTTTATACTACTTGATTGATTTTTTTTAGAAACAGGTAAGTTAAAAAACGAATTAAAAAAAAAAAAAAATCCATTAGAGTAAAACAGCTTTAAATTGCTGAAATGTATTAAAACATTAAAACCTTTTTAAAATTACCCTTCACAAGCGCTTTCAGCTGCTAACGCCGCAGCCTTCATCAGGTCTATCTTGTTGAACTTGATCGTCGGGCGGTCTCATCATCTGTTTTCCTCCTATCTTCTCCAGCATAGTGTGCGCCACCCAGCATCAATCTCCATTGGATCGTTGCTGCAGGAGTCAAGATTCGCTAAAATTTCAACATTTTCTCTTTTGGTTGCGTAGAAATAATTATTGTAATGGGCTGTTTTGCTGAAGTTTTTGAAATCTATTTTGATATTTTCTTTTTGGTTTATTTTTGTTTTGGCTGTTGTTATTTTATTAAATTTTATATCATTTTCATGTTCTTTTATCCGTGTTTTTATTTTCCGTTTTGTCATGCCTATATAGCATCCAGTTGTTTTATTTTTGTTGATATAATTAATTTTATAAATACCTGCGGTTTCTGAGAAGTGGATTTCGTCTTTATCATTTCTTATTCTTTGGAATATGTTGCTATTGGGTTTTATCGGTATATTTATGTTTAATTTAGCGCCTTCCTTTTTTATTTTATTACTTATACCTTTATTATATGGAATTGGGGGGATATATTTTTGTTTAGGTTTTTGTGCGTCATTAATGTTGTCAAGTTTTTTTTTATCTATTTCTATACAATATATTTATTAAGTGCTTTTTATAACCTGCATTTTGACATATTTCGGTGATTTTTTGAAGTTCTCGTTTTAGTAAAGTTTCGTTGGAGCATATATTTATTGCGCGATTTATGTAATATTGTATAGCTGCAATTTTATATCTGTGAGGAGTTTTGTATGCTATCACTAGCATAAAAATTGCATTTTGTATGTTATTATAATATCATAAAAAATTAGTTTTTAATAAACCTCTAAAATCCAGCAAACTCGAAAATACGGAATTGCCGCGGTCTCGCCGATTCCTGATTTCTGAGGTTCAACTGTATAACTTTTAAAAGGTTGAATTTTATTGATTTGTGGTGAAATAACCTATTTCTGTAATTATTTGCATTCTTGTAATTTTTAATATTACTGCTGAAATGATTGCATATTTCAATAAGAGACCCCAAATTTATTGTGTATTTCAGGTAATACTATGGAAAAAAATGCGAAATTTATCTATTAGTGACAAAAGAATCCCGAATTTTATCAATTATTAAATATATTAAAACTAAATTTTGTCAAATAACAGCAAAATCATTTATATTTCAGTAGAAGGCTGCAAAATTATTATGTATTTTAAAAAACAGCTTTGATAAAGCGAGAATTTAATCTATACAATTAGAGACGAAACATCCTTATTTCAACAACTTTTTGCGATATTAAACTTAAATTCTAACAATTAGCAGCAAACTGATTCTGCTCTTCAATACCAGACAGCGAAATCACTGTGCATTTTGGTAAATAACTTTGAAAACAGCACAAATTTTATTAATTTATGATGAAATAGTCTTGAATTTCACAATTAGTTGTGTTATTAAATGTAAATTTTCATGATTCATGACAAAATGGTTCTATTTTCAATAATAGACCTAAAAATTCTAGTGTATTTTGAGAAATAACTTTGAATTTGTATGTTATATTGTGGTCACCATGAAACTTTCTTCTATATTTTCCTATACAAATTCACGCAGTACATAGTATTTATTAAAATTATTTATCAAAATTATTTTCCATGATGAATGCAGACGACTTTCATCACAGAGAGAAATATAACACTAAATATTCAATGAAAATGTATTTTAAGTTATTACAGAAGATATCTTAAGGGCCCTCTTCACTCACCGCCGCCGGAAGCCGAAGCTAATGTTATTTTATGGTAAATTTTTCTTTACAAATAACTTATTAACTAACATATATTTTTAAATTCTGTTTTCACATTCTGAAAATTCCCAGCTGTTAAATTGACGGACCTTTTTTAAAAAATTATTATTTTTATTTTTTTATATTTTATTTTGAAGCTGCAAAATACGAATTTTCAATATGTGAATTTTTTTCAAATCTCAAAATAAAATATTAAAAATTTAAAAAATGCATTTTTAAAAAAGGTTCGTTAGTTAACAGTTGGGAATTTTCTGAATGTGAAAACAGAATTTAAAAATATGTATTAGTTAACAAGTTATTTGTAAAGAAAAATTTCCCCATAGAATAACATTGGCTCGGGCTTCCGGCGACGGTAAGTGAAGAGGGCTGTTAAGAAATGCAGTTCTTTTTCCTAATTTCTCCCCCTCACCCCCTTTAAAAAAAATTAATAACTTTATTTTAAATTATCAGAGATCAATGGTTCAATAATTCGTTTTGAAAACATTGACAAGCTCTTTTAAATGGGACCTATATTGAAAATTTGCCCTCCTCAAATGGGGACTCCCCCCAGGGGTGAGGGAAGCGATGTTTCTACATATATAATTTTTTTCTAATTTATTATTATTGTTATAAATAATTCTTTTTAAATTCATAATAATTCGTTAAAAGTAATTCTCCTTGTGCACATTTATATGAAATTTTGTCCTATACTGACTGCATTTTAAAAGTTTAGAACAAATGACATGATACCACCACCTGTTCAGCGATTGATCCCCAAATGTAATCAGCAGCAGTTTAGGTGAAGTTCTAATAAATTCCAAATTTGATTGAATTTTGTTCATTGGTTTGTGAGATATAGCACCTACAAATTTTGTGATGCACGTAGGCATAGATTTTCTAAAAATGGTCTAATCATATTCAGGACATCTCAAAACATGTAAAGCCATCAAAACTGAAATTTGAAATTTTTCACAAATCCAATACCTTATGTATATCGAAGAAAGTAAAAAGTTCAAATTTTATCGATAAACAATTGAAAAATCATGTATTCCGATGTATTAGTGACGAGATAATCGTGAATTTCAATAATTAGTTGCATTATAAAATGTACATTTTGACAATGAACAGCAAAATGGTACTGTATTTCAATAATAGGCCTCAAAATTAATGTGTATTTTGGGAAATAGCTTTGAAAAAATTGCGATATCCATTAGTTTGAAATAATCTCGTATTCCGGTAATAATTTGTGATATTAGGTCTAAAGTTTTCCATTAGTACAAAATGATTCTATATTTTAGTAATAGGTCACAAAATTATCATGTATTTCGAAAAATAGCTTAAAAAGTGCAAATTCTATCATTTAGAAACAAAATAACGTTATTTTGGCAATCTGCCACAAAATACCATATATCTCAAGAATTCAACTTTAAGAAGGATAAAAAGACCGAATTTTATTGATTAGCCATTTATCTAGTGCAAAAGTAACTACCACTTTCTATGACTTTGGTAACCAGTGGCTACTATTCATAATTCCTAGTCTAGAGCATTGGATGCTTGTTTGGAATAAAACTTACGTGAGATAATCATAATATTTTTATTAATGATTATTAATATTTAACAAATATCCATCTGTATTTTAAATTTTATAGGTTGCTCCTGAAGAGTATAAAGCAACTATAACAAGGGTGAATTGCGTTTTACGTAAAACACTACCAGTTAATGTCAAATGGCTCTTCTGTGGATGTTTATGCTGCTGTTGTACTTTAGGTTGTTCTCTTTGGCCTGTGATTTGTCTTAGCAGAAGAGTAAGTAGATTTGTTTATTTAGGATGTTATAATTATAGCAAATTGAGATTTTCAATACTTTCTTTTACATTTTGATTTTATTTTTTTTAGACACGCCATTCTATAGATAAAGTTCTTGAATGGGAAAACAACCATTTATATCATAAAGTAAGATAATTGATTTTTTTGTTCTTTACATACATACTTAGATATATTCTGTTATTTTAATACTAAAACAAGTTTTTTTTTAAAAATATTTTATTTATATGGGTCAAGAAATATGTTTAAGGCTATAAGCATTTTAAAAAATGTATTATACGTTCGATTTTACAATTTTGCACTTTCATGCAAGATTTTTTTTTTTTTTTTTTTTTTGGGGGGGGGGGAAGGGAGGGGCTATTATATTAAAGATGTAATAGTGGTTGAACAGTGGCAAAGTCAAGAAAACATCTTATCTTTTTAATTAATATTATCTTTTTAATATTAATGTACTGAAAACGTTGAAATAACTTTAACATCATGAGCTTCTACAGCTGATTATGGGAGAGTGTTTTCTTCCTTTGGTATTGTAAATTCAGTGTTATGAAACTGACTGAGTTTAGAAATTGTTTTCTTCATCTTAAAAAATAAATTAAAACATTTAAAATTTAATTAAAAAAAAAATCACTATATAAAAGTATAAACATATATACTTCATTACCATTACTTAATAAACCTTCTGCTGCTATGCCTTGGGGCATTGTAATAAATAACTAATTCAAGACTCCATACCTTTATAAAATAGCCACCATACAGTCATATATAAATTATGCAATACAGTAGAGAGTCAAAAATCCACATAGCTCAGGACCAAAGGTTGTGCGGATTTTAGGATTTGGTGGATTTTGGGGCCCATAAAAAATGATTATCACTTTGAATAATAAAAGCAGAATATTATTCAAATTAAACATATGCTAGTGAATACTACTACAATTCCACTTGAATATTAAATTATTAGGTACATAAGAATAACACTGAACATTAAATATATATTAATAAAAATAAATAAAAATGAAAAATTGTTTGTCAAATTTAGATAAAATCTGTTCACATGTAATGTTTTAAATAAAAATGAAAAATTGTTTGTCAGATTTAGATAAAATCTGTTCACATGTAGTGGGTTTTAAACTACACTTGAACATGCACACATACACTATTGAGATTTGTTTTTCTTTTGTATACTGTAAATAATCATCAATTCTTGTTTTGACACTTCTTATAAAATAAATTTGTTGTTCTAAGAATATAAGTTAGTTCTTCCCTACAGTTATGCCATCATCAGATAGCAATATAACATTTTTAAAAACTAATTTATGCCATTGTATAATTAATACCTAATTGATATCATCATCATTTTAATTTATGGATTTAGTATACTGCTTATTAATTATATACAGGGCAGCCAATATTTAAGCCATAACATTCTTTTATATTGTTAGTGAAAATGCTTTAATATAATATTTTACTATGTTCAGAAAAGCTGCTCAGGAATTGAAATTAATTCCTAGTAACCATATGGTGAATAATGTATTTTTTTTTTTAAGCTAAATATTCACCGCTTGGTTTCTTGTATATTTACACATTTTGAGGCTTCCTGAATATCAAAGTTTTAACGTTTGATCTTTGTCTGTGTCTCTAAGAGTAAATTAAAAACAAATAATTTCAGTCGATCCAAATTGTATTTTGAAGTTAATACATTTGTTACTAGGAAAGTTTGATCAAGATTGAGTAAGTTTCAAGGAATGTTGAGCGTGAAAATTGTTTGGATAATTTTAAATGAATTTTTGAATTTAATAACAGATTTGAATTCTATGTAAATGTAGGTACAATAATGAAATGGGGAGTTGAGGGAGGCAGTAGCCCACCTCACACAGATATATTTGTCAAATAAAGCTGTTCTAAAGCTTAATTTGAATTGTTTTGACATAAGCTTATATAACAGTATTCATTATCTTACCACTTAATCTCCAATCTGTATTTATAGTATTAAATTTCAGGGTAAGAGAAAGTCATGTAAGTGACATGCCAGATTGTTTTAAATACTTTAAATCTAATTTACAAAAACTGTTTTTTTTTTAAAGGTATCTCATACTACAATAGACCTCTTGTCGCCATGCTAGGTTTCTTTAGAATCACCTTTCTTTAAGTCTAAGAATAAGGTGTCTCAATATAGCTTTAAAAAAAAATTGTGCAACATTTGGCTTGAAGGAAAGAAACTTTAAGTCTAAAATGCTTTTTATCGTACTTATGGTTGAAGTATTTTGTCACAAAAACATAGTTTTAGTTTAGTTGAAACCAGGGTTGGGTTTCTTCCGGAAGAAACTGGAAAAAACCGGAAGAAATGGAAGAAACCAACCAAAAGACAAAACAGATGTTCAAAATTAATATTTATGAACTATATAAACTCATAATATAAATATAATGCCAAATCTAAAGTATAATACAATTAATATTAAAAATATTTTTAGAAAAATAAGTTATTTGATAACAAACACTAAATATATACAGGTGATGGGTTTTTACTTTTCAATGCTAATATTTTTAGAACTTTTTGTGTAGATACTATCTCATAATATTATTATACGTTGAAACAGTACAAATGATAATAATTATGGTATTTTTAGCCATAATATATATATATATATATATATATATATATATATATATATTTTTTTTTTAAGGATATACTTTTTTTTATATAAACTTGAAGCTGGTACCCAATGAACTGTATCAATAAGTAAGATACTACCTACTTTTAAACTCTCCTGCAAGTTGTCTAGGAAAAAAAAAAATCCATAGTTTCTATTTATCTATTTTAAGTTTAAAAATAATTGCAAGATAAAAAGAAGTTTTTATATACCATGTTTTTAAATTTTCTGTTGAATCATATAAACGCTACTGAAGGCAGCGAGAGCCCAGAGCATTTGGAAAAAGTATTAAAAAAGTTCATTGCTATCGTGTTTTGAGCTATTATAAAAGTTTCAAATGGCTGTCTATCCAGGAAGTCAGTTAAAAATTGATTGCAAGCTTTGTACTGGTAACGCTGCTGATGGCAGCAGGGTCCCGAAGCAATTGGTTAAAAATATGTTAAAAATGAATTTTCACCGTATTCTGAGCTATTGTGAAACTTTCAAATGTCTAGCTAGTCGGGAAGTTAGTTAAATAAATTTTCTGTTGAATCATATAAACGCAGCCGAATGCAGTAAGAGCCTGAAACAGTTGACTAAAAGTATTAAAAAAATGTATTGTCACCGTGTTCTGAGCTATCCTGAAAGTTTCAAATGTCTAGCTAGTCACGAAGTTAGTGAAAAATCAATTGCAAGCTTTGTACTAGTTGGTAACACTGCCGAAGGCAGCAGGAACCTGAAACAGTTGGCTAAAAGTATTTAAAAAATGCATTTTCACCGTGTGCTAAACTATTCAGAAAGTTTCAAATGTCTAGCTAGTCAGGAAGTTAGTTAAATAAATTTTCTGGTGAATCATATAAACGCTGCCGCAGGCAGTAGGGACCTGAAACAGTTGACTAAAAGTATTAAAAAAATGTATTGTCACTGTTTTTTGAGCTATCCTGAAAGTTTCAAATGTCTAGCTAGTCGGAAAGTTAGTGAAAAATCGATTGCTAGCTTTGTACTGATAACGCTGCCGAAGGCAGCAGGAACCCGAAACAGTTGGCTAAAGGTATTAAAAAAATGCATTTTCACAGAGTTCTGAACTATTCTGAAAGTTTCAATTGTCTAGCTATTCGGGAAGTTAGTTAAATAAATATTCTGTTGAATCATATAAACGCTGCCGAAGACAGCAAGACTTGAAACAGTTGATTAAACATATTAAAAAAATGTATTGTCACCGTGTTTTGAGCTGTCCTGAAAGTTTCAAATATCTAGCTAGTTGGAAAATTAGTTAAAAATTGATTGCAAGATTTGTGCTGGACAAACAAACATACAAACAAACAAACAAACAAACAAGAATCGAAGCTAATAAAAACATAGTAATACAGTGCAGTATTGAACTACTAAAAAACTTCTCATTTGTTTTACAGTCAACTCTCTCTAACTCTCAAAAGTCTTGTCCAGAGGTTGTGCGGATTATAGGAATTTGCATATTAGATATCATTGCCTTTGTTTACAGTTTTCTTTTGCAGATACAAAGGGAGTTATTAATTCATAAATGAACATCAGAATGGAAAGAGGATTTTTAATAAATTTTATAATAAATATTTCTTCAATATTAATAAAACTAATCTATCACATTCATATATGATTGGTAAATAATTTAAGCATATTCAAATAATAGGTACCTATAAAATGTAAACAAACATATTTAAAAAATATGAAACAAAATATTTTTGAAAGTCTGGAAATAATATTCATCACTAATTAATTTGTTAAACATTGATGTAACAGTGGTTTGTTTTCAGTTCTAGTCCGTATGAATTGCAGGATAATAAATACAAGAATGTTACCTCCCCCTCCTTCCCCAATTGTGTTTCAAAGCAAGGATTAAGCTAAAAGTTTGATTTAAAAAAAAAAAAAAAAGTACAAATGTAAGGAATGTGAATTTTTTTTTAAATCTGAGATGTAAATTTCTTTTATATTAATGGATTAGAAGAATTTGCAGATTATAAATCTGCGGTGAGGATTAGATGGAGTTGACTGTACAGTATATGACTATAAGGAAAATAAAGTTTTTGATGACATTTTGTAATACAGTAATTATTGCATTTCGGAATTAACTGGATTAAGTTAAGAGCTGTTTTATCAGAAAGTATAAGCAAGTGATCCAAATTATTATTTATTACCAGTTAAAGAAATGAAATTGTCTAAATTATAAAACTTTATACTGTTTAAATTGAAATTGATTTTTTTTACTGGAACGTGATCATTAGATACCAAGGCTCATTTTTGTAAAAAAACTCATAATTATTAATTAAATATGTAATTAAATTTGTATAGGTATATTTAAAGTTGTTTATAAGAAAAATGCATCCATTGTATCTTACAAATCTGCAGTTTATAAGATAAATTTTTAAGAAAAACAGTTTCTTCCATTTCTTCCACTTGGAAGAAACCTATTTCTTCCGGCTGGTTTTTTCCGCCTTGGAAGAAACTTGCCAACCCTGGTTGAAACTTCTAAAAATATAAATAAAAATTATATCTATTTTGTACAATACTATCATGGATAGCTTATTTATATTATTCTTTTGTATTTTGTATAGATACCAGGGGTGATTCTAAGTAAAGCAAATTTTCTGAACAATATGTTAAATTTTCTGAAACACTATTTTATACATAAATATATATGTATTTTTCCTACATATTACTCATGAATGTATATATACATACATATATAATGTGTGCATGTTTCAATCTTGCTTTTGAATGAGAACTTATTGTTATAAACTAAATGCTTTATTAGATATTAAATGCAAAATATTTTCAAAAAGGGCTTATGTTTAATGTTGCTTTTGAATGAGAACTTATTGTTATAAACTAAAATGCATTATTAGGTATTAAATGCAAAATAATTTTCAATAAAGTATGAAACACATTATTATTATTATTATTTTCTGAATGACAGTTTTAAATTTTCTGACTTTTTGAAATTTCTGAACAGAATCACCACTGATAGATACATAATTTTAGGTTATGTATTAAAATCCTTTAATTAAAAATAATAAATATAAGGTTTTTATAATATATTAGTTAAAAAAGTTGTCATATATAAACAATTTCAAATTCAATCTGAAAATGAAATTGCAAACTTACAAAAAAAAAAAAAAAAAAAGTAAATGTATATACTTTTAAGTGATTTTTGAAAAAAAGGTTTTATGAATTTTTTATGCAATACAGCTGAGTCCAGAATTTTAGGTTCATTTAGAAGATATTCATTCAAAAATATAAAATTATGTTTATAAATTTGAGGTTTGTTTTTATTCTCAACAGATTTAGGCCGATAGAACTGCTCTGCAAAAAAAGAAAAAAAAAAAAAAAAAATCTATGTCTGATACCATTCTTGCTGATTCTTATGTAAAATGACCTCCTGAATCCGAATATGACTGCCATTTTGCCCAGTCACCCACCATTTTCTAGAAACACCACCCCCTCCCTCAATTTCTTTCCCTGTTCGATAATTTTATGAGTATGAATTTGATTTGAAGAATGAAAAATAACACAGCTCTGCAAAGAAATTTTTTTTGTGATATCTGATATAATTCTTGATGATTCTTATGTAAAATGACCCCCTGAATCCGAATATGACCACCATTTTGCCCAATCACCCACCATTTCCTAGATATACCCCCTTCCTCATTTTTATCATTGTTTGGTAATTTGTACCTATCAGTTTGATTTGGAGAGGAACAATGATTATTTTAACCGTTAAATGTCTTCTGACCTGAGGAGCTACAGAGGTAGAAAGTTCTAAAACACGAACATTTGTAATAAGGAGGAAATTTGAGGGGATTTGTGCCCAGAAAACAAAAGAAAATCAATAAAAACAATCAGTTTCTGTTTCTTTTTTTTTCCCAATATTTTTCTTATTTTTTACATATTCCAGCTTCCAGTTTGTCACTTTCTTACCAAAACACCCCAAATAATAAAAATTATACTGTGAAATTTTTTTTTTTAATGTTGATGTGTGGAGTCTCAAAGCCCTCGCAAGAAAGTTTAACTGATTCACTGTGCGACATTTGCTTTCAATAACTCCCACGTTAAATGTTTTGGGCAGTAAAACATGAACAGTAAAATATCCTCCTTTGATGCAGGTTAAAGATCACCACACAAAATCACCACCGTCGAGAACACCATAAAGTTCACTCTCTTATCGCAAAACGTGTACTAAAGGTAGATAATGACTGGTGACTACAATGATAAGAGAGCCTTTGAATTGTGTTAAATGATACCTTTAACACATGTCAAAGCAGGAGATTTTACTGTTCATGTTATACTGCCCAAAACATTTAACATGGGAGTTATTGAAAGCAAACATTGTACAGTGAATCAGTCAAACTTTCTTGCGAGGGCTTTGAGACATTTACTCCACTCAGCAACATTTTGAAAAAAAAAAATTCACTGTATAATTTTTATTATTTGGGGTGTTTTCGTAAGAAAATGGCAAACAGGAAGCTGAAATATGTAAAAAATAAGAGAAATATTGCAGAAAAAAAAAGAAACAGAAACTGATTGTTTCTTTTGTTTTTTGGGCACAAATCCCCTCAAATTTCCTCCTTATTACAAATGTTCGTGTTTTAGAAATTTCTACCTTTGTAGCTCCTCAGGTCAGAAGACATTTAACGGTTATAATAATCATCGTTCCTCTCCAAATCAAACTGATGGGTATAAAATTACCAAACAGTGATAAAAATGAAGGAGGGGGTGTATCTAGAAAACGGTGGGTGATTGGGCAAAATGGTGGTCATATTCGGATTCAGGAGGTCATTTTATATAAGAATATGCTGAAATTGTGTCAGAGGCAATTTTCATGCCAAGTAGTGTAATTAATTTTACACCTAAAAAGAAAAAATATAAAGTTTAAAAAATAACATTAATAACAGATTAAAATAATATAAGATATGTGATGCATAATTTCAGTGGCAAATCCTCCCCCTCCCCCCTCAAAAATTTTCACTTGTCGCAAATGTCCATGTTTTACGATTTTCCAACTCTGTAGCCCCGCAGAAGATATTTAACGGTTAAAATAATCTCCCCCCCCCCCTTCCTAAAAATCAAATTTATAGCCATAAAATCACTGAAAAATGATAAAAATAAGGGGCTATTCCTAAAAAATTGTGGGTAATATGGCAAAATGGGCATCATATTCGGATTCAGGAGGTTATTTTACATAAGAATATGCTGAAATGGTGTCAGAGGCAATTTTTATGCCAAAGCAGTGTAGTTGATGCAGACAGTGCCAGAGAATATGATAGTAGTATAAACAAAACCTGTTATCACAAAAAGGTAAACTTTTTTGCATGTGGAAAGTAGGTTATAAAAAAACAGTTACATTCTAGTCAATAAATATACATTATTTGCTGTATAGTCTTGAAACAATCCAATAAAACTATTACTCATGCCACAAAAGTTATGAAAACAGAATTTTTATATGCCACAGAGCATGAATATCACTTGTTCGGAGACTTCAATCAATATATTTGAAATTTGAAGATATCCCCTTTCCAGTCACCATGTGATAACTAATTAAAATAAAGTGGCAATTAAAAAACTAAACGACTTACCACCATTTTTTTTTTTTTTTTAACTTTCATAAATATAAATTTCAAAATTTGAATATGTAAAAATTGTACATTTCAGTAACTGTGCATAAGTTAAATAAATAGCACCAAACTTATCTCCATTTCAGAAATCTTCCTAAAATAAATTGTGTTTTTCAGAAATTATAGGAAAAAAACAAAAGGAATTTTGCAAATTTGTAGTTAAATAATTTAAGATTTTAGGAGTAATCTTTAAAAAAATCTTTCTATCTATGAGCAGAAAAACAGTTTCATATTTTTACTATCAGCAGAGAGAAAAAATATTATAGGTTTCTGCAATTGTCTATGTTTTGAAAATAAGCTTTGAAATATCACACATTTCAACCATCAGACATTTAATAAAAAAGGAGGAATTTTGTTGATTTACAGTGGATATAATCACATGTTCTAGAAATCAGCTTTTTTTTTTTTTTTTTTTTTTTTTAAGATTAGTTGTGGAAGAATTGTCTGTTTCAGAAACTGTCAATTAAAAAAGGAAAAGAAAAAGGTGAAATAGTTCCAGGTTTTATTTGTGAAGCAGCCTTTATTAAAAAAAAAAAAAAGAATAATAATAAAAAAAAGTCATCAATTGACTATGGAAAATTTATATTTTCAATAATCTATCAAGAAAAAAATTGAGTCTGAAAAACAGATCCTTAAAATATGGGCAAACTTAAAACCGATCATTCACAAAAATCATATAATTTTAAACACTTTAAAAAAATTCATTTACAAAAACATAAATATTTATTTCAGTTGATTCCAAAAAGTTGCAAGTAATTTAATTTTTCAGTTCTGACAATTTGTCAAATAGCCTCTTAGTGATGAACACACAGTTCAGAAGTCAAAACATACTTGAGAGCAAATGGCACTTTTTATAATCACGGGAAAGGCCAGAGATAAAAAAACAAGACAAAAAAAAAAAAAAACTCTTTCATTCTGAAAAAACCTAGCTAATGCTGTTTTAATTGGAGATAAAGCTTCTACATTTTGGTAACCTGAAATTACTGTTTTTCGCTAAATTTATTTGTAAAAGTGGATGAGCTCGATTTCTGTAAAAGCAAAATACACTGTTTAAAAAATGCAACTTTGCTGCCAGAAATTATCTGTAATTACAAAAAACTATGTTTTATCAATGTAATTTTTCCGTAATGTACAACATTTTTCTCAAATTACAGAAAATTTCTGGCAGCAAAGTTGTATTTTTTTAACAGTAATTTATTTACTTATTTTTACCTTTTAGAAGTATCTTCACTGCAACAACAGTTCTAATAAATGAAAGGAGTTTATTTTTCAACGATTATGGGATAAACTTGGAGGGGAGGTAGAGAATGTCACAAAGATTCAGAATTGTATAGGAGCCCTTAGTCACAAATGCCAAACATCAATTTAACCCTTTAAGAACCAGATGTTTTTGGTTATTTTTTAAGAATTAAATACTGATATGGGCATGGCTTTCAAATGTTTTAAGCTTTTACTTTTAATGTTTACATAAATAAATATACATAGTAATAATTCTGTTTTTTATTGATGTATTTTATCATACTGATTGCATCAATACGAACATTTTCTATGATTTTGTGAAATAATGAAGCATATAAGACTTTAAATTTTACATAGTAGGCAAAGTTATCGGGACTTGTTAAAAAATAACCAAAAACATTTGTTTCTTAAAGGGTTAAATTGACGTTTACAACCATGTGGGTTTCTATACAATTCTTAATCCTGGTGATGTTCATATCTTCCCTCCAAATTTATCCCGTATAACAACATCCTGTATATTATATCTATTATGCATTTACTAAAACTGAGTGCGGATGAAAGAAAAAACCCAAATCTGCAGTTATTTTGAGATTAAGGTACAATTACATATACATGTGCAAAACTTCTTTAATTAGATGCTATTTCTGTATAATTTTTTAAGTTATATAATTAAATGAGGTGATCTCATAAAAGTTTTGTTTAAAGCTTAGGGGTTTGAATTTTAATGATATTTTTTTTTTAATCAACTGTGACCTGCAAGTTTAATCTTCAAAATGCCACATGGGGGGAAATTTGGACATCACTGTACACATTGTTATAAATCTTGTTTAAAACTACTTCACTATAAATTTGAGAAAAATTGCTGTCATAAACATATTGCTTATTAAAGGATATTTCTCAAATGATAAAAGTTGTTAAAAATAAAACAGTGAAGTACAGGAAACAATAAGAATGAATATCAGAGTCAATTTATTCTATGTGGAATTTTCAGGTGTAAAGAATTTATATTGGTTATGGATAAGCAATTTTTATTGGAAACGGGGGGGGGGGGGGGGGAGCACAAAAACAAAATATGTACAGAAGAGGGCAGCCTGAAACCCTATTATGGGTGACCTGTACTTAGCTATAGTTTTTTCCAATGTCATAACCAGAATTTTGGTTTGTATGTGTGCAGGAAACGAGTAATGGCGGCTTGTGAGATTCCTTAACAGGGGACTACATTACTGCATATATAAGTATGATTTGAGAAAAAAGCGAAAGTAATGTGCCAAATACACTACTTCAGTTGATATCATATAGGAGGGTTTCAATTTTTATATCTGGACCCAGATATAAAAACCGAACAACATTACACTGCGCAAGAAGCAAAGTGCTAAAGAATACAGTATGAGTCTGAAATTTTGGGCTTTCTTTACCAGAATTTTTTTCTCAATAAATAAAACAATTTGTAAAGTCTTGGATTTAATCAAAACACCACATTTATCATTAAAAGAAGAAGAGGAGAATTTACTAAAATTCAAAACTATTATGAAATAGAAGTTATACAGTCAGTTTTACAAGTATGATTAATAAATATAAACATGTTTAAAAATACTGCATAAAAGTACACATAAGTTATTTTTACAAAAATACCATAAGTCAATATATACCATATTTTACCTTTCAAACATTAACTTACAGTTCATCTTTATTAAAGAATCTGGAGTAACTCCACTCGACTTTCCAAACATTTAATAATTATGATATTTTCTGTATTACCCTGAAAAAATCTACAAATGTTACAAACACTATTTTCTTCAGATAATATATGTAAGAAGACTACGATGGCATATATCAGTTTAATTCTGTTTGAAATAGTATCATGGAAGTAAATCACTGATACCCAAGACAATATTGCATTCTGCATTGTTTGTGCTTATTTGAGAAATGATGATTACAGCATTTTCTAAATGGATAATTTTATTTTGCATTAGAATAAGGCATATCAATTTCACAGAGTCTGAAGGAAGATAACATTGCTGAAATGTATTTAAATTATTTTTCCCATAAACTGTAATGTTGTAATGTATATGAAATTTTTCAACACCCCTGTAAATTAACTGTAAACACAACCTATTCCATATTCAATAGGAAATATAGTAAGGTTAATCTCAATAGCAGATTTTAAAATTCTTAAATTACCAAGCATAGTAATTAAAACTCTCGCTCAAATAAAAAGACAGCTGAACCAAACTTATAAACACTTTTTAGCTTTGTTGTTGGAAAATATTAGAAATCTAAAATTTAGTATGTCTGCGTTTTAAAGAAAGATTCCACTGTTAATATTTCTTATCAAAATATAAAAAAAGTAGTCATTAAGATAAAAGCCAGAAAAAAAAAAAAAAAAAAAAAAAATCTTTTCAAAATGGCGATAAATAAATTCTAAATATTACCTAATTTAACAGAAGGCAAAAATACAATATTTAATTTGTGTAAAAACTGATTTTCTTTCTATGTAAAGTTTTTGCCATTGGAAAACAAGAAACTGGAAGTGCAAAATTTCTATGTAACATAAAATAAAAATTTGAAAATCTGTTAAAAAAATATAAGAAAATTGTCTTCTATTTTCTCATATAGCCATGAATAACCTTCATGCTAAATTTTCTACCTCATATGCATAAATAATATACAAATTATCAAGAACTGTGAGGAAAAAAAAAAATAGATTACAAAGGAAATTTATTCTTTTTCAGCATTATCGAAATGCTTTATCAAGCTGGGGCTGCATCAGATGCAGCACCTGTGTACTTTTTTCATAGGGTTGAAACTGGTAGTGAAAACGAGTAGGGGTGGCTTTCACCTTCCACTATCCTTCCTCTAAAGAAATTTCTTTTTACAGGAGCTGCATGAAGAGCAGCCCTGTTGAGATACTTGGTGAGACTATTATGCTTAAAACTTCTTGATTTTTCTCAGGTTTTTAATAATTTTTCATTCTAATGAAGTAAAGTATGCATAATACTATATGCACAATACTATATAATATAAAAATATTTTTAAAAAATTATATAAGATAATAAAACTTTTTTTTAAGTATTTCTAGCAGGGCTGCAGCTCTGCAGCCCCTGCCATGAGCCGCCACTGAGGGAGAAGGGGGTAAATAAAATCTGTACTCAATTCTACATATCATTGCACATTAAAAATTTATTTAATAATGTTATAATTTTCATAATTTCTCAACTCTTCCCTTCCAAAATACCTCTTCTACTCCTTCTTTACAACTTTGAAATTAATTTAAAATTATTTATTTACTATTTTCAAAATGGGCTTTAATTTCTTTAAAATTTTAAAATCCAGATTTCATCTGAAGGGAATTTAAGCTTCAGTTTCACTCTTTGGATATTCAATTTGATAGTGGCAGATATCCAGGGATATAGTACTGATATTCAATCTGTTGAATATTTAAAATTCAGCTAGACAGGCTAGATACCAGCTATTTACAATATTCATTTCATCACTAAAAACAATCTGCTTTTTTTTTCGGATCCTCCTAATTTTTTTTTTTTGTTTTTTAAGTAAAACATTTTCCAAGGATTATGATAAGATTGGTATTTTAATTAGACTAATTGCAGAGTATCTTTGAATGAATAATTAGATTGCTACCCTTGTTTGCTTTGTGAAAATTACTTGTTTCAATCACATCTAATTTTGCCAGATACTTAAAAAATATCTATCTATATATATATATATGTTTCTATTTTATGATTATTTTTTCTAATTTTTAATTTTTTCTCATTTTCTTTAGTTAGGGTTACACTGGAGGTTAAATAAGCAATGGTGTGATTCTAATAGTATGATGGAATATGTAAGTTTCTTTTGTTGTACTCTTTTCTTGAGCGATCTAATTAAGCATTAATATATATTTAATGTAGTCTTTTGACATATTCTGCAAAGATTTTTTAAGATTAAATCATTATGTGAAATAATGAATTTTTGAATAATATTTTCTGGGCCCAGTCTAGCTCATCTCCGCCGCCCTAGGCAAAAGCTATTGCCACTCTTTCATAATGTTTGATTATAAGTATAGCCAGACCTCGTAAAAAGCTATATCAGGATAAGGCTGTGTGTATGTGTTTGTCATCACATTTTCACATAGAAAAGAGGGACTAAGATCCTCCAAATGTTATATACAAGTGTAGCTTTAGATCTGATGGTGTACAAAGTTCAATTTTTGATTTTGTTTTTTGAGTTATTTTGTTTTCAAAATTTGTAGAAATTGACGTCATTGCTAAGAATCAATATATGTTTACTTGTGAAAATAACCTTAAAAGTATTTTGTGAAATTCATGTCACCTTTGATTTAAAATTTTATTGTATCTGTGAAAACTGACGTCATGGTTAAGAAGCAATATATATTTACATGTAAAAATGAATATAAAGAAGCATTTTACAACATCAGCATTATATTTAAAAAAAGAGCTTATTTTTAAATGATACATTGAGCTGAAATTAATGATAATAAATAATGTATTTTTGTTAATAATCTTTTTATTTGAGGTAGGTATATAATAAGTGATTCTGGTGTTTAATGTAACACATTGTGTTGAGTTCACTAGCAATTGAGAGTTTGCTTGGTCAGTTTTTCCCACAGAGAGCAAAGAATCTAATAGTTTAAAATAAAGCTTCAAAACTTCTTAACAACATTAAAATAAAATGATTAAAAAGGCCTACCCGAAGTTTCACGTGAGATCTTTCGTTGCGATGGCACAACATTTTTGAACGTCCTCACATCGTGCTGCATGATGTGAGGATGTGAATCTAATAGTAAATATTTGAATTTAATAGTATTTGCTAACAGGAGAGGTTATCTCAGACTGAGAGTCTGATATAGTCAGGATTTCTACAAGGTGCAAACAGTCTTGTAGTGTTTGTAACAGTCAGAATTGTTTCAAGCAACTTATAGGATTGAGATTACCATAGTCACCACTGAGGGGCAGATTACTAGGGTTATTCTTATGGGTTGTGAACCAATTAAAGGCCAGCAGTATCGTATAGAGCTACCACATGCACAATTAATCTATTTATGTAGGATATCATAAAGTTTTATTTATTCTGAAGAAATAACGAAGATATATATTGGTAGAAAAAATTCTGTGTATACTCATAATAATGTATAAATCTACAGTTATTAGTATTGATTTGTTTGGCTTTAGGAAGCTTTAGATTAAAGAAATCCATATCATCACATCCAACAAAAAGATATTTTAAAGTTTAAGTAATAACCTAGTAATAACCTAATTAAGTAATAACCTAGATATCTGAATAAAATTTATTTTTCATATTAATTGTTCCTTATGTACATAATTTTAGGAAGCTTGCAGCTACTATTGTTGATGTGTTTAATTTTAGGAAGCCATAGATTGAAGTAACCTCTATCCGGCCTATTTTACAGTGATGGCCTTTAAAAAGTCTAGAAATACTGGAAAGATGTTTAACTCTGATTCATCACTGTAGAGAAAAGTCTTAAGAATAACAAAAAATAAATTTTTATCTTGATTTTTTTTTAATAATTAAAACATTATATATCACTGTTATAATTCATAATCTTCACAAAGTTTCAAAGAAAACTTTTAGGACTACTTACATTCAACTCGTATACAGGCTCATTTTTGTACTGTATTTATAAAAAAAAAAGGCATACATTCTTACTTTCTCATACCTTAAGAAAAGTATTGTTTTAGGGTCAAATTTTCAAAATCGAATAGTTGGTCGATGTGTTAATGTGTGATAAGCATCCCAGGTAGCACAGTATGGTATTTTCAACGTTGAACAAACGGCAATGCATTCCGTTGAATTATTGTTTTTCCGTAACGTTAATAATCTGAAAATATGTCTCGTTGATTTTCTCATCTTTCAACGGTTGTTTTAATACATTTTACAACGTAAAAAAAACGTTGTAAAAGGGTTGTACAAAAACGCAATACTGTCGTTTTTTTTATAACCTAAAAAAAAAAGTTGTAAAATGGTTGTTCAGAATCGCAATACTGTCATGCTTTTTATATCAGTTTTCAGCAGCTTTTCTTATGTCTTACAAACGTTGAAATCCAAGAAAAATAGCTATCTCCATATATTCATTGAATTTTTGTTTCTAAAATATTGCTAATAATTTTAAAAAGAAAAAATTCCTTTGTTAAAAAAAAAAAAGAAAAAAAAGAAAATGGAACATTCTTTTTTACTTAATTTTTAGACTTTTTTTATTACTAATTTTATTACTTTTTTAATACTCAATATACGAAAATATTAGATTCGTAAAAATTTTCAACTTCCGTTTTTCGAGGAAAGCTAAATTTCATAGCACATACAACTGCACAAAATATAATATGTGAGACAACCAATATAAAAACAAATGCTGAATTAGTTAAGAGTGTGTATCAGCCGACAGGCCATGCTCTCATCACTCACTTTCAGAGATTTTTACATGACATCTCAACATCTGTTAATTAAAATTGCTGCAAATTCTGTATATAAAACCTTTATTCTGAGAAGCTGTATAAAATTTTAGTGCATGTTAAATAACAGCAAGTGGCGCGTTTAGATAGAACATACTATTTTTCTTAATCAATTGTTTATGGAGTTTGGTGTAATTATAATCAACAGATGCTGAGATGTATCCATGTGGAAAACAGTTCATAGATAACATTCATAGATTTCAATAAAAAAAAAAAAACACTATACTAATTATATATGTTTTAAAATTGTATTAATATATTTTATTTATGTAAATTTTAGTTAGTTTTAATTCATACAATTTAATAATAATAAAGATAAAAAAATCGAATATTTAAAATTTCCATAAACCAACATTTAGATCCCTGTGATTGTCTATTTATTAGCTAAGAGTATTTATTTGAAATTAAAGGATAATCAAAATGATAATAATTAGTGATTATAAAATTAAATTAATAAATCTAAGCGGAAATTGGCAGTGTTAATTAATGTAAACAAAAATTAAAATTTGCAGTTTAAAGACAAAAAAATGTAATAATTTTATTAATAATAATAGAATAAATAAAATCAAAGCAGAAAATGGGAACGTTAATTAATGTAAACAAAAATTACAGTTTGCAATAAAACGAAAATCACAAAGGTAATAATTTTATTAATAATAAAATAAATAAATAAAAGAGGAAATTTGGAATGTTAATTAATGTAAACAAAAATTAAAATCTGCAATTAAAAGAAAATCAAAAATGTAATAATTTTATTAATAATAATAAAATAAAATAAATCTAAGCCGAAATTGTGAATGTCAGTTTTGCTCCCTTTTACAAAATTTAAATTCGTAGAAAACAATCTTTTCAAAAGTATAACTTTTGTATACATAAGACCTGTTTTTAATAATAAAAATTTACTGCATATACTTTGTTCAATAAAACAATAGTAGTGTTACATTATATATAAATATATTTTTTCAGTAAATATGAAAAAAGTAAAATTTTACAAAAGTACAGTTTTAAAAAACAGTATTAAATATTTAAAGTTAGATCGACCCCTGAAAATTTAAGACAAGAATTCAAACATAAAATTAAAGAAGGGAAAAAGAAACACTCACTTCATTACTTGAAAAATCTTGTTTAAATAAATACAGCATCCACAATTAGACGAGAACTCTGTAATTTTTAATATTATGCTAGCAGGTAAACACACTCAAAACCAAAGAATATTATAACTTTGAGCTTTTAAGGGAATTTACCAGCTAGCAAGTTGTTTGGAAATTATGTAAAATGTCAGAAAACTTTCGTACCATTTTAACAGGAAAGCGATAACTTCATCTCCTTTCAAATCACATTCACTTTCAAAATGGCACGCGTCGTATCGTAAGACGCTTTCAAAGTTTGCCACAATATACTTGGCGATTTCGCATGTAGAACGGGAGAAAGCGTACAATATGAACACCTTCGTTAGTTACGGTTTCCGAAAGCCAAAGAACATTCGACTATACTTGTTAATATAATTTGCCGAAAGCTTCCCTTCTTATCGTGTTAGAAGTTCTTTCGCAGCACACCATATCTTCTAAAACTCTAAAGAAAATTATAACACGCACATCCCGCCAATTCACAATCGTGTATCAATATCAAGTTGAAGAGATTCAACATCATTTGATGGAAATAATGACTTATAAAAAGCACCTATTAATTCGTTGAAAAAAACATATTTTTTATTACAATCAAAAAGGAAAACAAAAACTAATAAAATATCTATATTTTAAAACGGTGAAAAAATAACAGAAAAAGTGCAACCATAAAACAATGTTTGTTATAGGTTTTCTTTATTACTGAATAAATATTCGAAATTGTTCAGTGAGAATATTGCGAAATAAAAACTATTTTTCAACGGACATAAAATAACGTAACCAATTTTTCACTGTTCAGACTTATTTGCAACGCTATAACAACGTTATGTGTTACCTGGGATAACTCAAAAACAAATATTAGCAGAAGTTCAAATTTAGAATTCTAAATCTTTTTCATATAGAGATAGTACTTGAATTTTTTTTATACAGAGATCGGACGAATGGTCTGTGTATAAAGGTATTCAAAAGAATTCTAATGCATTACGTTAATAGGTAGAAATTTCTTGTTTATAGATTTCATTAACTTTTAGCTGCACTGAACATAATACAACTAATATATATTTTTTATGTATACAGAAGCCTATTTTATATTGAATATAGTATGAAAAGCATTCACTAACTGTTTACAGAACCATTCATCACAAAAGAATTCGGATATATTAGTCAGTGACTATAGTTGGAAATTGCTCAAATTGTATTTTAATTTTTGTTGTGTGCTTTTATTAATATACTAAATTTAAGTACAATATATGGATCATATACAACTCTTATAGACTATAATACAGGGATATTCAAAATTAAATGAATAAATTCTTTTTTATTAGTTGTAATCGATGGGCTTTACTAAATTATACTATGAACTATTATATATTCTATGTTTCAATGTCTAGAATACCAAAAAGTCAGTAAAAAGTTAGACAATTGTTTTAGTAATATTGAGCAAGCATACCATCATCTGTGTATAAAAGTCAGAAAAGACATGTGTTCCTAAAAATGTGAAGGTAGGGAACCATATTCTAGGGAGGATTTGACCAATGTAGTCTGCCTGCATTGTAAAATAAAATGTAGTGATAAATTCTGTTTAAAGGAACATATCACTTATTTTCAGAATCATGAAACTAACAAATTAGCTATTTCTAAATATTGCCATGAGAATAATCACAATTTTAATTTTAATGCAGTTCAAATAAATCAGCACGCCTAAAGGGATACATGAAATTGATTTCTTTTACAGCCTTTTACATCTAAACATTTTTAAAAAATATTTTTAGTTGTAAATTTGTGGTACCACCTCTGCCTAATTTTTGGAAGTTTTATTAGAAGGACCAGTAAGTAATGTCATTTTTTTTTACAATAAATTCAATCAGATATTTTTTTAACAAGTGTTTATTTTTAATCAATTATGTAATAATCATCGTTATAAACAACCTTTTGGCATCTAGTGTGCAAGTTGTCTGATCAATAAAAATCAATTGGATTTTGATAAAAATATCTGGAGATCGCATTTTGGCTGTCATCCAAATATTCAAATTTTCTGCCCTTAGAAAATGTTGTAGCGGTTGAAATGAAGGAAAATCCAGTGATGCAATATCGGGTGAGTATTTTAGGTGAGGCAATACCTCCCACCCCAATTCATTATTTTTTTCTAGGGTTTATCCTGTGCAGTGCAGTCTTGCATTATCCTTTTGCAAAATTACGGCTTTTCTGTTGACAATTGCTGGGCACTTTTCAACTAAAGATTGATTTACTCAATCCAATTGTTCACAGTAAAGGTCTGCATTCACAGTTTGTCCAGGATTCAGCATTTCAAAATGAACTACCCCACGAACATTCCACCAAACACACAAAAACATCCGTTTGTGGTTAAAGGACTCATTTTTCATCTCTAGTGATCAAGTGATTTAAAAACATAATTTAACTGTATTGTGACACAGAAACAATAAGTTGCATGTATTTGATAGGTTAGCTTTGTTTCCTTTGGACAGATTATGTGAGACCCAGACACCTTATTTATTTATTTATTTCTTCAAAACACGTATTTTAGTTGAATTGTGTGGGAAATAATGAAATCTGGTATCCTATTCTTAAATATAAAAATGATGTTCAATAATTATTTCTTACTTTAAAACAATGTTTATTAAAACAAATCTTAAAATAAATGAATAAATGCAAACATGAAAATAGGAGGGATGTGTGGGGCAGTAGAAGGGTAAAAGTGAAAACGTGTTCGGAGGGGCGTCAAAAAAAGAAGAAAAATCTTCATAGGCATAAAATAGAAAACACAGAATGTCAAATATATCACGAAGAAACAGTTTGATTAATTATGAGAGAAAATATGTTTAATTTAATGGAGTAAAAATTAGTGACTTTATATTACAAAACCATTATTATTTTGATTTTTTAAAAAAATCTACGTGATGGGCAAAAATAAAAATCATTTTTGAATTAAGCGTTCCCGAAAAAACAAAGTTTACCAAAAAATTTCATGCAGCTGAATTTTTTTTCCCCCTTTTAGACCTGTGTTATTAAACGATTAATGCTGATGGCATTTAATTACAAAGAAAAAAAGAACAGTGAATAAATAAATAAATATAATTAATAATGATCTGAATTTCTGAATGTCTATAAATATTAAACTAGTGGATCTACAGATCAAGAGCATCAACATCCTTTTTGTGTCACTCATTATTCAGGATATCATTTTTATTTATTTCATGTTATTTAAAATAATTGTGTGTATACATATATATTGCTGCATAACCATATACGTTTATGATGGGGCTACCACTCCTCTCGTTGTATCTGTCTATCTGTACTTATCTGTCCATATGTGTTATACATAATGAATGTATATATATACATTTCTTTGTATTACTTACAAACTTTGAATAAACACCATAAAATGCAATAAACTTGCAACAATTGTTTCGGGTCAAAAAAACACATGACCCTTCATCAGGCGAATAAAGTAAGCACTAGTGCTGCAGTCAAAGCGGCAACGCACAAAATCGTTATTTTAATCAAAATCGTTCATTTTTATCAAAATTGTTCATTTTAAACGATTTTGTGTGTTGCCGCTTTGACTGCAGCACTCGTGCTTACTTTATTCGCCTGATGAAGGATCGTGTGTTTTTTCGACCCGAAACAATGGGGAAATTGCACATTTTTCATTTTGACTTGTAAATGATAGAGCATGAAAATTCAAACATTTTGATACCATTTTTATGCAAATTTGAAAACCGGATGCTTTAATAAATTAACTTTAAAAGACGTAGTTCTCATGTTGGCGGGAAAACGCTGCGTCACGTGATAAAACCTATCGTGACGTCACTATCCATGAAATGAACTGCCGGCTGAATTTCTCCCTCTTGTATTGTAAAGAAAAATCGTGCAATCAGCGAAATTTTCTGTTCTTTCTTAAAAAAAAAAAAAAAAAAAAAAAAAAAAAAAAAAAAATTAAAACTATTTGAACTCATTAAACATCACTTCATTCTATAAATGACACCAAGTTTCAATGAGATTTTTTTGTACTCGCCTGCTGTTATTAATCCAAATTAAACTATAATCGAAATAATAGTTGATCAATAGAATTTTCTTAAAGAATGTTTTTAGTATGCTATGCCAAAGGTGTATCTTTTAAATACTTGTTTTGTTTCATTTTATTATGTTTTATAGATTTATTATTATTTTATTATTATTATAGACTGAGTACAGAAATAAAATATTGGGATTGAGTAATAATATTTAACTGAATAATATGCATATTTTCATTGCTTAAATAATCTAGAATAGTTTATGCTAAATTAACCTAAATTAGATTACTTTTATAATTATGAGATGCCAGTATATCTGTATATATATATATAACTTTTTTAATACATTTCAATATTATAACTTAACAATATTTCTATTAAAATAGCAGCTGAAGATTGTGAATAATTAAAAACATTATAGTGATGCAGTTTGAGAAATTGAAAAGTATTTAAGGAAAATTACATGCGCTTATCATTCTAAATAAATAAAATTAAAAGAAGGTCTCCGTACAAAAATATTAATATTATTTATATATGTATATATATATAGAAACGCGTTTAGTTATTTTTATAATGTAATTACTTTTTTATTTGGAAAAATTTAAAAATAGAAAGAAAAGATTAATAGAAATAGAAAGTAATAATAATAACAACATTTAGCAATAGGAAAGATATAAAGTACTTTAAAATAAAATAAACACATGAAATATATGTTAAATGTAATAATACCTTATAAGTTATACATGATCTAGTTATAAATATGAATGGTATTAAATAATTAATTAAAAATTTGCAGTAAATTTCAGCAATCAAACGCAATATATACCCTGTGGACAATTGCTAAGGACGGATGACAATAACTAAGCTATTGTCATCCGTCCTTAGCAATTGTCCACCAGTGTATATATATTTATATATATATATATATATATATTAAATTCATTTATCAATGAAGCCTTAATGTAAAATCCAAATATGTTTAGAATATATCAGGGGTGGATCCAGGTAAAAACTGGGACCCATTTGCTTCCCCTTCACAAAATCCAAATAGCTAAAATGGGCCCCTTTAGAAAATACAAATCCATAAAATGGGTCTCTTCACAAAATTCAGATTCATAACAACAGGCCTTTCTCAAGATTTATTTTTAAAAAGATGATGATTTTGTAAAAGTTTTCCACGTTAACAATATTATTTTTAATGAGTGTGTATACTTGGCTCAGTAATATGCTGTTAACTTGATAATGAACATTAGATAGAGTAACTTCTTAAGTGAAAGGTTTCGTGTGATAATTCTTTTTATCACAAAAAGAAATAAATTTTCACAAAATTATTTTGTTTTTCACAAAAAAAAAAAAAAAAAATGTTTTTCACAAAAATGAGCCCCAAAAGTAAACCTGAAACAACCCTTGCATATACTATAACTGACGGTCTTCGCCTGCTTCGCTGGTCGCTAAATTTAATAAATTAACAAAAAACAAAAACAAAAACTTTTATTTTTTTATATCATTCTATAAACAAAAATAAATAAATAGATAATTAAAAAATAAATTCATTGAAATCGCTCTTAACATCGTTTTGGTTATTCGCAGCCTGCGGCAACTTCTTTCCCTCCAGTGTACCCTGCTTTTTTGGATCTTATTGCCCGCAGCAATGTCTTTCGTGGGCACTTCAGTTTGTGTACATATCAGGAGGCGAAAGCTGCTGCTATTCAAAAACTAAGATTTCAAGGATAGCTGTATCTCAGCATATATTAAATATACTTTAATTTTGGCACCATGTACTTTATTGCAATCACTTTTTCTGCTATATTACCATTTCATTTCGATTAGTACAATAAATAAATAAATAACAAAAGATTTTCCTTTCAAAGGCATTAAATAAATAATAAATAAGTTTTTATTAAAGTTAAATTTTAATAAGACTAATCCTTTATGCGATATTAACATTTTCCCGATAAAAACATTTAATTATATTTTCCTTTTGAAATGAATTAATTAAATAAATAAATAGTTGTGTAACAGCCGTTGCTAATGTAAACAACGTAGAACAATATAATTCAAATAAATTTAAGAAAATTAAATAGAAAAATAAATGGATAAAATTGAAATATATATATATATATATAAATTACTTAAAAAATTATAAAAAGTAAACTTTTTTTTTTTTTTTTTTTTTTTTTTAATAAAATAAAATAAAAATAATAAATAAATAATGCAATTTGAAAATAACGTTTTTTTTTTTTTTTTCGTTGCAAAAACATGAAGTAAATATTAAATACATAATTAATGACTGCTCTATAAAATAATCATATATAATTTATAAAATAACATAATTAAAAAATTCTTGTTAAAAAAAAAAAATAATAAAATAAATAATCAGTAAAATATATTTTTATGTACTATGAAATTTTAGTGAATATTTTAATTATAATTAAATCTTTAAGCATACATTATGAAAAAAGAAATATTCTCACATACAAGCATCTAAAAAATTAGAGAATTGTAAAAAATTACTACTAATATATTAAAGCAATGCTAAAATTCTATTATGAAGACGTTTATAATTTTCAAAATATGAATACAGAACAAATCTAGATCGTTTAGCTTTAGCTACTCTTATATTTATGCGCTAATAAAATCGAGGTTTCTTCTCAAAAATGAGAATATGGAAAGAGCATCTATTTTCGGAACATTATCCGATTGTTCTTTTACGAATCCAAAATCGACATTATACAAATAAAAATAGAAATATATATATATAAGATATAAGATATAGTATAGTTATGAAAGGTTTAAGTTATTTCTTAAAAAAGGTAAAAATTTTAAGAATAAACTATAAAATACAGATTAGAATAGAGCGAACAAAAAGAAAAGCAAGCGGTAAAAGAGTGTAAACATTCACACTTCGTGTACTGTGACGTCAACCCCCTCACGGAGCGTTTTCGGATCACGTGGTTTTGTTTTGGATTTTAGCGATTTTAAAACGTTAATTAAAAGTTAATTTGAAATAATTTTACGATTTTAATTGGATTTTTCGGATTCCCAAGATTGATTTTATCGATTACAATTAAAAGAAATTGTTTTTCCTTCAGTGTGCAACTTCCCCATTGTTGCGAGTTTATTGCATTTTATGGTGTTTATTCAAAGTTTGTAAGTAGTATATATATATTAATTTTGCTAAAAATACCACCATTTTTAACAGTTTTTTTTTTTTTTTTTAATAAATATTCAAAATTATTATGTACTACAATATTCAAAACTTATCAATCAGCATTTGTCAATCCAGTGTGGTAAGTCAAAACACAAATTTAACAAACCCTATGTTTAGGAAGTGTATCAGCCAAGATTTACTATGCCTAATGATCCAGAATTTTTTTTTAATCGGGCCCTTAATACACAGCTTTTGTTTGTTCGCTGGTATATTGTGTATTTTAAAATAAGATTACCATTCAGAATCGAAAATAAAGAAGACTTTATTATGTTCCAATAGAATTTGAATAATTTTGACTTTCTCGTGTGCTGTGCTTGTTGTGGCCTAAATCAAATTGATAAGTTTTTGTTAACTGTTTTATTTATGTCATTCTATTTCTTGTACAATCTCATCACTACTAATAGAGTGAAGTTACTTTATGTTTTAGGCTGAAAAATTCATGTTACATATTTGTTATATATTTTTTAAATATTTCCACAAAAACACTTATGAAGCATCTTCTCAAACTGATCAGAGGGTGACACCCATGGCAGACCACCCCTGCCGCCCCCACATAGCTACACCACTGCTCAGAATCAACCTCAAGAATCCATCTAGCAGAGCTCAGTCCCACAGAGAACTACAAAACCTCCTATTCCATAAATGAAACACTGAAGATGGATTATGTCTTAGAAATAAACTAGGGTCTGAGAACTTATCTGTGGTCTTGAAAGTGACTTTAACAGGCTTGAGCAACTCATCCACATTCAGAACCTTGAGCACCAAATCACCAAAAACCTTCTCGTCAAAGTTGTACTTGATCCATTCCAAAGTAGTCACATTACCACACTGGAGAAATGTTTTGTATATTTAAATATATTTGGCAGAACATGGGTTGATTGTCAGCTTGAGGAATAGAAATGGATAAATGACATGTTGCATAATGGAAAAGTATTAAAATATCAAAAAAATCTTGAATAGTTAATAGATATTATCAGCTTTTAATCCAGAAAAAAAAAAAAAAAAAAAAAAAAAAGAAAGAAAAGAAAACTTGCTTTATGAAGATATGATTAATCTCTCACTTCTTTAAATAAGGGGAGTTATATAGAAATTCTTAATTTAATGAGTATTTGCGATCATATTTTGAAAGCTCATGTCAAAAGATTGACATTTTCGACTTAATAGCTGCAATAAGTGTTGTTGTAATAGAAGAAATAAAAGGAGGCATCAAAGAAATTGCTATTGTGACACTAATATTTGATTGAAACTTCAAATATCATGAACATGTCTGGTATCATCTACTCTTTGATTTGTTGATAAAAAGGGTAAAATTCAAAACTTATTGTTCAGATTAATGATGGTGCAGGTGAAGTAGTTTAAATAAAAGAATACAACATGTATGTTCTTCTGCAATTTTTATCCATAGTTACAACAAGAAGTGGATAATATACACAAACACGCAAACGACATTCATGGAAAATTTTCTATCATTTGTGGAAATTTTTTTAGCATTAATTAAAAAAAATAATAATAAATAAATAAATAAATAAATCATTGTTATTCAAATAATGCCTTCCAAAAATTTATGCTTAATTTTAAACTATTTTATACTTTATTTATATTTGTTATTTTATAGTTTTATTTATCTTTTTTTTTCTTTACGTCCATTTTTTGCAGAAATTTTTTCTTTTTTAATTTTGTGTTCGCAGAAAGTTTTTCATTTTATCCACCTCTGGTTATAACAGCCGTTTATTAAGTTTAACACTGAAGTAATCAGTGACAAATATTAAAGAATGTAGATTATTTTTTCCAACTTTGTCAGGCTTAGCAAAATTTGTTTCTAAATCAACAGAAATAACTAAACTCTCAAACAATTTGTCCAAAAGGAAATCCCCTCAGTAGCATCTTCTAGATGGAATTTGTCTTCATGTCTAAAGAGCATTTAGTGTGGTCTCTAAAGTCCCTAAAAGTCCCTTATTTTGGCAAAATGGTCCCTAAGTCCATTTTTTTTTTCTTTCCCTATCAAAAATCATAAGATTTTTAAATATGCCAAAAAAAGTGTTATTTGAATATGATGAAATTGCATAACCACGTACCTTACAATAGATATAGAATATTGAAATTAATAACTTTTGGTAGTCAGTAATCTGATGTGTAACAGGGATAACACAGATAACTCAGTGACTGGACTGTGTGAAAGTGGGGAGGAGGCAAAGATTAAAAAAATCATTGTACCGACCCCAACTGTCTTCTTGCCATTGCACAGCACTACTACAATTGCAGTTGTATTGGTTGCATTCGATCAGGAGCCGAATTATTTTCAGCAATGAACCCAGCTACAAATTCAGCTGTGATGACCAGTAAAGGTATATCTGTAAACATCCAGTATAATAGTGGGATGTTCACTTGACTCAAAGATGGCACATTTTTAATTTGTAACATAATATTGTTAGAACACATCTATTCTTTACACAACTTTTTTTTATATTCAATTTTACTGTATTCATCGTCATGTTTTTTTCCCCATATCTAGGTAAAAAAAAAAAAAAAAAAAAAAAAAAAAAATCTGCAGTACCATAACATCACTACTTTGCAATAGCCTGGTAATAGTCTGGAACTAAAACTGAATGTAAACCTGGTATCTTTAACACAGTTAAGAGAGCACTTATCCAATCTTTGCACAATGAAATATTCCTTGAACATATCCAAAAATTTATTTTGTCAATACCCAGTTGTTATGCAGTTATCAAGGCCAGAGGTGGATTCACTACGTATTAGTGTGCATACAGGGACCGATTTACTCACTTGGAGGCCCAGGGCATTCGTGTTCAATGGGCCCCTTTTCAAGTACTTTAATATTACAACAAACAAAACAAACCGCTTATTTCCAATTCAGCCGCCTAAAAATTCACTTCACTTTTCATTTTGTTGTTAAAGGTAAGGCTAAGCAAGATCTGTCGCTTGTCTATTCGATCGACGTACATTTCTTTTTCATTTTCGGAAAAATATTTTTATGTTTTTATCATTTTTTGTTGGTGATAAGCATTGGTTTTCATCAAATGCAGATACTCCGAAGCACATCATTGACTTGACTTGACATCAAGTGCGTGCTTCGGATTTAGTTAACTTTAGTAAAAGTTTGGAATGCAAGTATCGGTAGTATGCAGTTGTATTTGTGTTTAGCAAAAATATTGCAATTTTTTCGATGAGTTGATAGTTTCCTTGAAAGATCATCTCGCCGATTTATAAAACAGTGCAGTGATTCCTCCATCCATTGACAAAAAGTAAAAAACAACGAGCATTATAGCAAAATTTGGAAATTTTTCATTTTAACTGTTTTTTAAAATATAAGATGGGATTTCTTGGGGGCCCCTTCACTATGAGGGCCCAAAATGCCCTGCCTTAAATCAGGCACTGGTGGCATAGAATTTTCACTACAGACGCATTTCTTGTAAAATACAACCATAATGCATAACATTTATACAAAAAAAAAAAAAAAAAAAAAATGCGTAACATTTATACAGAATGTGAAAATATAAGAGATTTTCACTTTTTTGCTAAGACATTTTATTGAACATTGCTATTCGAAAAGTTAAAAAAAAAAAAAAAAGATTTATTAAATTGCTTAACACAGAATAAAAAGTAAAAACTGGAATACAATACATTGTTTTATTAATGTATGATCATTATATGAAATGATAGGCATATCATGCATAGTTCTTTCACAGAGAAGCTTAAAAGATTTCATAAATATTACATTGACTAATTTTCTTAAATTAATTAATTTTTTTTTTTTTTTGAGTGAAACAAATTTAATGTATGTTTTAGAATTTTCCTTTAGAATGATCATTTCTAAAATTGCATGCTCATCATTTATTATTATCTTTCACATGGATACCCAAAACTTTCAAATATGTTATAGTCATTTAATAAACATATGAATTTAGCATGAAAACACACTGATATGATTTTCACTTTTTCTAAATAAAAATGTGAATATATGTAAATAAAGAAAAAAAAATCACCGGATTTATCAAAATTAATCCCTACACAGAGGGTTAAACTATGTAGTGGCATAATGTTAGTACAATTTTTATTTTCGCTTGTAGCAACTGAACTGCATTATTTTGGCTAATATCCAGCTTTGTTAATAACACAGAAGAAGTGGGCTTGTACCTTTTAGCTACAATGTCTTGATTTTTTTTTTTTTTTTTTTTAACTTCACGTCATGAAATCTATTAAGTATATTTTTGACATTCAAACTCTTGTAAATATACTTTTCTATTATTTGCAGCAGTTCATGACAGTTGTATGCAGTATAGTTATTGTTTTTTGTTCAAAACACAGACTACAACTGCAGTATGATGTGGTGCAATTTTTTTGCACACCTCTGTAGATTCTGTTTTAACTTGCCCTATTCTGCAAAAATGATCTTAGAGTTATATCCTTTTATAGTTAGTATGACTTTGCTTAGGATATTTATAAAAAGATTATTAGAGTGGTAAGCCATATCAATGGGTGATAGGTTTTCTTCTGAAAGCTGCTTGACAGAAAATGTCAGATTCAAACTTGGGTCATGCTCGTGGACCTTGCCTAGCTAATCGAAAGTTTCTGTGTTTTTTTTTCCTGAAACTTCCATGAATACACAGGCTAAAACCCCTGAAAAAGACCCCATGGAGGGCAAAACACTCTAGCCCCTTGAGTAAAGAATCGATTCTATCTTCCACCTACCCACAAATAGAATGATAAATTTCGAGGACAATTAATTGATGGAAAAAATATGTATATATTCAAAATATCGAACGTAGCTTTAAATGTAAAATATGAAACTTTTCATTTTGCATGATAAAGAGTGAGCTCATTTTAGAAATTATTGGAGGAGCCTGAGCTCCATGGGCCATTGTAACTATTGCGTATGTCTTAAGGTATTCAGTAAAACCAAAAGATTATGAATTCTTTTGAACTGGCTGTATATATTTTATTTGATTTTGGGTAGAGGATCATAAAAAAAAAGCATGTGTGTTTAAATATTATTTATATTTTTGTGTAAAATAAATAGGTCCCTTAAGTCCCTTTTTTTTAAATTTTGGTCCCTAAAGTCCCTAATTTTTTTAGGGAAGTGTGCTAAATGCCCTGTGTCGTAAATACTGTGAATGAATATTTCAGTATATTAAATGCATTTTTTCAGGATATGTTAGATACATCAGATAAATAGGATAGTGAGGCAATCTTAAAAGTATAAGGGCTATTAACTTCTTTAGAAAAGTTTCAGACCCAGTTTCTTTTATCTATATTTTCTAATATTTTCTTACAATGATGTGTTTTTCAATGCATGGTAAACAAAAAGTTTTTCTGGATATATTTAAGAAATTTGCGATGAAAATGTTACATCCATTTTAGATAGTATAGCAGTAAAAAATACTATGGAGCCATATCTTATGAGATCTCATATACACTATCTTTCCATAAATGACCAGACTCTTTTGATTTCAGACATTTTGTCAAGTATGTAGAAAAATTGTTAACAAATGATCCTGAAATTTTGGTCATGTGAAGAACATGCTATAATTCATATATTTCAGTAAAAGTTTTACCCCTAAAGCAAAAAGGGGACCAGCAAAAAATTAATGAAAAAAAAAAAAAAAAATGTTTGAGATAACCCTATAAAGAAATGAAATGCATCCTGCCTGGCTGTAACATGTAGTTATGAGGTTTCTCCTTATCTGCATTCATTTATATGAGACTGGAGAATATATTCATGGATATATAAAAGTTTCTCTAAAAATTTGGGAAAAAAAAAAAAACTTTTATTATTAAGGTTATTGTAGGGTATTAAACTCAATGCAATGCCAGATTAAGGAATCTTGACATACTACATTAGACACAACATACTGCAATCGGAATATGAAAATATTAAATGCCTAACGAAATACGACCATTTTTATTATAAAAATTGTTAACTATGTTTGCACTAGCTTTAATAAAATTTCATTTGCCTAATTTATTAGCCAAATGTATTGACTACGTATATAAAACCCCCAAGCAAATGTCGTGAAAATTAAAAGAAATTATTGTTGATAGAATTATCTAAATTTCAGTCCTCTTGGGGAAAAAAAAAAAAAAAAAAAAAAAGGTTTTTTTAGCCTAATTAACCAAAATTAACGAAATTTTTAAGGTTTTTACCAAATTTTCATTTTGATTCAATCAATGGTAATATAGTGTTTATTGATTGTAAATAAATATTGATAAACTCCCTATCATTTTCCTTCTTTTTGAGAGGAACTGAATTTCAGTTAGTTCTGACTATGATAACTTTTTAAATTTTTATGATATTTACTAAAGATTTTCATATAAGTAGTATAATATGTTTAGCTAATAAATTATGTTAATTAAATTTCATTTAAACTTGCACTGGCACAGGTAAAAATCCTTTAGTAAAAATGCTCATATTTCATTAGGTATTTAATGTTTTTACATTTTGATTGCAGTATGTTGTGTCAAGTTTCCTAAAAAATGCATTGCATTAGGTTAAATAGCCTGCATGTTATAATAAAAAAAAAAAAAAATTTTAAAGAAACCTCTATTTTTATGAATATATGTGTCAGTTTCATACAAATGTATACATATTAGAAGAAGCCTCATAATGAAATGCTACAGACTAAACACATTTCAAGCATTACTTTTTACAGAATGATCCCCCCCCCCCCTCAAAAATTTTTTTTTTCTATATTTTTAGTTGTCCACTTTTTACTTTTTGGGAGAAAAATGTTTGCTGAAATATGAAGTATAACTTGTTCTTTATATGCCTAAAGTTTTACAATAATTCTCCAAATATTTTTCTAAATATTTGACAAAATATCTAAAATCAAAAGTGTCTGATCATTTTTAGAAGCATAGTGTATTTTTTGTTGTCCTGCACAAATTATTGTAAATGTGTCCGAAACAAAATTATTGATACTGTAAAAGCTCATATTAGTGATAGTTTTAAATCTGTTAACAACTTTAAATCTAATAACACAACTTTCTGATTACTATATTGTTATCTATTCAAAGATTAAAAAAAAAAAAAAAAAAAAGGAAACAGTTGAAAATTTAAAGGTTTGGACTAAAATTATGGAACTCATTTTGATATTGTTAGGTTAAAAACAGAACTTACTGTAATGCATTCGTTCTATAAAATTCAGCAAAAGAGTATAACGGACATGTTGCTCTTTAAGCACAGAAATAAGTTATACCAGAAGTACAGTGAACTCTCATTAAAACGGACAATCAAGGGCCAGCAGTTTTTGTCCATATTAACGAGAGTTCATTATAACAGGAGTTCATAAACTGAAGTTCTATATGAACTCTAAAATCACTATTCTGTACACATACACAGTATAACACAAATGAAAATTTGTCTCCTCAAACCCTTTTATTCACTAAAAATATAAAAGCATGAAAATGATACTTACTTTCAAAATTTCTTTTCTTCATGTAGTACAACTTGATAACAAAATCCTTTGCTATGTCTCCACAATAGAAGTGGAGACAGGTGCAAATTGTTGACCTCAACTGTCACTGTCAATCAATACTATTTACCTCCCACAGTGTAATAGCACAGAGTGAAAGAGATTAACCCTTTTATTATTGAACCTTTTCATGTTAAAAAAAATATATGTTGAATTTGAAAAGATTTTGAGAACTGACTCTTTTTCGAAGAAAGTAAGCTTTGAGGGAAAAAAATGTCCATCTTAAGGAATGAATTGTACGTATAAAGCGATGTTTATTACATGCAATTCCTATAGGCCTTAGCCGGGAATTCTGTTTTTGTACGTAATAATGAGAAATCCATCTTAAACGGGGCCGTCTTAACGAGAGTT
Organism: Salticus scenicus; assembly: GCA_963930645.1. Classification (NCBI taxonomy): domain Eukaryota; kingdom Metazoa; phylum Arthropoda; class Arachnida; order Araneae; family Salticidae; genus Salticus; species Salticus scenicus. Next base: position 228,229,739 of record OZ005657.1, read on the forward strand.
TATTGTATTCAAATTCATTTCACTTGTGTCAACTATTTTGACAATATCATCAGCAGTGTGTTCATTTACATCTATTAGTTGATAACAAAATTATCTAAGATCCGCACAAGAATAGAAATGGTTATCACCAAGGGCTGATTTACACAACTGAGGATCCTGGGGCACTCACAACTATGAGGTTCCTTACCATTAAAAATTTTTGCGTTAATAAACTCAAAGGTCTTTAAAAAGGCAATATTATCTATGCCGTATTACCAATCTAGCAGATTTTTCACCAAATCTGGCTTATTTTTCTGATCTTTGGCAGAAATTTTTTTTGTCTGGCAGATAGTAGGTAATTTTGCCTTTTTCTAAAAAAAAAATTTGTGAATTTTAGCTAAAATACATAAAAATTTTTTTTTTTAAATGCAATTTTTTTCTTGCGTCAGTAGGGTTTTATATCTTCGTAAAAAGACACATTTAATATCATACTTCACATCCGTTGAGCATCAGAGAAATTGTTGAAAAAACAATCAGTTAATTCCAAGGATACCTTTTATTTTTTTTAGGAGGGGGGGGAAGAGGTTAAGTATTAGTTTTAATATACTTGAAATATAGTTTACATTTTTACTTGTTTTCAGTTTTACTTCAGGATCTTTTGAAATTCCAAACACAAACAAAATTAACAAAGTAATTTCTTTTTGTGACAGTGAGTCATTTTCCTGGAAGGGTAAATTGGACAGTTGTTTCAGGTCTTCAGATTAGAAGGGTCTTAATTATAAGTTATTGCTTTTTCCTATGTACAAAGAAAAAATATTGTATTCTTGAAAATTTTAGATTACTGTTTTTCAATGGATTTACACTTTTTGATATATTCTGAACCTGATATGACCATTTTTAGAAAGTATCTGTGTGTATGTGTAGTGTTACCAAAATTTTTTGGGTGCTGTATCTCATGAATTAATGGTCAGAATTTAATAAAACTGTGGCTGGACCTTGACATAAAATGGTTCCGAATAGATTTTGGTTTAATTTTTTATACTGTAGTAGGTGTTACTGCTTTCGTGCAGTTTCTCCTAATTATGGGAAGTTTATATCTCAGGTTCTATAGTGTATAAGCACATAAAACTTTATATGTGAGAGGGCTATTATTGCTTTCGTGCAGTTTCTCCTAATTATGGGAAGTTTATATATCAGGTTCTATAGTGTATAAGCACATAAAACTTTATATGTGAGAGGGCTATTATGAAAAACTATGCTGATTGAATTTGGTTGCATATCACCTGGTAGCTGGTGCTGCTGTGCAGCAACTTTTCCTGTTTGGAGATAACCTTTATCTCAGCTGCTATAATATGTAAGTATACCAAACTTCTTATGTGACAAAACTATTATGAAAAACTATACTGATTCAATTTGAGTGCATATCAGCTGACAGAGGTCATTCCTATGCTGTAATTTTCTCCATTAATGGGAAGGCTATATCTCAGCTCCTATGATATATAAATGCACCAAAATTGATATGTTACAAAAATCTTAACTGATTCAATTTGGATGTTTATTGGCCAACATGTTGCACTGTTATTATTTTTTTCAATGATTTTTGTTATGGCCTATTTCTTAGTATTTATTATATAAAATTACACTGTGTAACAAATTTTGAATAAAAGTTCTGTTTCTGGTTAGGGCCTCATGCATGTGCTCCAAATGCCCCACCATAAATCAGTCCCTAGTTATTACCTTTTGCTTTTTCAAGTATTAAAGCAGTGCTTTTAGAGATAAAAATGTAAACTTCATTCTATGATCATGTTACCAAAAAGTTTGTAGAAAAGAAATATTAGAATAAAATTTGTTTTATAAATAATAATTTATAAATTTGTCTTTTATAAATTTCATACTTGCCAACTTTTCCGGTTTTCCCGGAAGACTTCCGGTTTTTTAACGTATTTTCCAGTCTTCCGGACAGATGATGAAATCTTCCGTTTTTAAAAAAGTCGCGGATATCGTTCATTTTAAAAAGAAAACCCAAATGTTCTACGAAAACTCCCGACTCCCAATCTTTTTCCATCCATAACATAAATGCAATATTCATTTCAAACTTGCTTTATGAGATTCTAGAACATGTAAAGAAATAGAATTGTTAAATATTTCTTGCTGATGTTATTATTTTTTACCCCCCCCTTTCATTTATTTCCAACTAGTGATCAGCAATCAAATGTTCTGCAGAAGTCTTTTGTTTCCTAATCTTTATCTATCTGCAACATAATGATAATATTAATTTTAAACTTCTTTCATTAGATTCTAGAAGTAGAGTGAAAATGCATTTTAAAAATATTTTTAACCAACTGCTTTACGACCCTGCCGCTTTCGGCAGCGTTAGCAGTACAAAGCTTGCAATCAATTTTTAACTAACTTCCCAGCTAGCTAACCGTTTGAAGCTTTTAGAGTAGCTCAAAACACGATAGCAATGAATTTTTTTAATACTTTTAGCCAATTGTTCCGGATTCCTGCTGCCTTCGGTAGCGTTTATATGATTCAACTGAAAATTTAAAAACATGGTATATAAAAAGTTCTTTTTATCTTGTAATTATTTTCATCTTATTCCTACTTGAAGATAAAATCTTAGTTTTTCTTTTTCTCTCTATATTTTTCCTACTATCAAGTAGTACATTGTTTCTCTACAGAAAGTAAAATAGTCAGTCATGTAGTACAAAATTGGGAAAGAGCTGATCTGCAACTTCAGTTAATTTTTTTTATCGTACTGTGATTTTGCACTTTTTGTTACTCAGAACTTAAAATCTATTGGGAGGGATAAATAGCCATAGTAGACTATATTAAGATATCCCAGCACAAAGATATAAAAATTCATCTAATAATTCATTGATAATATGTGTAGAATATTTATTTAAAAACTAATAGAATACATTTTTCCCATAAATGCAATAAATCATACATGCTCTTTCTTTCTTAAAAATATAAATATTTCCAAATTCTTTTTGTTATTAAGTGAATGTTCTTTATAAAGAAGATTCAATTCTTGCTAGAATTGAATTTGAAGATTGCAAATTCTGCTAAATATTTTTGGAGTGTTTCTACCCTCTGCCTCCCCCTTCCCCAACCTTCCTTAGAACTATCATTTTCTGCGAAACATGTCAAATAATAATAAATCTTTAAAATTTTAATGAGATCGTAGTTCTAACCCTTTTACCATTACAAACGGCTTTTTTCATCATTCAGTAGTTGAAATAAAAGGCTAGAGTTATAAATTTTTAAAGGAAATGTTACTTTGTAACAATGTAACTGATGTTTTGTATAAAATGAAATAACTGAATATCTGTGGTTTTCAATAACAAATTTTCATGCTCTTTGAATAGCACTTATTTTATGAATTATTAAATAGATGTGCTGAAAAATTACTACATGGTTAAAGGAATTATTTGGATCTTGATTTCTACTGTGAGAAACTGATGCATCATTTTAAATATTTGTATGAGTTATAAAATTTGAAGTAGTTTAGTATTTTCTATGTTTAAAAATTATTTCAGTTTCTCATTAGCAGTTCTTGTAATATTTTGAGTCCAAAAGAAAATGGATTTTGCATAATCTGTAGGTCTTGGAACATAAGCAAGGATGGGACAAAAGAAAATTTAGAAATTTTGCTTTTGTACCTAAGGAACCCAAAAATTCTTAAATGTTTCATTCTACATCTCTGATTTCAACATAGGCTATTCTAAAATTGTCTTAAATGTCTTTGTTAAATTTTTGTAATGTTGCTTTAATTTGGGGGGGGGGGGGGAAATTTAAGATGCCATTTATATAAGTCAGTAAGAAATGGTTATGTATCAGAAAAATTGCCTTTTAAAATTTGTACCTCTCATACTTGTAGTATATTTCAATTTTCTCTGTAAAAAATGTATCCACTATTTCACTATAATTTATATATATATATATATATATATATATATATATATTAAATTTAATATAAATGACAAGAATTAATTTGTATAGAAAAGGCGCTCAAAGCAGCACAAAATTGTATACAAAAACAATAATATATTTAAATAAGGATAAATGATGACATGAAAGTGAAATGTAACAAACAACAAGAAAACTTATCAAACAATGTTAATAAACAAGAAAATTAGTTAAAGTTAAACACTATTTAAGCCAGAAAATTAAATTATGCTGTGCCAATCTCTTCAGCAGGTGGGAACACAGTTGTTAAAAACTATGTAGTACTAGCAGGTTTCAAAAGATATGTAGGCTAGCATACTCCAAATGTAATTCAAACTGAATAGTAATGAAAAACTTAAAATTGTAAAACAGTATTTCTATTTCTTGAAAATTAAATATTGAGTTTTGAAAACCAAAATATTTCTATTTATTAAAATTAAATATTGAAAATCATAGCCAACAAAAAACGAAAAAGCTGTAAAGAATAAAGCTTATGTATATAGATTTTTATTTAAAAATGCTAGCTGCACATACCCCCACCCGAACCTGCCAGAAAAAGATAAAAAACACCACCTGCAAGAAACAACAACTGCAAAATCCATCCTAGCTCAAAAACTTTTTAAACATTGAAATTTTCGCTCCATATTCATAGATGTCCACAAAACTTTCCAGGTCTGGCGAAACAAAATGACTCCAAACATCAGCAAATGGTCTTCCAAAAAGGCTTTGAACCATATGCATCAAACTGGACACCTATATGGATCACCAATCGTAAAAGCAGAAGCTGCGGCGCTGACACTAAAAATTAAAACTACTTGTATAATGAAAAATAAAACTTAAAGGATACAAATTTTTATAATATAATAAAGCTTGAAAAAAAAAAATTAAAAAAAAATATATATATATATATATATATATATATATGTATATGTATATATATCAATTAGCTAAACTAATTGATTTAGTGTATTTTTTAAATTCTTAGTATTAAATTAGAATAATAAGTAGCAATTTATAACATTTTATATTCTTTGTGAACTCTATAAAAAATAAACTTTTTTGTCAGTTGTGACATATTTTTTCCTTAATTTTTATAGGTATTACTTATTGAATTCATTCCAAAAATGCCTATACATCGTCCAGATTAATTATCTGATCAGATGTTTGATGTACAGTCAAGCCTAGCCATGAAAATTGAACTGGTCTTTGGTGTGATTTTTTTTTCTTTTCTTTCTTTCTTTCTTCCTTTTTTTTTTTTTTTTCTTTTCATTTTCTCTTTTGTTATTCATTTAATGACACAAGTTACAATTGTATCTATAAGTTCAGTGATTGTGATTGACATCATTTCATATATAAATGCGCTTTTCACAAAAATAACTGTGAAAGAGAGCTGTCACATATTTTTCTAAGTGAATAGTTTTGTAATAACTTCATGTAAAAGAAAAAAAAAATAAGAAGTTTGTTACTGAAGAAGATAAGTTTTAATGGTTCATCATTAATTTTGTTAAGAAAAAGTCTATTTGCTGTAAAAATATTCGATATTTCATTACTTATTGCATTTATTCATTTATGTTATCAAAGTTAATCATAGCACTTTCATTTATTCAGTGATAAGAGCTATATGTCATTATTTTAAAAGTAGACTTTCAATTCGTGTCTGCTTTTAGAATAATGCATTTGTTTATTTTTAAAAGTAGATCTTGTTTATGTTAAATTTAATAATGTAATATTTATTTTTAGCGTTTCAAATATTTGTTTATAGATTTCATTTTCATTTTTTTTTAAAGAAAATAATAAAATGTGATATTAAATATTTTCTTCAAAGTATACATTTCAACTACAAAAGAGATGATTTTGTTTGTATTTTATCTTAGATATTCATAGAGTATTATTTATTTTCTACATTTGTTTTAGTTAGTTTAAAACTCTCGAAGTGTTTACTGGCAAAAGTGAAAGCAATAAATGTTATTAAAATTGATTTTAATTTTCTGTTTTAAGTAAACTTATTAACAATTAATTTTTATTTTTTAAAGGCTTATTATTTTATTCAGTCAGTTTATGAAAAATAATTATTAAATGAAAAATATAATATTTTATTTTTTATATTTTTTAATATTTACTTTATTAATGTCTAATGAGCACAAAGTAAGAAGTAGAGTCCATCATACACAAGTGCTGGTCTTTCTGTGCATTTTATCGAATGGAGTCTTTTTGTTTTGAGCTTTGTGATAGTTTAAAATGTAAATTTGTTACAACTAACTGATAGAAAAAAAAATATTTATCATTTTAAAGTATTTTTTCTATATAATATTCAAGATACTTAGTCTTTTTTGATGCATTTATATTAATGAACATTTTGCATGTTCAAATTACTTTTTATTAGAAGCTGAGTGAGATATTTACCTAAGTCACAAATTCTGCATACAGATATACATATGCAGACACTATTAGATTTTTAATCATCCTTGTTATTATGTACTTTTTTTTTAAAAAATAGTGTTTGAACTTGACACATTATGAAATTGTACCTTCTAGAATTTAAAATGTAAAATTATGGAGTTTAGAATTTTGCTTATGATCTATGAACTTAAGATCAAAGTGTACATTGCTTAATCAAAATAGCGAAATTAAATAACATTTAAATGGGGTTTTCTTGAGTGAAAATATAATTTTTCTCTGTAAACTGTGGCAGAAAAGAAAATAGTTTTATTGCACAAGTATTCTATTGCAAATACAATTGTATCCATTAGATGATCTTTTTTTTCTGTAATTTTACCTGAAAAAGTCTTTCAAGATATAGCTAACACTTTTGCTAATAATTTTAAAAGTCCTGTATCAGATTATTGTAAATAATTTGATTATTCTCATATCGTTCAAAATATTTAAAGAGAGATACAGAGAAGCTTGTTTTTTCTAACAGTAGTGCATTCTGTAAGTCCATTTTAAATTTAAAACTTTTTTTTTACTTGAAAAACATAAAAATTAAAAGTTACATGCAGTTGAAATATATTTTGCTGAAATTTTTTATTAAAGGAATTTAAATCTGAGAGGTGGGAGGGAGGGTGTAGAATTTCTTTGTGATAGGCAAGAATGTAGAAATTTCATTTAAAAATAACATTAATATTATCAGTTAGTTATTATATCTTATTTCTTTCTTGTTGCATTCCTTTAAACTTTTTTTAATTAAAAATGTTAATGAAATCATGATTTTTGTTGTCATAATTACTTAATATTTCAGATGAATTTATGCAAAGCAGGACACTTTGGTCCTGCCATTTTGGTTTCAAGGAGATTTTGGTCTTGCTAATTTTTTGCTATCTTTTAAATATATATGAGTTTTTTAGTATGATAGCGTATTTATTGATACGGAAAAATTGAAGTGCTCTTAGAATGTCTTTTATGTAAATATATAAATTTTCGACATTGCTCCCTTTCCTCCATTCCTTTTCGATTGCTCCCTAGCCATTGAGATTCAGGGAATTTTGTTCTGATTTTTTTTATAAAAAATTAATATATTTAAACTTTTTTTTTTTTTTTAATGCAATTGCACTTTCTTTTCTTTCTTTCTATTTATTGAGATATTTTTCATTTGATTCCAATTTAACTTATTTTAGTTGTAATTTGGTTTTTAATTTACAATTAGTGACAAAATTTTATTGTTTTAGAAGTATTGTTAACAATTACAACAATTACTTCTTATTAAAAAAAAGTCCCCATTTGAATATGTATTATTGATAAAGTTTGAACTAATTTGAAAATAATAAAATACAGAAAAATTTTGTTAAAAAAAGAGGGGAGAGGAAGAAAGAAAATCTTAGGATATTAAATATAATTTGCTTTTAGTGGCATAATGCTATTTCCTTCAAAGAACTAATTATTGACCTGCACCCATCATAGACCCTTCTTCATAAGCATAAGCTTGTGATCATTTATGAAGTTTTTGAATTTATATATGAATGTATTCATATATATATATATATATATGCATGTGTGTGTGTGAGAGAGAGAGAGAGATACGTTTCATTCTATTTGATTGTAATTTAATTTTTATCATTAATCTAAGAGGAATTTATTTAAAAATCTGTGTTATATTTATAATAATAATAAAATGCATGTTTGTTTATTCGTGATGTTTAATTATGTTAACCATGTATATATGTACATAAAATATTTTTCTTTCAATATGATTTTATTTAAAAATTGATAAAATGGAAGTAGTCCAATATTTAATCAACTGTGTGCATTGCAAGTATCAAGTTTTAGAAAATATTGATGCACAATTTTTTATCTTTTTAGTTCATGTTTATATTATGTAAAAAAAAAAAAAATCTGATATGTCCCTATGACTAAAAGCAATGCCCACATTGAAATCTCAGTAGCAACTTGGGATTCGTTTCGCACATTTTCTTCCACAAACAGTAAAAAGGAATTTCACTGTTTTGTTTCAGCACATTTGAAAAAAAAAGAGGGGGGGGGGTGTGCTTTTAATCAAAAATTTTTTTAACAATATTGTAAGGGATTATAATGGAAGAAAAATGCTTTTCCAATTCTGTGTGATATATAACTATTTTCTGTGTTTGACAAATATATTTGGATTGACAGAGAAGAAAATGACTCAAGTTTAGAAGATCTGTACAAATTAAATCCTGAGATCATTATTTAGGTTCTTCGTATCTTCTTTTGTTATTAAACTCTAACATTTAGGAGATGCTTGGATAAAGCATCAATTTTCTCCAAATTTTGTATTCGAACACTCTAAATATGAATGTGATAATTAAGAGCCGCATTACAGTATTTTATATTAAAAACCTTGTATTTTATTTAAACTGAAATTTCGGGGACTTGGATAAAATAACAATGCTTAGATCTTTGGTGATAACTGATACACTTTATCATTCAAAATTTGATCTGAAATAATAAATTTTCTGTTCCATGTGTTCCATGTTACATCATTTTCAACAAAGGTTGAAAATGATGTAATATCAATCAACAACTATGCTATCATACTTAAAAACTCGTATATATTTAAAAGATAACAAACAAAAAAATAGCGGGACCAAAGTGTCATGTACCCGAATTTATGTATTTATATCTCTCTCTATATATATGTGTGTATATATTATTATTATTATTTTAAAAGTTTCAAAACTTTCGTTTTGATTTGAATTTCCCTTTATATTACAGGAATGTTTTTAAGTACTACATTCAAATAAATCTAGTCTTGTGCATCCTCATCCATATCAGATTTCTAAACTTATTTTATTCTGTAAAATGCATAAATTTCTCTTTTATGTTAAAAATCGTTAGACTAAAATAATAATAATAAATAGAATTTAGGGAAATAATTTTATTATTAAAACATTAAAATTTGTTCTCCAGTTTCTCCTAAGCACACCAAGGTAAAGAAAAAAAAAAAAAAAAAAAAAAATCCAATTAAGTAGTTGTATTATATGCATTAGTACTTAATAATGCAACTTGATTCATACTTCATATTATTCAGATATGTCTTTAAATTGCTTTTGCTAAAAAAATAAAAATAAAATCTTGATTATTATATTTTATATATGTTTAACTATTAAAAAATAATCACTTAATATTCCAGGCTTCGAAAACTTTTATTTCTGTATTTTTTTACATTTTATTTTCTGCGTATATAGATAATATTTGAAGTTCTTTAAACTTCTGACTGCTGCTGCTGGATATATCCATTTACAGAGCTATTGCTATTTTCCATAATATACTTACAATTCAAAGTTATATATTTATTGATTTTTAAGCATAAAGGTTATATATAATAGTCAGAAAATTTATTTGGAAATTTACATTTATAATTTTGATTTCAAGGTGAAATATTCATCTTTTAGTACATTATACCGGGTGATTCAAAATAGATGTTACAGTGATTTCTCATAAACTAAGAAAGATAGAAACATACTTCCAATTACAAAATTGGTGCAAATTAAGAGTAGATTTCAGATATGGCGTTATTTTGTATGAGGGGCTGTGTACATATTAAATGCGAAATTTAATTTTTATACGGCCTCTCCTATCACATGACTTATATTTAGAAAAATAAAAAAACAATCATGTTTCTAAGTGAAAATTTCGCTGAGTTATTGCCATTTGAAAATTCTAGCATTTTTTGCCAAGTCTCAAGGGGTTGTATCAAAAGTGAGAAATTGCAATTACTATAGCTTTTGTAATAAGGCATAGGTTGATCAGCGTTTGGGAATTTTTTTTTTTTCATTCAGGGAAAGACGGCTATTTTAACCTGTAATGCCTCTCTTTCCCCTAGAGAATACACACGAGAATACTCATTGATAATTTAACAAATAAAATTCATGAATAATTTATGTACTAAAAGTGAATTTTCAAATTCATTTTTCTTTCTTTTCCTTTACACATTCTCTTACCCATATACATGGTATAGAGAAAGTATTGATTTTGAGTCAAATTTCCAAAAATTATCTTTATATTCTAAATCCGCATCACATTGCGATGCTAGACTAAGCTACTTGTTGTGATCAGACAAAGGGTTGTATGCACGGTCATCCAAGAGAATTCAAATACATTATGTCTGTGAGCGAAATTTCTCATATGTACAGTGTGACATCTATAGTCTGCCATAAACAAAATGAAAAGAACAGATTTTTTGTACGCATAAAAGCATGTTTTGTGTAGATTGTAGTATAGCAATCATTCATTTACAGGGTTACCTCAGAGTATTTGGATATATTTGAGCTGTACTTGGGAATTGCTGGAAGTATATTTCATTCTGTGTTATGTGTTATGTGTTTTAACACTAAATTTACGTACACAAAGTCATGTGTATATAGTTTACAGACAATGTATAGGGCTACCCACAATTAAAGTAAACATTTTTTTTATTAAATGTAATTGACGTAAAGGCTTTGCTGCATTTTTTTTAAGTCTAAGAACGTTGCTGACACAGAATGGAAAATTAATTTCTTATATCCATACTGTAAACAAAGTAGTTTTTGGAGATCAATTTTTTTCTGTATAATATCACGTTTTGAGGCCTCCTGAATATGAAAGTCAAATTTTTAGCTGTTGATCTTTTTATATATAAATTATCAGCATAATTTAAGAGCAAATAACTACAGAAAATTCAAATTTGGTACTTTGGATTCCATATCTAATTGACACTTGAAAAGTTGATCAGGATTTGCAAGTTTCAAGGAAATTAATAACAGGCTTGATTTTTGTTTTAATAAATGTAGGCACTATAGTTAAACGGGGTTTGAGAAGGGCGGTAACCCCACTGACATAGAATTATACGTCAATATTTTTGAATATTAACAATAAATATGAATTTCTTTATCATTTTTGCAGTAGATAGTTATTTAAATGTAATTTATAAGAATGTCTGTTCCAAAATGCAATGCACTGAGATTTTTTGTGCGTTTCCAAACATAAACCAATTATAGAGGACCTATTAATGCCATTTTAAATAGGGAATCTTGCATAGTAAACCTGAATAACATATATCATTTTTTAAAATTTCTAAAAATATTTACAGACACTGGGGGCGGGCAGACGGACAGTCAGACAAAAAACTATGCAAATTGAAATAATATTCACAGTTAAAAATGTTAGAAAACGTTTAATGTAAATGGAAATGCAATTCCAGCAAATGTTCAATAATAACCTTTAACGTAACAGAATATTTTTGTGTGGCCAGTAAATCTAATGCTAATCATACTGTACACTATATAAAGCATTCTTTTATGTATATGAATAACATATTTCAATTTCATTAAGATTTATGCAAAGTAATTAAAATTTGGTTCATAGAAATATCCTTCATAGAATGCAATGCTTTGGAATACTTTCGGGTTTCCCTATATACAAACCAGTGATGGTGTTTACTCCATTTTCTATAGAAAATATCTGATAGTAAACTTTAATACCATATTTCAATTGTATTAATATATGCATAAATTAAAGGTAATAAAATATAGTTTATAAAAATACCTCTCATAGAACACAGTGCTTTGGAATATTTTTGGGTGTCCCTGTACACAAGCTAGCAGAGGTATTCACTCCATTTTCAATAAGGATCATCGGCTAGTGAACTCATAACATATATCAGTTTCAGGAAATTCCATGAATATTCACGTGAGTTAGAGCACGGACAAACAAAAAGACGGATGGACAGACAGAGAAATTGTAGTCATTAACACTTTTCAACCTTGTTGGAATTATTAGAGTCGAAGTCATTAAAATTTTTCAACCATGATGGAAAGTTCTAAAAAGAAATAAAGTGTGAAAATTTCACACGGTTTTGCTAGTCTTTTAATTTTCTTTCTCTCTTAACGTGTTTTAATTTGCAGGTGGCCCCCTAAGAAATTTAATTATTATTTCTTTTAATGATATGGAATAATGTAAATTTGCATTAAGTTCTTCAAAGTGTTGATTTCATGTGTTTGAAAGATTTTAGTTGCTATTTTAAAATGAAAGATCTTTTTTAATTTTTCTTATCTCATAGATAACCCCCTAAAGTGAGACCGTTGGTGTCGAAAAATAGATACCAAAATTGAAAATAAAGTGGTATAAGTCATCATTTTCAAATTGCAGTAACTCAGCAAGATTTTGAGTTAGAGAGATGATTTTTTTTTTTCCCCTTAGAGCGTGAATATTTTCCTAAATATAAGTCATATGATAGGAGGGACCATATAAAAATTAAATTTTGCATTTTAATATGTGTACAGCCCCTTACACAAAAAAGTTATGTTTGAAATCTGCTCTTAATTTGCACCAATTTTGTAATTGGAAGTATATTTCTATCTTTCTTAGTTTACGAAATAATCACATCTATTAGCATAACACCTATTTTGAATCACCTGGTATATATATATAAAGGTATAGTGAAAACATTACAATTTTGCTCTTTTGAAAGCAGTCAGATTGTTAATGTGATATTAGGTGACAGCCATATCCTCCAATCATATAAACAGTCATATATATATATATATATATAACTTCTGTCATGTCCTATAGTACTTAGTTTACTTGTTTGATTGATGTACATTAGTGAATTTTTTAATCTTGTAAAGTTTCATCATAAAAGTATTTATTTATTTATTTATTTTCCAGTTGAAAATTGTACCCCTATTATATATATACACTTAATTATGATGTACATTATATTTAAAGAATTTCTGCTAGATTGTTAAGGCTAAAGTGCCTTAAAAAGGCTATTTTCTACTTCCTTTAAACTGCATACCTATTATTAAGCAAATGAAAACTGCACCAGTGTCTAGTAATGAAGAATTCTTAAGATATATTTATTGTTCTTTACTTAAAGAATCTTTATACTTAATTGTAGACTTCTAACCTCATAATTAGGAAATAATGGGAGTGACAAGACAACCCTTATCATTAAATTTAATTTTTTCCAAAACTACTCAAGATATTTTAATCAGATTGAATTTATTTATAAATCTATGAATAACATAATATATTTATCTTCAGAATTTTTGCTTGATTAAAAACTGCTGAAAACAAGAAAAATATTTTTGGATGGTGATTTTTGTTATACCATTCCCTAAAATAACATCTGCCCACCCAACCCCCTCCAAAAAAAAAAAAAAAAAAAAAAAAAAAAAATCTGTTTATTAGTTAGCTATTATATACAATAATTACAGAAGGATTGAATTTGTTGAACATAGTTAAATTCTTCATTAGATGCTGGTGCAGTTTTTATATCTTTAATTGACTATATCTTTTCTAGACCAGCTTATTGTTCTTGATTATGCTATTATTATTATTACTATTTCTAACTTTAATGTATGGTTTACTACTTTTATTCCATATGAAAGAATTTTTAAATTACTTTTTTTCCCCATTTTATATATCATAACCTATTATTTATAAAAGATAACCATGTATACTTAAGAATTGTATTGGTCTATACCTATGAATTCTAAAAACATTTAGATCAGAAGATTCAGTACCTTTTTATTATTAATTTAAACTAAAATCCTCTGCATATATGTTGAGTGAAGGAAATGATATATTGTTTGGTACTTATTTAAATCTAAGAGTAATAAAGAATCTAATAGTAAATATATCAGCAGGTTAAATAGAAAATATTAAATTTATATAATAAAAATGAAAAATACTAACTATATTTAGGTGTTTTTAAATATTGACAAAAATATAATTCATTGCTGTTTAGTTGCTTAAGAAAGAAAAAACAAACACTGAAAAACTGAAAAATTATCTGGTATTTCCAGAAAGAATCTCTTAATTTTACAAGTATCTTTTGATTAAAAATTTCATTTTTTTTTCTTTGGGAGGAGGTTGGGGGTGTCAAATATTGCTTATTATTATTATTTTATGTTAATTTTAGAATTATTTCTTTTAAATTATATACTGAATCTTATCAATATCCTAAAACATTTTCTGTTTCTAATTCTTTTGAATCTATGCATTATGATGCAAAATTATTAAAAGTAATTTTTTCAAGAACAATAATATTCCTGATCAAAGTACCTATGTTATTGTTTGAGAAAGATTTTATATTGTGGGAAACAAATGAGGACAGTTTAATTTTCATTGTTTTAGAATAACATTTTCAAAAAAATTAATTTTCCTACCCCAGCATATCTGTTCTGCAATTATTTGGGGCGTTTTTAAAGATGAAGTTAGATTATAAGATATTCTTTCTTTTTTTCTTATGTTATTGTACAGTCTAACTTTTAACTAATAGAGCAAATGGGAAGCTAAATAGAATTGTAAAAATAGAAAAATAATTAAAACCTGTGAAATAACTTGTTCCATGCAACAGAGGGAATTGCTTTATAACAGTTATAAAGAAAATTAATAGACTTTCAATCAAAATAATTATTAAAAAAAACTGTATAGATATAAAGTAATTTGATAGTTTATATATTTTATGATAGTTTAATATTTTAATGCAAAATAGATTTAAAATATTCAGACTATTTAAATGTCTCATTTGAGCTTTCATTTTTAGGTAGGGGAGAATTGGAGAAGGTAGAAAATGAGTTTATTTTTTAACATTTGTAATGGGCTTCAACATGAAAGTTTTTTATGAGAATATATATTAGAAAGTAAGGTCTTTTATTTTAATAGTTTTTAATATATAATGAAGAAAATATGTCGTATATAAAGATGCATATGTACCTTATTTTTCTCTGTAAGTTCATTATTTCTGCAGGCATTATTATATAGGTAGATCAATAAATTAATACTGTGGTAATAGAAAAGTGAGGCCTGATGATAATTCCTTGTTTAATTTTATTTATTGTGCAAAAATTTATTCTGTGTTTTTTAATAGTAATTGAGAAGGGAAAAAGACAGCTAGAAGGTGCCAAATCAGACATTTATAAGTATGTGGCTGAAATCTCAACTGCCGGAATTCAAGAGCAATCATGTAACACATTTTTTTTTTTTTTTAATTAATAGAACAAGAATAAAGCTTCCTTGTGTACCACAAAGTATGCCACGAGGTTTATAGAAGTAATCAGCTGATATTAAATTAATTTATATAGAAAAAAGTTAGTATATATGTATAATATGTATATAAATATAAAAAGAATAGTCATAACTACGGAAGACAGCAAAAAATTGAGGATGCCAAAAATTAAGATTTTTTTTTAGTTCTGGCTCTAGCATGCAACCTGCAGTGCAAAAGGGTGTATTCAACATTTAAAATAGCATCACCACAAAGTCCAGTGAATATAAGGTTGTACCAGTGAAGTGACTGTGCCCAGTTGCAATCTAGTAAAATGTTCTTGTTCTTAAAGCATTGGACAACAGTAGGGAAAAATATCTTTGTTTGCTGTATCTTAATTGTAACTAGATATTCAGCATTCCAGGGCAAAATAGTGTTTTTTCTAGCAACATTTTTGCAGCAGGACTTGGGAGCAGACACCATCAAATCAATAATATGATGAGTATCTTCCATATTCAACAGATCTGCCCTCTCATTTCCAAAGAATATCAGAGTGACCATGGACATTTGTAAAATGGACTTTCTTAGTGCAATTCATTACAAATAAAATTGAGTGAGTTTCCATCAAGAGCCTCTTCATTGAAAGAATATCTTGCAACAGAAAGAAGGAGACAGGCAATCCATACAAATGAGATATTTTAGTGCTTCATTTTCATTGCAGGGACTTTGAATCCATTTTACAGTAAGATTTAGACAGAAATTCAGCTTGAAAAACAAAACGTTCATTAGATATTTTTTATAATTTTCTCTCTATCTTCATACATAAAAATGCAAAATCAACCCCCTCCCCATCTCCAAACCCTTACCAAGGTTACTTCCATCAAATGAAGCAACTGAAATACAGATAAATTTTCAAAATATTCTTTTCATAGGTAACAACTGTCACACTCTCTCAAAAAGATGAGACAATCTAGTAATAGGAAATGTTGCATTCAAGGTGTTTCATGGATTATCATTTGAAATTCTACCAAAGTTATTAGATTATTTATGAATATTAAATCGATAGGCAGAAAACCACAGATGTTAAATACTACGTTATAGCTAATTGTACTGTAACCCTGAATTATATGAACAAGAAATTTTTGAAATTATGATTCAGAGTGATATGGCATGAATTTTGTGTTATCATACAGTAGTAGAACTCTCTGGGACAGAAAATCTGGTCCTTTGTGACAGCCTCCCTTTTTTTTTTTTTGTTTAATTAAGAGCAGATTGATAGGGAGCTGTCATAGCTATTATTCTGTAAATTGAATATTTCTTCAACAATATTCAAAATATTTTGCAAAACTTTATAGGACAACATATGAAAAGGTTGCAAACATATTTTTTTCTGCTACTTGTGAATGTTTTGAATATTTTAGGAGCAGGAAAACTTTAATACTTCCATGTCATCAATGCAGCTTTACTCTCAGAACAGTAATGAGACATTCATGTTTCATCCTTAATCATTTTGAACAAAAAGTTCTCATGTTCTGTATTACATTGAAAAAGATTACCTAAATTTGTCTTAGACATTTGTTTCTCTCATATCAGTGGATGAGAACGAAGACCATAGGCAATGGGTGGGTGTGGCACCTCCCCCTCCCCCCTCCCCCCCCCCCAAAAAAAATAATGAAAGACTATTTTCGTGTAGTCTCATGTATAAGGCAAACATTGCTGCCTAAAAAATGGTTTTAAAAATACTAATCTACATACAAATTATTTAATAAAACCTATTAATTCAATTTAAGGGGCTTCCCATTATGTTTTTTCTTCTCTATATTTAAGCTCTAGAGCATCGTAAAACCCATTTAACTTTAATCTTGCTATATCTATTTGCTTAATTTCATCCACCTTCTTGCTACAGCTATAATAGACTATCCTATGTCATGAATTCAATGTTTTTACTTTCTTCAGTATTCAATAGAAGAAAGTATTGGATTATTTGAACATTTTTAGAAAATGCCTGTCATTGTCTGACAAAAATTTTGTTCCAACTGCATCTCAGGAACTATTGCACTGCACAGAATTACATATATATTTATATGCAGTTGCACCATGATATAAATTAATGCCTATTACTTTCTGGAAAAAAATGTTCAACAGTTGGTGTTGCCATCTGGATTTTTTAAAGTTTTTAACTTTGTGGTATAGGACAAAATTTCTTATAAATGTACACAATGAGAATTATTTTTAGCGAATCATTATGAAATTAAAAATAATTATTTATAATAGTAATAATCAAGTAAGAAAAAACTTTTGAACATATAGGAGCAAATATTCGATATCTAGTCAATATTTTTAAAATGAATAATTGAACTATTGATCTGTGATAATTTAAATCAAAGTTATCGATTTTTTTCATATTTAACAAAACAAAAAGAAAGAAAAAAAACTTTTTTTAAGGTATTGTTAATAAATATAAATTTGATTTTCTTTGGACATTCAGTGTTATATTTCTGTTAGAAAGAAATCATCGGCATTTATTATAGAAATTAATTTTAATAAATAAAAGTTTAATGAAGTTATGTGTACTGAGTGAACTTGTATAGAAAAATATAGAAGAAAGATTTGTGAGCAAAGCCTGATTAACACAGGAGCATGTGGGGCATGTGACTTGAGTAGCTGGGGGCTATAAAACTGGCTCTGAAAATGCTAGTTAGCCTTTTATGCCCTAAAAATAACAAAAAATGGTATCATATAATGCAAATTCTGCCACAATATTCCAGGGTCTGATTTCTCACGGGGTAAATGGGGCAAGTGCCCAGGCCTCCATTTATAAGAGGGCCCCAAATCAGTTGTCTTTTAAAATTAAAATCATTTTACATGTATACAAAATTCACTTTATGCATTTTATATTAGAAAGAGGCCTGCAATTAATAATTTTGTCCTGTGCCCCCACTTCTGGAAATCAGTCCCTGTGTAATTCCCATAAACATATATGTAACTGTGCTGATTGGTGCACAATATGAGGGGGAGGATGGTTTACGAAAGTTATGGCGGCCTTGGGCCTCACATGAAGTTAATTAGGGATATGTGCATATGCACTTTTCTTTGTATATATGCATGTGTACATTCTTATATTTTTTTTCGGTGACCTTGTATTGCAAATGTGATGCCTCCTGGGGAAAAAATAAAAAGTATGGCTACGGCCTTGATGAGAACCCACTTACTGATACCATTTCAATTATTTTGATGTTGATGAAACATATCTCTTACTGTGCCAATTAAAAATAAAATATTGCAATAATTCATGAAGAGTCTATTGTCTGTTTTACTTATCACTGAGAGAAGGTCATCAACATGACTTGCTAAAGTTGAAGGTAATTCCATTCTTTCCTCATCCAAAAAAAAAATAAATAAATAAATAAATAAAATTATATTTCCATTTTTAAAAAATGATATTATTTCCTTGCATGTTGTTTAGCCGTAACACAAATACTGTATATTGCGCCAATTTCACTGTAGATTTCAAATGGTGCCGTCATTTTATCCCTTTGTTCCTCCCTTAAAATTACTGATCATACTTCATTCTTATACTATTCTCATTGCTCACCATTTTGAATGAGTGTCAGATGCTTATGCATTGATTGCTCCAGAATGAATAATATAGTATTTTAAATTAATTTGAGACAACTTCACCTCCTCGATTTTATGAAATAAAACAGAAAACCTTACTTTCTTTTATAACCCGACAAAATTTTGTTTAATTATGATTAAATTTTATTTATTTTGTGTGTGTGAGAGAGAGAGAGATAGAGAGTGATTGATTGATTTTGTTGAGTCACTATAGTTAAATTTATAAATTCTAAAATAAACACACAACTTTTTACTTTTTGTAAAATTTTGTTTATTTATTTACTTTAAAATTATAGGTTTTATATATTGATTTGTATGATTCTTTTATTAAATATTATCTGATTAAAAAAACTATTTTAATGGAGAATTAAATAAAAGCAAAATAAAGAATTTTATTTTTTGTAAATACAAAGAATAATTCTTTTAAATAAATATACAGATATATGTTGAATGATTTCTTTTGGACATTCAAATATTTAATGCAATATAATATTTTTTTACTTGTATATAAGTACCCATAGGTTTAATATAGGCTATATATATTCAGTAGCTCAACACAATATTACTAGCATCCTTTTATTTTTTCTATTTGGGAATGAAGATGGGAGTTATAAGATATATTTTTCTTATTTATTAAATCTTTTTTTTTTTTTTTTTTTCTAAGTTTGATTTTTAAAAGAAATATTGATTTATTCCCATTATAAATTTAAACAGAACTTAGTAAAACTAATTTTTATAGTAAATTTATTTACTTATAAATAGAGATATTTTGAGAGGATTATTTTTTTATATGCATCTACCCACAAAATAGCATAAAAATGTTATTTTGTAAAAATAAGGTCTTACATTCTCTAATTTAAAGTTATTCCTGTTTTCATATAGTTTCAGGCTAAAATGCATTGCTTTCAATTCTATTCTCTATATAAAGGGTGTCCCAAAAAGATTGAAACATGTGTAGATTTTATATCCATTAGAGATAAATGGGCAATGTAAGTTGAAAAGATTTTCAAAATAAAGTAGAAAAGAAGAGACTACATTAAGAAAAATGTCTGCTCATTCATTTTTAAAAAGTTACTTTTTAAATTAATTCCTTATGCAAATTTTGTCAGTTAGAAAGTTTTTATTTCCTATCCAACAAGACCAGTAGGTAAAACTGCATAGCTCTATCTCTAAAACCAACTGAATTATGACACAGAAAAATAATTTACTTTTACCTCATTTCTATATAACTTAAAATGATGTTTCTCCAGTAAAAATAGGGGTAATATAATATATAAGTTGATAATGGATACAAAAATTGCTTTAATGCAGTATTTTGTACTGATTTTAGTTGCATGAAAAATAAAAAAAATTCTGATGGACTAAATTTGTCTAAAGGTGTAGTATAAATTTTAAAACGTGTAAATTTTTAAAAAAGGAATAAATTTTTATTAAAGTGCTCTTATATTTCGTATCTTATTTTGAACACCTTTTCAATTTTACATTTTCTACTTATCTCTAATAGGTAAAGAATTAAGCCATGTTTCAACACCCTGTTTATTATATGTAAGGAAATTGCATAAAAATAAAATAGTGAATTCTTTATAGTCAAGTAAGTTTTAAAAATATGGGTTTTTATAAAAAGTATTTATTGGATGACTCTAAATGACACAGCTCTATTTTACTGAATGTACCTACTTTTTTTTTTTTTTTAAGCAATTTCAATAGAATCTGATTTAACTGGCTATAACTAAAGATTTTATTGTTCTTGCAATTGGAAATATTTTTATTTAAATACTTATTTAATTTATCATTTTTATATCAGATCATTATTCTCTCTGAAAATTGCACATTTATATGGACATTGTTTTTGAATATTTTATTATAATTCATCATGTTGTATTTTTTATATGTTCATGGTAAAGAGCTTTTTTTTATATTGCAGTTTCATTTAATTTAGCACCTCACCTGTATTTTCTGATAACACAAGTAATTTATAAAACTATTAACAATTATACTGAATGTAATGCGAGTTTAATTGATATCTCATTTTTCTTATTGATTGAATTTTTTAATACTTAAATTCAGTCTACTTGATACTTTTGTCATCAAAATCTTATTTGAATACTAATTTATATTTTATGTAGTTTATGTATTTATTTGTTCTACTTTGCTTGAATTATGTAAAGTTTTGAACCTAAATACATTACAAATTACATTTGAAAATGTTCTTCAAATGCAGACTTTTTTGTTTGTTTGTTTGTTGTTGTTATAGAATATATTGTAATTAAACACAAAGCCGCCTTGTTTAATGAATAAATCATGTTATTTTATACCACTGGAGAGGGTGATTTTTTTTTTTTTTTTTACTGCATTATGTATGTATTTTGTTCCTTAGTTTCAAAGAAATTCATGTTAATATTTTACATTTATTTATTATACATGCATATATAGGCAAATATTTTATTATCTGCTTATTATTTCATTCCAAAAATTAAGTGGTATTTGCCATTATTAATATGTGATTTCTAGTCATATATTATTTACATTATCATTTCAATTCTACTTTTTGCTCATACTCTGTGTATAATCTTTATTTTATTTTATTATTTTTTTTATTTTTAATGCTGATTTAAGTCTGTTGGGTTTTATTTAAAATTGCTTGATTTCAGCAAAAGTTAAAAAAAAATGTTCCTATATAAGGTCAGGTCTGGTCATAACCATGGGGGTAATTGTAACTAATTTCAAGAAAACTGTAAATGGTAATTTCTTCCAAAACTGTAGATGTGAAGCTTATAAGCCATTTTACAACCTTCATCATCAATCTGAAGCACATTAAAGCAGTTACAAGTGTTGATTTAACAGAATACCAAAATTTTTGAAAAACTAATTTGGCAACTCAGTGTTCAAAGTTATTTAGTCTTAAAGGAAAATATTTCAGGTCAGAAAATTTATATTTAAAAGCATGCTAGTAATGCATTTATCTATTTCTGTTATATTTTTAATCTTTCTAACATAGTTGAATGTTTTAAAATGTATTATCGTAATTACCACACTGTTTTATAAAAATTAGGATAATTATTACCACAATGTAATAAAATAGTAATAGCAGAAATATTAAAGATTTTTTTAATTACAACAGTACATTTATGTATATTTATCCAGGAAAAACTGTTGTTTCTGAACAGGCCTAGCCATTTATTTTGACTTCTTAAAATAATTTATAACACTTCTATTGCAAGATGTCATTTTGTTTTAATTTGATTTAATAAATCGAAATTATTCATAATCAGTAGAAATAGATTTAATGAATAGAAATTCTCAATGCCCACAAGCTCTATATTAGTCAGTGTAGAGAGAAATCCAGAGTTTATAATTTTTTTTTATTGGTGGTCACAATAACCCATGCTTTTTGTAATTCTGTGCTTTTTGTGGGGTAATTACAATCAACCCCATTAATTTCAAATAAAGAAGTAAAAATTTAATGGGTGTTCAGGGTGTCTACTAGGTCATGGAAGTCATGAAAGTCAGCAGTAGATCATGAAAGTCATGAAAAGTTCATGAAATTTAGCAATAGGTCATGAAAGTCAAGAAAATGTCATGACATTTGGCCGTCAGTTTGAGTCTTACATTGGATCATCAAGTAACCCAATTTTATGGGTCGGGTCGAATATTTTCTTTTCTTTTGCAGTTCGGGTTGAGTTGACTGATATATATATTTTTTTCCTACGAGTCTGGTCAACTTTAGAAGAACTTTCAAAATAATTTTACCATAATAGATAGAAGTTTAATACAATTATAACTGATGTAAATAATGATATGTTTGCGTGCTGATATGTCCACGATCATAAGTATGTGTACCCAAATTATTATAGTAAAGTAAACAAACATATCAGACAAAAGCTATTAACAAAGGAACATAAAGTTATTATTATTAAGAATATAAACATTAAACAATAAACTACAAACACTAAACTTGAAGCCTATTTTGTACACTTGAAGTACGCGATATACATAAATGGTTAAAAATTAATATTAATCCATTTTTCAGATTTTAAAGCTTTTAACCTAATGCATTAGTAATTACATTTTTAATTATTTTTAAATTATTTACTAGTTATATGGCAATAAAAATTTACTTTATAAATTAAATTGCACAATTTTTAGATGAATTATTAATTTTCATTTAAATTTTGGGTTGGGTGCAGGTCATTAAAATTCTCTTTTCCAGGTTCAGGTCGATATTTAGTAGTGTAAATATGTAAGCATTATTATAATCCTAGTATAGTCATAATATCTTTAAAGAACATAATTAATTCTCGTCTATGAAAATCTATAAGCATTCTAACTTTTGTTGAAAAAAAAAAAAAAAAAAAGAATTTTACTTAACATTTAAATTTCCTAAAATTTGTGTGCTTAGAGAATATGTTGTTAATCAGAGAATGTATTCTATTTTGAAGAATAGGAAAAAAATCTAAATGCAAAGTTTGAGTTGTATGTTATATACTTTAGTCTTAATAATTTTATTCTTAAGTCTTTTCATGGTGGTGTGTGTGTGTGTAAGGAGGGGGGGGGGATTGTAGATTTGAAAAAAAAAAAAAAAATGATACATATACTCCTCTCCTTAATGCAAAGAAAATAAAAGACAATTTTCAAATCCCCCCAAAATCTAGTAGTTGCAATATGTTTGTACTTTTATGTGTTTGTTTTGGATTGATTTCCATTACTATTTACTTAAATTTTTAATAAAAAAAAAAAAATTCAGATTTTTTTTTTTTTTAATTACCCAATAATGTTGTTAAACAATAATTTTAAAAATAAAAGTGGTACATTGGTTTAAAAAAATATGACTATGTTAATTTAAAAAGAAACGTTGGATATATTGATAAAAAAGGTCATGAAAAATTTTTTTGAGGTCATGAATTTTTTTTTTTTTTTTTTTTTTTTTTTTTTTTGTCAAATCAGTATACACCCCCCGGTGTTTCTAAAAGGTAAGTTGCCGTGTAATTATTTTAAACAAAATTATTTTCATTAGAAAGAGAATAAATATTTCAAAGTCAAAAAATTTAGTAAGTGGTCATAATTACCCCACCTGACCTATGGTGATTTTTACTTTTGTGTATGTATATATTATATAAATTAAGAGTATGGAATGGAAAGAAAACATTTTATCAGTCTCTAACTGTTAAATCAAATGTTTCTGTTTAAAACATTGTCTATTACATGCTGACAATTTTTATTGCTTTTATTATTTACTTTTGGGAATTTTACATAGCTCTCTGGATTAATTAATACTAAATCTTTATCTCCTTCTCTACTTACAATTAGCGTCTTTATTGCTAATTAAAGGATAGTAAATATCAACTGGATATGTCTGTAGTCTCATTTAAAAAAATATAATTTATTTTTTCTAAATGTTGGTGAAACTCATGTACTTTCAAAGGAGAATCCCTTTGTAAGACAACTTTTGAAGGGCTTTCTATTTAGACCTAATTCCCTCGAGTAGACAATTGGCCTTAATCCCTTTTCCACCGCATTATACACAACATACCAAAATATTAGCTGGTATTCTACCAATATCAGTACTAGGGCTGTGCCAATTAATTGATTAATCGGTTTGGTTAATCGACCAATGCTTAGTCTCAATCAACTTTTTAATCAAGTTAATCGACTCGATCATTTTGATTAAAAATTTTCAAAATCCGATTAAAAATTACAAATTAAAGTAAAAATGCTGTTTTGCCTACAAAATATTTTTTCACATACTTTGCTAACAAACATTCTAAGAAACATCCATCAAATAATGAAAAAGCAAAAAAAAAAAAAAATAAAATAAAATAAATAAAAATAAAACCTCTTAAAAGAAGTTGTTGCACTTTTGTTAATAGAGAAAAGGGGGAGGACAGTTATTAAACAAAATGCTGCTTCATGTGCATGTTGGAGCAACACCACCTGTAGCCTTCTACAGAAAGTGTTGGCTAGGGCAACAGTGTTCTCAGAAACAAGAATCTTTCAAAAAATGGAAATGCTCAAGGTAAAAAAAAAAAAAAAAAAAAAAAGGGGGGCGGGGGATTGAGATTTCCACTATCCCTCTGATGGGGGAAATGTCAATAGAGTTTCACAATATCTTCAAGCGTTTATTGTCTATTCAGAATTGCCGATAGTAGCTATTGAAGTAGAAACAGAAAATAACATTCTGTATTCTAGTCCGAAGTGACAAAGAAGAACTAAAATATAAAAACAATGAGGAATCTGAGATTTTTATAATATTGATATGGAATTTTGAAAATTCATTTAAAAATAGTGACAAGCAAGATGGACAAAGCCTGCAAATATAAAACTAAAATATGTGTAAATTCATTTAATGTTTCTTTCAAAATGAATTAAAAAATAATTTATTAAAAAAAATTAAATAAGAAAAAATATTTATATGAAATTAACACTTAAAGTCACCAATTATTACTCTGAAAATTGATTTAAATTTCAGCTATGAAACAAATATAATCGATCAGAGAAAAAATTTTGAAAAAGAAAAAAAAAAAAAATTAGTCAAACTTATGAATAAAATAATATTATAGAGAATATAGTTTTTGGAATATAAAAGTAATAATAAATATAAGTTATTTCTTAGCTGTATTTCTGAATAAAAATTTAAGAATATATTTTTTCATTATTTATATGCATGTTTATTATTATTATTATTTATTGTTTAAAGAACTAGTTAAATTAACATGTGTATCATTTTTAGGGTTTGTTGTGTACTATCTATCTAACTATACATATATATATACATAATATGAGAGTTTTATTTATCATTCAAATAAAATCATATAAAAAAAATGAACACTGGTTAAAAATCTGATTAATTGATTAATGAACTACGATTAACTCAGTTAAAACTGTTAATAAGTTCCCACTCTTAATCAGTACTTCAGTACTAAACTTTAGTCAAGTCATTATATTGTGATTAAAAATTTTGCAGGAGCAACATTCTTTTGCTGCTAAAACTGTTTATAATATTTTATTTCTTAACTTATATGTTTATATTCTCTTATATGTTTAAGATCTATTTATTTATTTTGATTATAATAAAGGCCGTAGCCAGAAAAAAAAAAAAAAAAAAAAAAAAAAAATCAGAGGGGGTTCAAACTTTAGTATATAATGTTAAGTGCTAAAAATGATGAAAAATTACAATTTTTATTTTTTTGCAAATTGCAAAATTTCATGGGATTGGTTGAATCCTTAACCCCCCTACCCCTTAACTATGGCCTTGATTATAATTTTTTTTTTTTTTTTTTTTTTTTTTAAGTTGTACTTATGAGCATGGATACAATACTCAACATTTCTTGTAAACATATTTTTTTCAAAACTAATGTTATAATTTTTATATTTTACTAAAAAAAAATATTCTATGTGATAAATGGTTAACATCAGTAAAATATAGGTACTTTTATCAGAAAGACGATAGGTTTTACATATTTTAGTAGCTGTACCACAGACGAAAAGTTTTTTAATTGGTTAAAAATAACTATTTTTACCTTGTTTTATTTTATGTTCTGTTTAACTGGACCTTTTATTTATTTATTTTTTTTTATTAGACTAATTTTTCCCAAATCACATTTATGCATTTTTTGTATCCTTACTCATGAGTAATATGTTTTACATATATTTTGGGAAAAATCATTAAAAAAAGAAAATTTTGACAAATTTTTCCTTTTTATTAAAAAAAAAATAAAAATAAAAAATAAACACCTTGCCTATATATGTATGCATGCATGTATATTTATGTTAATATGTAATAATAGGTGCTAATCAATTTTGTATATTAAAGTTACTACTTGCTCTTGTAATATATTCAGTACATAAAAATTTAATAGTATTTTAATGTGTTATATCCCATAAATTCTATTCAGTTCTGTAAAGCAGATAATAAATTTATGCTGCAAGTTGTTATACATAAGATGAATTTTACAAATAAATGTTTTCAAATGTGTTTGCTTTTTTTTTTCTTCTCTATATAAGGCAAGCATAACAAAAAAAAATATCAGTCAAAAATTATATTTACTAATAACTGTTTTTTTTTTTTTTTTTTTTGTAAACTCTTATTCAGCAGAACATTAACATTATTCATTTAATCCAAAATAATATTGACATTGTGTATTAAGTATAATGAGACAAAAGAAACAAAAAACAAAAATTAATGAACACCAATCTTTATTAAAGTTCCTTTTTTTAGTATACAGGGTGTCTCTGAATTCATTGTCCAAACTTTAAAGTAAAATAGGGCAATCTATAAGGATTCAGAATTGCATAGGAATCTCTGTCTCCAAACGTCATATAACCCTTTAAGAACTGGATGTTTTGCAGTACTTTGTACTACTAACTCCGCCTACTGTGTAAATTTATAAGCTTGCATGCATCATTCAGAATGTTCGTATTATTGCAATCATTGTGGTAAAATACATCGATAAAAGCAGAATTTATTTATTTATGTAAATATAAGCATGTAAAAACTCTTTTAAAAATGCAATTAGATGGAGAGCCATGTCCATATCCATGCAAAATCACCCAGTTCTTAAAGGGTTAAAACGACGTTTAGGGACATGGGTTCCTGTGCAATTCTGAATCCTTATAAATTGCCCTATTTCCCCTTAAAGTTTGGCCCATGAATTCAGGGACACCCTGTATAGTATTTTATTATTTAAAAAAAATCAATTTTGTTTTAAAAAATTTTATGTTTAAGATATATTGTGTTATATGGAAAAAGGTAAAACTATTGTAATTAACTGGCATGAAAGTTTTCTGCACTTTTATATCAGTATGCTTTTTTGAAGACTGCTATGATTGTTTCTTGGATCAGTTCAAATCTAATGAGAAATCATGAATAAAAATTATTGGGAGCGAGAAGGATAGTGAATTATACTAAATTATTCTTGTATTTTTTACTATCAGTGATGCAGTGATATAAGTAATGAATTACTTGTACCAGTAAAAACTACGTCAGAAACGCCAAAGAAAAATATTTGGGAAGCATACAGCTGTTTCGGTAGCTTTAAGCATGCCGTCTTCAGTGCATAATGAATTCTGGAACTGGAAAAGTGCTTGTATATATATATAGAAGAGGGACTGAATTCTGTTCAACCAATAGGATTACAGGAAAGGTGGGGAGAGTGGCCAATAGGAATTTTAGAAATGCTAGCTGTGTAAACTGTAGAAAAATTAAGAAAATATGGATTGAATGTAAAATTTCCAGCAATCAAACAAATAGGGAACAGCAAAATCACAATTTGCAAGATTTTTGTAAATATAAAAGCTTCAAAGAAATCGAGTTCATGAATGGATTTAGGTCTGCAAATTATTTTAGCTGAATCAAATTTAAAGTTATGATTTTCCTCCCGGCAATGCTTAGAAATTGCCGATTTATTGGTTTCTTGTTTGCAGATGTAATTAATAGGTTATTTTAGACGAAATTTAAAACTGCGTTTAGTTAAATTTAAGACTGCGTCAGTCCACATTTTTTAAAATTTTCTACAGTTTACACAGTAGGGGACATTTTACATTTTTACAGTTTAAATTAACAAAGAAAAAAAAAAAAAAAGGAAGCATGTGCCTATTTATTGTGACAACCTATGGTAAGCCATAGTTGCATGTAATTCTGAAGTAAAACCTCTTTACCAAGATTTATGCTTCCTAAAGTCTATGAAAACATGAAAATCTTGAAGTCAGCATATTTAACTGAAGAAATAGTTGTCTTGTTGTTACTAAACGAAGATATTAGGTTTTGTTATTTCTTGCCTCTGAAATTTCCTGAACTGATAAGGTTCCTTTCAATTTTATCATGTTACGAGTATTGGTTATGAGTAGCTTAATAAATGCCACTACACACATAAGTTTCGTATGTGAAAAAAATTTCACAATTAGTCCCATAGCACTGAATTATCCGTAGGTTTTGAATGTTTAGGTTCATGGGTGCTCACAGCTTGATGTTGAGCTAATGGCAAGGTAACTGATTTGGGAACTGAGGCTAGGATCTTTTGCCATTCGGAGCCAGACCACCACAGGTCAAAGTTCTTTAATTTATTTGGTAGCAGTCCACAAGTTACACATTTGCTGGATTGTGTTTACTGGGTAAATGGTGCCAAGCAATAGGGTCTGTCAAGGATTTAATCTTGTTGACTCTATGTAGGACAAACTGATTTACCTTTAAGGGGGGATTTAGGATCCACCTGCAAGCGATGGTGGAGTCTGCCCATAGGAGAATATCAGAAATAGGATGATTTAAAGATTCCCTGACTATTATCACAAGTTCAGATAACAATAAGGCTGACAAAAGTTCCAACCTTGGCAAAGTTATAGGTTTTAAGGGTGCTACAGGAGTTTTGGCTGCGATCAATTTCAAGGAAGAATTTTGGCTAGGACTAATATAAACCACAGCAGCATATGCCTTTGTTGAAGCATTACAACACCCTGTAGCTGGAAAACAGAGTTTGATTCAAGATTTAAAGGTCGAGGCACTGACATGGTCTCAAATGAGGCAATTTTTTCATAGAATTCATTCCATCTAACTTGAATATCTAGAGGTAAAGGATCGTCCCACCCAAGATTTTGTTTCCATCTTGCAATAACAACTTTAAAAGAATAGTGGCAAGGTATAAGAGGCCGAATGGGTCACATGTTAGTGCAATCATTGACAGTAATTGTCATTTGGTTGTGACAATTTCTTCGGGATGAACCTTGACCTGTAATGTGTTCACACTTAAGGTCCAGTTTAAGCCTGAAATACGTTGGGCTTGATCAGGATTCAATGATAGTCCCAATGTGGTTGATTGCAGAGTTCTGGAATATGAGCTAGAGCTTCTGGGCAATTTGACGCCCATTTTCTTAACTTGAATCCTCCCGCATTAAATAAAGCCTGAAGTTCAGTTACCAAAATTTGCATTACCTCCACTAATTCAGCACCTCCAAATAAATCATCCATATATAAATGGTTATGGGCAGCCTTCACGTCAATGGGATAATTATCCATTAAATTACTCAAAAGGACTAAATTTACATTACTTATAAAACTATACCTTAAAAAATCATCCTTTTCAAATTATGCACTTAGAGCAAATATATTTCGGATGCGTCTCACATCTATCCTCGGTGCATTAACGTGGCACTGTGCTTCTTTCTGGATCGTTTTCATCTTCATATTGTTCGCCAACTCTCTTCACTTCATAAAACTTTTTCATTGGGTGTTGCCATGTGGTTGGTATAATGCTATGCTTGCGGTTATTAATAAATCGATTGTTAGTGATTATTTCTATTACTTCTCTTTTAAGAGCATAATAGTGGCTATTATTGGGCGATTTTTTGAGTGTTTATTGTATTAAGTTTAATAGGGTTAGTTTTATGGGTGGTAGATAGAGCAGTAGAGAATCTCTTAAATTTTAGATTGGGGAGGTGTTATTTTTCGCGTTCATTAATATAACATTTTGCCATGCCTATGTAGCAGGCTCTTTTATTATTTTTGTGTTTAAAGTTAATTTTATAGATACTTGAAGTAATTTTAGGGTTGATTGGGTCTTTTTCGTTACAGAGGCATTGCAATATGTTTTTGTTTGGTTTTCATAGGGATGTTAATATTGAGTTTTTCAGCTTTATTTTTAAAGCGGCACCATTACAGAAGGGTACGGAGGTGGTAAAGGTTGGCTTTGATTTTTGTGCATTGTTAATGGAATTAAAAGTTTTTAAATGTTTTTTATATATTTTTTTTTATCAACAAGTTTTTTACTATAGTTGGCTTTTTTCGCGATTTCTTTGATAAATTTAATTTCCTCTTTCAGTAAGGTTTTGTTAGAGGGGATGAGAATGGCCCGGTTTATATAAGAGCGGAGAGCGGCATATTTATATGAAAGGGGGGGGTGTTGCATTTTTTATTTATAACTTCGTTATTAGCTGTAGGTTTTCTATAGGTGGTAGTATCGAATGAGTTATTGGGATTTTTGGTAATTCGGACATCAAGGAAATTTAAAGTGTTGTTAGTTTAAGTCTCAATCGTAAATTATATTTTATTATGAAGGTTATTAAGGTCTTTAAGGAGGTTGGTAGGTATTGCTGCACCAAATTTTCTGATCTAAAACTTAATTATTTTCCTTACAGACCCAATACAGCATATTTTTAGTCTTAACATTTCTTACAGTCTTAAATTTTCTAATAAAAATATAATTCTTCTAAAATATATTCACTTCTTAAATAATAAAATATGGATGGGTCTCACCTGAAAGTTTCTATCGCGAAAGGTCCAGATGTGGAAGGTGGCAGCTATGATCCATTATCTTAAACTCTATGAAATTAGCACTCCTTAGATGGGAAAACAGAATTTAATGCTTTGTTAGCATACATGTAAACGAAACTGAAACAAAAATTATCTACAGTATTTACAATTAAATATTAAAGTCTTTCTTAGTCTTAAAGTCTTAAATTGTCATTAGTTCTTAAATATTAATTCTAATTCTTAAAAGTTTTAATTGTTCTGTTTTAGGACTGGGGCGTCTGTAAACATAACGATCTTAACGTAGCCCCATCTCTATTCAACGTCCTTTTCTGTTCTGATTCTAAAATGCATCTTTTTCGAATACTTCCTATTTCAAATCAAAAGAGTGGTGCAATCAGAAAAAAAGGTGCGCGCCATAGAGGTGAGTTCGGGCTCTATTTTGGCAATCCGAGCCCGCCCGAGTCCGAAACATTTTTTAACTGAGCTCGCCCGAGCCCGACATTGAAAGTGGTGCGCTATGCAACGCATACACAATAGTAAAATTAAATACAGTTTTCATTTTCAAATTAATTTTCTTATTACCAATCCTCAATTTAAATAACTATAAATGTTATTATAACAATTTATAATGTCTGTGTCTCTGTATACATGTATATATTTATATAATATATATTTATAGTGCAGCCCATTGTTTATAACGCGCCTATCATGGGACAAAAAATGTATCCGAATGAGTGATATAATGAGGCCCAATATAACGAAGGAGGAAGATTACTGTATAACACTATGACATAATATGCATCCCGTTGAAAAAAAAGTTCTATTTCGAAAAAAGGAAAGTCAAAGCTACTAAGGTTTGCAAGATTATTTTGTGATTTATAACCTATTATGGCATTACTAAAGATGCTCTCAAAATGAATAAAATTTCTTTCTTCTTGTTTTTTTTTTACATTTTCCAGTTAGTGAAGAATAAAAATAAACGGAAGTTTTAGCTTGAATCCGAGCCCGGCCGGAGCCCAAATACTTGCGTAAGATTTGAGCCCGATCGGGCTCGGACTTGCGGGCTCGGGCTGAGCCCGTCACATCTCTAGCACACCAGTCTGTCTGCAAAGTCATTTGTTCTGAAAACAAAAGAATGAACGGGGAATTCCCGACATCCTCCCACCTTGAGTTGCGACTAATCGGAGGAACTCAACAACCCAAGTTGAAGCCGTTGAGGGGGTTTCACCACACGGCCAGTTAGGGAGACCACGGGGGGACTGGAAGTAGGATGATCTGTTGTGGACTTCTTGTTACTGGTTCTGGAACTGGTAGGTTCTGGAGGGTCTTTCACAGGTTCCTTTTCTCTGGGGTTGAGCATCAGTTTCTGTGAGAGGTTCTTGTTTTCGGAAGTCGAAGGACTTAAATTTTCTTGGAGAGATTTATGTAAAGTGGGGTGATTCTTAAGTTCGGTACTGTCAATTTCTAAAGGAAACAATCTTTGTAATGGACGCGGAAAAAAGTCCATTTTCGGTCTTCACCTTAGCTAGGCGTATGACATTATCTTTGCCTGGGTAAATTTCGATCGCTCTTGCCAAAGGCCAGTGAACACATTTCTTATTGAAATCTTCTAATAGGACAACATCGCCGACTTTCAATTGTTTGAATCTTTTGGTCTTAGATGTATGTTGGCATAATTGTCCTAAATATTCAGCTCTGAATCTGTTTCTTAGGTTTTCTCTTATTATTTGCCTATATCTGGCTCTGCGGTTAAGATCTTTAGAATCCAAAGAATCTAGGTCAGGTACTCCTGATGTTGGTAGTCCTCTTAGGAACATCATTGGGGTTAAAAGGTAAGGGATCTGTGTTATCTTCGGAAACATAGGTTATAGGCTGTGAATTAGTCACTTGTTCACAGTCACATAGCATGGTGAAAAGTTCTTCGTAATTCAAAGATGCACGACCTAAGTTTCTTTTCAGGATTCCTTTAACCATTCCAACAAGCCTCTCCCACCAACCTCCCCACCACGGTGCTGCAGGAGGGTTGAATTTCCATCTGATCTTCTGGGTGGAAGCTACCTTGCAGATGGTTTCCCAATCTACACTCGAGAGAGCATTGCTTGTTCAAAGAAAGTTCTTCCCGTTGTCTGAATAGATGATGTAGGGTCTGCCTCTCCTTGCTATGAACCTTCTCAGAGACTGGATAAAACTCTCTGTAGACAGAGACGTAATGGCCTCAAAATGTATGGCTCGGTAGACAGCACAAGTAAATAAGGTTATCCACGCTTTTGATCCATCAGAAAGATGAAGAGGACCGGCTAGATCTACGCCTACCACTTCAAAGATGGCTGCTTCTCGTACTCTGTCTTCGGGTGGTACTCCAGGTTCAACATCTATTTTGGAAGTCTGAAGTTTTCTGCAAATCACGCATTTTCTTATTGAATTTCTAATGCGTTTTCTAGAGTTCATTATCCAAAAATTTTCTCTTAGTAGTGCCATTAGAGTGTTGACTCCAGCGTGCTGATTTTCTAAATGCTTCTTGAATACCAACCTTTGGACGATGGGATGCTTGTAAGGTAAGATTACAGGATATCTGAAGTTTTCACTGTCGTTTCTTTGAATTATATTGGTTCTTACTCTTAAGAGACCAGCTTTATCTTCGACAGGCCTTAAATTTATTAATTTTGGGTCTGTTCTCCCTGAAAAAGATTCTTGTTGTACTAATCGTAGAAGTACATTTTCTGCTTTTGAAAATTCTTCAAATGAAATATCCAATTCGGGCATTTTCTCAGTAGTCTTCGAATTATGATAAAATCTATATATCCAGGCAATGGTTCTGACAGTTTTCATGTAAGAAGAAAAATATTGATAAAATCGATTGAAATTATCTTCTTTTTTATCTAAAAGATTCAGGATTGTCTTACTTTTTTCGCTTTTTATGAGTTCTTCGTTTGGGTCTTCTTCTATTTGAAGCCATTCATTTTCATGAAAAAAAGCCAACTGGGACCCTCCCACCATCTCGATTTCTGTAGTTGTTCAAAAGAACATCCTCTAGACGGGAGGTCCGCGAGATTTAAACCTCCGGGTACATGTCTCCAATTGCAAACTTCGGTCAGATTTCTGATTTCTAACACTCTGTTATGTACAAAGGTACCCCATTCTTGTTTTCTTCTTATCCAACCTAATGCAGTGGTTGAATCTGACCAAAACATGGTATTTACATGCAAATTTAAATCGTTTTGTACATTTTTGGCCAACCTAGCGCCAATAAGACATAACAGTTCAAGGCGGGGTATGGTCAATTCCTTATTAGGTGCAATTAGACTTTTAGCATTGATTAACTGGATCTTGATTCCTTCTGAGGTCTCTACTCTTATGAATACGCAAGTGGCATATGCTCGCTTGCTTGCATCAGAAAAAACTTGTAATGATGTTTTCTTTTCTTTCTCTGGGCAAATGTTAAACCAACAATGTATTTTAATCTGGGATAGCAAATTTATTCCTTTCAGCCAATTAGAAGACTGTTATTTTAAAGTTTCAAAAAGCTCTTCATCCCACTTCACCTTCTGAATCCACATTTCTTGAAGGATTAGTCTGGGAACTAAACTGACAGGTGCTGTGAATCCTACTGGATCAAAAATTTTTTGGGTAACTGATAACATTTTTCTTTTTGTAAGGGGTTCATTTATCTTCAGGGGTTCTTCAATTTTACAAACTAAATTGTCATTTTCCAAATCCCAGAGTAATTCTAACATGGGAGCAAACCTCGGTTCATCTTCAGTTTTGTCGATCATAGCCTGGGGCCAATTGAATCACCAACATCTCAAATTGAAGTGTGCCGAAACCAAAATTACTTGAGATTCTGATATGAATTTTTCTGTTCCTTGAATTGAATTCAGGCTGATGAGCGAATTATCGAAATAGGAGGAATCTCTTAAGAGCCTAGCTGTCTCTCGCCATTTTTCGGGGACATTTTCTAAAAGGTGATTTAATGTTGCCATAAGCAAAAAAGGGCTTGAAGTTAGGCTGAAAACCACATGACAATGTCTATAAATTTTTAATTTACTTTTGCTATTAAACCAAAAAAAATCTCAAAGTTGCGATCTTTCTCTGTTATTTTAATTTGCAAGAATGCTTTCTCTATATCGGACGGAATTCCTATCTTGTATTTACGAAATCTATTTAAAATGCTAGGTATAATTTCTACAAGATTTGGTCCTTTTGTTAAACAATCATTAAGGGAGGGGCTGTTTCTAGTGTGTGCTGAGGCATTAAATACTGGACGAATTTTAGTGGTTTCACTAGATTCTTTAACCACAGGTCTGTGTGCTAAATAATGTACCTTGTCCCTTTTCTGGTCCAATACCTCTTCTATAATCTAATTGTTTTCCCAGAAATCAAAAATTTCCCCATATTGCCTTTTCCTATCAGATTTGATTAATTTATTTTCCATCTTGTACAGGCACTTTTCTGCCAACGAGTAATTATCTGATAAAATCGAATGGTCAACTGTCCATGGTAAATTGACTTCATACCGACCGCTTTTATCTCGTTTAACAGTTTCTAGAAAATGATTCTTGGTTTCTTGTTCTAAATCCTGTTTCGATTTATTATCTTCATCAGTAATTCCTAGAGTGTCAAGCCACCATAAATCTGATAAACTGGCTTTTGACAAGTGTAATGACAACGATAGACCCGCCAAAGAATTGTCCTGCTTACTCAACATCTCTACGATTTTGATTATCTAATCTTTGAGCTCGGGGGGGAAATTATTATCATGTAGACTAAATTAGTTGTCTCAACATGTTAAAAATATTTAGCAGATAGCAGTAGAATATTTGGCTCAAAATGTAGTGTGCAGCTTTTTTAAATAAAACAGAGTTTGATAACAATAACAATGTTTATTTAAACTTAACAAGAATTAAACGTTGCTAGCGATGATTACGAAAAAAAAAACGATCTTTTAAACTTGCCATGAGGAAGAGCTATTTACTAAAAACTAATTGCTTATAAAGATTAATAGTTGCATTGCTCAGCATTAGCACTAAAAATAGGATGCTGGTTTTCAAACATCTTTAATACATTCTGCAACTTAAAACAAAAACAAAATGCCCTCATACTTCGAGGCAAACTAAAAATAACTTAAAACGTATTTAAAGTTCAACAAAACATCGTAAGTACAAAGAAAAATGCATGCAAAGTAAGATAGTTCAACGCATCCTTATATACTCCTACCACAGGATTCCAGAACATCCAATCACCAGGCTACACATTTTCCCTTCCATGCGATTCAAAATACACTCCCATCATACGTAATCCGTTACCGTGACAACGGACGATGCTGAATACGTACGCCATCTATGGGCCGCAAATGTAAGTATCGCCATATTGGAATTCAACTGGCATGAACGATGTGTTCAAAGAATGTAAACAAGAATTAAAATTTTATCCTACGTGAATTAAATGAAGGAGTATAACTTCAAAGATATTTAAAAATAGAAAAAGGTAAGTTATTTACTTGAATAAAGGATAAAGGTAAGTTATATCTTTAAATAAAGTTGTTTTAATAAAATTATCCTTAAACATTAAACCAAACCAATACATTGTATTGTTTATTTTCAAGTTAAACTTAACTTCTACATAGCACTAAACACTATTCATTTAAACAAAAATAATAAGCTCTCCTCATAATTAATAGGCAATAAAAGTGTTTTAAAACTTTGAAAAATGATATGAAAAGATTTTTAGGACAACAGTGCCCCCATCATATCATTTTGAAACACTAACCATCACTAGTATTAACAAACTAAAAAAAATATACAAAACAAAAGTGCAGTATGACAAGATCATATTAATCTTCATCTCATACAGAGGCAGTCCATTGATCCATGCACAATTCCACCATAAATTTCAGTTCAGTTCATTAAAACATTCAATAAATCTACTACAAATAAAAAAATACATATTAATGATATATCAAAACTAGTATGTTGTGGCCACCACGAGACTTTCTTCTATCTTTTCCTATACAAATTCACTCAGTAGCAATAATAAAAAAAAAAAAAAAAAAAAAAAAAAGTATAGAATTAAGGGGAGAGGGAAAAAAAAAAAAAAAAAAAGTGGGACTTGATCAAATTTTCACATTTTACCCAAAATTTTGTCAAAGTCCCACTTTTTTTTTTTTTTTTTTTTTCTCTCCCCTTAATTCTATCAAACTCCCACGGTTTTTGTGTTCTGACAAACTTAAACAAATTTTTGCATTTTTCCCCAAATTTTGTCAAAGTCCCATGGTTTCCGTGTTTTGACAAACATTTTACCCAAAATTTTGTCAAAGTTTGTCAAAACACGGAAACCGTGGGACTTTGAGAAAATTAGGGGAAAAAAGCAAAAATTAGTTTAAGTTTGTCCGAACACGGAAACCGTGGGAGTTTGATAAAATTAAGGGGAGAAAAAAAAAAAAAAAAATTTCTAAGTTTTTTTTCGTAAAAAGTAAAAAAAATCGATAACTTTGTTTCAAATTATCACAGATTTATAGTTCAACCATTCGTTTTAAAGGTACTGACGAGACCTTTCGAAAGATACCCATCTTGAAAATTTTTGCCCTGTTAAAAATTTAGAAAAAACGGGATGGCAACGCAACCTGTAAGACGATTTTTACCAAAAGTTGATAGGCACTAATTTATGTCAAGGTGCAACTACATACCAATTTGTATGAAATTCTGTGCAGTAGTTCCAGAGATACAGTTGCCACAAAATTTTGTCACACACACACACACAGACAGACATTTTCTAAAAATGGTAAAATCGTGTTCTACAGCTCTCAAAACGTGTAAATCCATCAAAAACCCGAAATCGAAAATTTTTATGAATCCAATACTTTCTTCTATTGAAGATAGAAGAAAGTAAAAATGATGCATTAAGAAATATCTATTGTAATCTTCATCTCCCCATTACTGAAAACAATAAATGATTAGTTAAACAATTATGACAATCACATAACGCAAACATTCGTGGCCACGTTTACACACATTCTAAATAAAAATAATTTTTTCTTTACAATGACAAAGCAATGAAGATCAGAAGAAAACATCCAAAATATTCTGCACCTCAAAAACTTCAAATAAGGGTACATATCCCCAAAAATTTATACTTTATAAATTACAATTTTACTATATATAAAACTTACAAATAATCTTTTTTTTTTACTAATTTACTATACAAAGATTTTATTTACAAAATTAAGGAAGTCACGTTTAGTAAGTGGCTTTGTAAAGGGATCCGCCAAGTTAGATTTTGATTTAACATATTTTAATTCAAATTTATCCTCAAAAAGCCACTCGCGAATGAAAAATAACTTCACATTTATATGCTTGGACCTATTGTTCTCTATGGGTGATTTTGTAAATTCAATAGCTGACATATTATCAGCAAAAAGGGTGGGTAAAGAGTATTTTTCGGAGATTAAATTAGATTCACTACAATCCTCTAAAATACGATTGAACCACATAAGTTCTTTCACACATTCACACATCGAAATAAATTCGCTTTCCATTGTGGAAAGACTTTCCCCTTTTTCCTTAAAAGTTCGCCATGAAATTGGGCTATTATCCAAAAATATTATTTGACCCCCATTGAAATAAAGTCGTCTCTGTTCATAGCAAAATCAGCATCAGAGAAAGTGACTAAACTAGAATTTTTACAATTTAAATTTAATTTTAAATTCTTGGTACCCGAAACGTAACCAAGTAATTTAAGCAAACCATTCCAATGAATTAAACCCGGAGAATTTTGAAACTGGCTAAAAATATTTACAGCATATGCTATATCTGGTCTTGTCCTACTAGCTAAAAATGAAAGGCAACCCAAGATATTCCTATATGGTAACCTTGCGACTTCTTCCATTTGAGCCTGATTGCTTGGACAATCCTTTTTTGAATATTTTAACCCTTTTATAATAGGTAAAGAAGTATATGGTATTTTGAATGAATTAAACCTTTTATAGACTTCATCTATGTATAATGCCTGATAAATTTGAACGGCATCATTATCATAGCTAAACTCAACACCTAATAATTTCTTCGTTTTACCCAAAATTTTAAGATCAAATTTTTCCCCCAAAAGTTTATTATGGAATCGATTTGAGCCCGAGTTTTTCCAAAAATAAGTATGTCATCGACATAGACAAACAAAACTATGAAGTTCTCAAAATAATATGAACAATTACACTAGTTAAACTTAAGAAAACCTAAACTTAAAAGAACCTTATTTAGTTCGAAAAACCACAAACGACCACTCTGATGTAAACCATACAGAGCACGGTCTAATTTGCAAATTAGATTTTCTTTACCAGGAACAACCAAGCGGTTGGGACATATAAATTTCTTCCTTAAGAGAAGCATATAAATATGCACATTTAATGTCACACTGAATGTTTTGCCATTTAAGACAGGAAACTAAAAGGGAAAAGAAAAAACTAATAACAGAAAAGTTCACCACTGGAGAGAATGTTTCGTCGTAGGTATCCCCCCGAATTTGGTAGTACCCCTGAACGACGAGTCTAGCTTTAAACCTAGCAATATTTCCACTCTCATCCTTTTAATGGCATAAACCCATCTGTTACCTAATAAAGATTTCCCATCAGGCAAAGGGACTAAATGCCATACTTTACGCTGATTCATATTTGAAATTTCCTCATCCATAGCTTTAACCCATTCAGAATTTTGAGGTGACTTAATAGCTTGTTTATATGTTCTAGGTACTGAAAGTTCTAGTCAGGTTTCCTTTTTAACATGGTTAGAAACAGGATCATTAGAATTAACCACCCCTTCAAACTTATTACTACCAGAGAAATCAAACAAGGAAGGTTCAAAAACAACATTATTACATTCACAATAACTCTTGACCTCATTTAAAGATCTCAATCTAGTAGTTTTATCGTTAGGGTAGTAATATATATATCCGTCCTATTACCATGAGGTCTCGGTACTGGTTTTCTCCTCCAAACAATTTTAGAA
Organism: Salticus scenicus; assembly: GCA_963930645.1. Classification (NCBI taxonomy): domain Eukaryota; kingdom Metazoa; phylum Arthropoda; class Arachnida; order Araneae; family Salticidae; genus Salticus; species Salticus scenicus. The sequence goes on from OZ005657.1 coordinate 228,269,961, forward strand.
CAAGAGTCATTAGCATCAGGTTGTTCAGTGACAGACTCCCCGTCGGAATCATCAGGTCCCCCTCCAAACACAATGTCAACGGGATCGGAACCACCACAATCAACCGGACTATTTGGAGACTGACCCAACTCCTCCAACGAAGGGCCCATCACCGCCCCACTGCGCTGATTAAAAATACGATCGGAGAAAGTTAAATTCACAGTCTCTACGATCTTATCTTCATTTTCTATCCAGACCCTATATCCTTTTGTTCGAAGAGCACAACCGACGATTACTCCCTTCTTTGCCTTTGACATAAGCTTGAGGTCGCGTCTCTGTTTAGGAACTCCGACATACACTACTAAACCAAAAGGCTTCAGGTGTCTAACCGAAGGTTTTCTCCCAGTATATTGTTCAAGAGGTGTCTTTTCCTGGTTTTTATGGATTACACGATTCCAAGTGTAACTAAAATAAAGCACAGCCTCTGGCCAAAAAGAAAAAGGAAGTCCACTATCTGACAGAATAGCACGAGTACAATTTAGAACTGTTTGATTAAGCCTTTCACAAACACCATTTTCTTCTGGTGTATAGGTGTTTGTTAGCTCGTGAGCAACCACCCTTTTATTACAAAAGTCACGGAAGCTCTCGTTCTCAAACTCAGAACCATTATCTGTCCTAATAGTTTTCAACTTCTTCCCAAGACTAAGCTCAGCTCTGGCAATGTGTCTTTCAAAAATACTAAACACCTGTGACTTATCCTTCATTGGGTATAAAGTCACTTTACGTGAAAAACCATCAATTATTGAAAGAAAAAATTTTTCCCCCCTTTTTCCCAAAATTGGAATAGGACCCCAAACGTCCATGTACACTTTCTCCAAGGGTGATTTAATGCCATGAACAGAATCAACAGACTTAAAAGAAACACAGTTTTGTTTACTTACCTGACAAGTTTCACATAAAAACTTTTTAAATTTAAGCTTAGGTAGCCCTTTTACGCCATTGTGCTTACTAGTTTTGACAATAAGTTCCGGACTAATGTGAGCGAAATGAGAATGCCAATTCTCCAAGTCAGTTAAATTAGATACAGCAACAACGGGCTCATCAGGTAGCCCCCCATTCGCTTTTAAACCCTTGGCGTAGGCATAGTAAAGACCGTTTTTAAGTTTGGCATAAAAAAGAGGTTTATCAAACTTGTCGAAAACATTTACTCTACCACCACCTCCAGTGAACTTGGCACCATTAAAGTCCAATTTAGTACCAGAAATCAAATTTTTTCTCAATTCAGGGAAAAATAAAACATCCTTAAGGTATACATCATTATTTCCAAATTTTAATTTAACTGTACCTTTCCCAACAATCGGAGAACTTACTCCATCAATGGCCACCTTCAAATTTTCACCTTCGACTAGATGAAATTCAGAAAATAAGTTTTTATTGCGACAACAGTGATGACTCGCAGCGGTATCAAATATCCAACAATTGTCACCACCAACATCACTAAAATTAACTTGTGCAATATAATATGAAGGTTCATTAACAGAATTGACCGAATTGACAGAGCAAGCAATCTTCCTTTGGGATTTAACATTTTTAGATTTAAACTTAGGGTTTACATTTGATTTAACATTAGAATTTCTATTATAACTTGAATTAAAATTTCTATTTACATTATTTAAACAGTCTTTCTTAAAATGACCTGGTTTATTACAATTAAAACATAATAAAGGCATATAAAACTTTTGTTTACCTTTATGTTGAACAGTCTGAATTTCTACTGATTGTTCATCGTCTTTCTGTAACTACAAACGGATTTCCTCAGACGTTAATTCAGACACCAAGGTAGTAAACTTGAATTCGTCAGACTTCCATCGCATCATATCTTGAACCACGGAGTTAAACTTTTTCGGAAGATGTCGTAGGAGCTGATAACAACAATAAATATCTTCCATTGGACTACCCATTTCTCTCAAAAGCTCTATTATCCTGCTCAATCTGTTGACATATGACGTCACAGATTCATTTTCGGACATATTATATCCCACAAATTCAGCAAACAATTGTATATGTCTTGCACGTGAGTCTGACAAAAAATTTTTCTTTAAAGCCTCCCATGCTTCTACCAGGTCATTACAATTTTCTATTATACATCGGACTTCAGGAGATATATACAAGTATATGGTAGATAAAGCAATCTTGACCTCTGTTTAAAATCTGCAATTAGCTTTGCTGTTTCCGGTTTACCATCATCCTCCGGCAAAGTTTCTTCCCTAGCAACCAAACTCCAGCAATTATCTCTTATCAGAATAAAACGAATATCCTTCTGCCAAGTAATGTAATTACTGGCATTTAATTTCTCTATAGAAGGAGTTAAACTCCTTGCCATTGCTAGAAAAATATGCTGCACATCTAAACTGTAAACAAGGTAAGGCCAAACGACATGCCCATAACCATTATTATCATGTAGACTAAATTAGTTGTATTAACATGTTAAAAATATTTAGTAGATAGCAGTAGAATATTTGGCTCAAAATATAGTGTGCAGCTTTTTAAAATAAAACGGAGTTTGATAACAATAACAATGTTTATTTAAACTTAACAAGGAAGATAAAACTTAACAAGAATTAAACGTTGCTAGCGATGATTACGAAAAAAAAAAAAAACGATCTTTTAAACTTGCCATGAGGAAGAGCTATTTACCAAAAACTAATTGCTTATAAAGATTAATAGTTGCATTGCTCAGCATTAGCACTAAAAATAGGATGCTGGCCTTCAAACAACTTTAATACATTCTGCAACTTAAAACAAAAACAAAATGCCCTCATACTTTGAGGCAAACTAAAAATAATTTAAAACGTATTTAAAGTTCAACAAAACATCGTAAGTGCAAAGAAAAATGCATGCAAAGTACTGTACGACCAAGACAAGAACGACCCTGGAACTGGTTTAGTCACTGTCCGGTTGCCAGGGTAACCGATCAGTCGACTTAATTTTAGGGATGTCCGGTATTTTCTTTTCGCGCCAACACTGGAATTTCTCGCCACATTCCTCTCGTTCAGTCGTTCCGTTCAGCGATTGACTTACCGCATTTCCTATTGTCAAATCGTTCAGACAGGTTGTGTATTTAGAGCTCTTGCAATTTCGAAAGGAAAGATTTTCTTATTCTTATTTGTTTCTTGTCACATTTTCTTTCTTTTTTCTTGTTAAGTTTTCATTTGTACATTTTGCACCTTTGACAGCACCACTAAAATCTGTTTCATATAAAAGCTTATGTTTCCATTTAATATTTATAAATTGAACTATATTAGGTGCGTTCTGTAAAATATATATTCATTAAAAATTTCTTATGGTTTTCCATATGTCTTTTTAGAGATTTGAAATCTTTAAATTGCATTTTCTCAATTTGCATTTTTTTCATGAATTCACGCTCTTCAAAATGATTAAATTTCTGCAGCTATTTAAGAAAAAAGTTATTAATTATTATTATTTTGGGGGGGGGGGTATTTAATAGAATCTACCTAATAGAATAAGGGATGAATTTTGCAATAACTTAATATATATATATTTTTTAAAAAAATCAGGTTTTTTTTTTTTTTTTTTTTTTTTTTTTTTTTGAGTTTTGCACTTTTTTTCTCAAAAACTTATCAATAAATTTCAAAACCCATCTCTATTTATTTAAGTAGGTTCTTTTAAACATACAATAAATATCTTAAATATATAAATAAATAAATAAAATAAAGTTCATTATTAATTATTTGTAGAAGTTTAATCATTTTGAAGTTCATGAATTCATAAATAAAAATGCAAATTGAGAAAACACAATTTAAAGATTTCAATTTCAAGAGAATGAGAGAACTGAATAAAAATTTTTATTTATTTATTTATTTTTTTTTTTTTTAATTAATCTTTTTGTGTGGAAATGCTGTTATTAGTGTATCTTTTATAAAACTGCTAAAATGCTTCCTGAATTCATATACAAGATTTTTAAAAAGGGGGGAAAGGGAGAAAAGAACTTTGATAAATACGCCAAATATGACAACCTTTCTCCCACACTTAAAACTTGTTCTCCCTCTGATAAGTTGCCCCTTCCTTTCTTACAACCGTACCCAGAGCTGTTCTTATGAGAGCCAGACAGTAAGATAGTTCAACACATCCTTATATACTCCTACCACAGGATTCCAGAACATCCAATCACCAGGCTACACATTTTCCCTTCCATGCGATTCAAAATACACGCCCATCGTACGTAATCCGTTGCCGTGACAACGGACGATACTGAATACGTACGCCATCTATGGGCCGCAAATGTAAGTATCGCCATATTGGAATTCAACTGGCATGAACGATGTGTTCAAAGAATGTAAACAAGAATTAAAATTTTATCCTACGTGAATTAAATGAAGGAGTATAACTTCAAAGATATATAAAAATTGAAAAAGGTAAGTTATTTACTTGAATAAAGGATAAAGGTAAGTTATATCTTTAAATAAAGTTGTTTTAATAAAATTATCCTTAAACATTAAACCAAACCAATACATTGTATTGTTTATTTTCAAGTTAAACTTAACTTCTACATAGCACTAAACGCTATTCATTTAAACAAAAATAATAAGCTCTCCTCATAATTAATAGGGAATAAAAGTGTTTTAAAACTTTGAAAAATGATATGAAAATATTTTTAGGACAACAGAAATGGCTGGCGCTAGCGCCGCTATCCTCTTCTCTGGTAGTTATTAAGCATTCTCGCGATACGAGTTGTTTATTTAAGAAAGATAATATATCTTTAATACCGTAATTAACACCATGAAATTCCATATTAAATTGTAATGCTAAATTCTTAGGTAATATTTTTAGTAATATCGGTGACAATAAACTGCCGTAGTATCTAAAGAAACATCTATTGATTCTAAACTTCTAATGTTAACTTGAATTTCATCGTAAATTTTCCTGAGCAATTTAATGTCACTTGAATGTTTTAGTGGGGCAATATTTAATAATTCATTCAAATGTACATTCACTAAGGTCTGTTTTTCCATATCTTTCTTTTAAAATATCTACTACTTTTATGTAATTACTCGCGGTAACAGAGAATCCTTCTATGCATTTTAAGGGATCAGGTGTTAAAAATGATTTCAAGTAATTAAATTTATCTACAGGATCTAAACTTTCATTATTATGAATAGCCGTTTCGAATGATGACCAAAAAGTCAGCCATTCCGCTCAGAGCCTGATTAAGCGGGAAGCACACATTATTTATACTTACACCGTTATTTTTTAACAAATACTTCCCTCCTATAATAAACAGAAAATTCTCATTAAAAATTATTTTGAAAGAAGTCTGGTGTCTAATAACGGTGAGTAAATTGGATTGTTTTACACCGTTAATTTTTTATAAAAAATATTTCCTCGTCAAAGCGTGGAATTTCTATGACATGAAGTAAAAAATAATTGTAAAAATATTCCGGTGAGAGCGGAGATAATATGTGCTTCCCCCTTAATCAGGCTCTGATTCCGCTGCGTTCCCGTTAAATTTAATAGGACCTAGCTGTGGTAATTTGATGTGCATTGCTTCTTTAGAAATAAATCTTCTTTCGGTTTCTATTGATGAAACACTTGTTTCAATGTTTTTATCTCTACATCTTTGCTTTTTAGATCTATAGTTGTTTCAGTCAATAATTCAATTGTTTCTTCTAAATCTACAGCATCAGCATCTGGATCTATATCGTCGCATAAAGTTTGTAATTTATTTATAAATTTGTTAATACTGTCTCTTCTGGCAGCTCTCTCTTTTTTAGCGATCACTAAATTGGCCCTGCTAGATTAAAAATTAAAAATCTTATAATATTGTCTATCTATTTTTTTTTTCTTTTTTAATAATCAATAATGGATACTTAATTAGCTGACAACATCCCGTGGCTGGGATGCCAGAAAATATTGCTGCACCAAATCTTGTGATCTAAAATTTAATTATTTTCCTTACAGACCCGATACAGCATATTTTTAGTCTTAACTTTTCTTACAGTCTTAATTTTTTTAATAAAAATATAATTCTTCTAAAATATATTCACTTCTTAAATAATAAAATATCGATGGGTCTCACCTGAAAGCTTCTATCGCGAAAAGTCCGGATGTGGAAGGTGGCAGCTATGATCCATTATCATAAACTCTATTAAATTAGCACTGCTTAGATGGGAAAACAGAATTTAATGGTTTGTTAGCATACATGTAAAACGAAACAGAACAAAAACTATTTACAGTTAAATATTAAAGTCTTTAATTGTCATTAGTTCTTAAATATTAATTCTAATTCTTAAAAGTTTTAATTGTTCTGTTTTAGGACCGGGGTGTCTGTAAACACAACGATCTTAACGTAGCCCCATCTCTATTCAAGGTCCTTTTCTGTTCTGATTCTAAAATGCATCTTTTTCGAATACTTCTCATTTCAAATCGAAAGAGTGGTGCAATCAGAAAAAGAGGCACGTGCCAGTCTGTCTGAAAAGTCATTTGTTCTGAAAACAGAAGAATGAACGGGGAATTTCCGACAGTAGGGTTGATATTATGGGGTATAGCGGTGAAAATATCATCGACGTAACGGGTCCAAAATTTGCATTTATTTATAATGTCAGCTACTGAAATTTCTAAGTGACACATTTTTAGTTCAGCAAATCGCCCCATATTGGGCGTCCCCATTGGGACACCCTGAGTTTGCGTGTAAATGTTTTGATTGAAAGAAAAGTATGATTCATTAAAAAGAAGGTTATTGGCTCAAATAAGGGTTTCACTGACTTTATTATTTCCATCGATTTCTGTGATTTTTATGTTAATAAGTTGTGTGATTTCCGGAATGTCAATGGAAGGATAAAGATCTTTAACTTCAAAACTAACGAGTGTATCTTGAGTATTGATAATTGTAGTGTGGAGTTTTTGTATAAAAATTTCGTTAGAATTTATGGAGTTGTCAGAAGGGGGGAGGAGAGATTGGTAGATGTTTTTCATATAAGTTTCTAAGTAATAAGTTGGGCTTTCGGATTTATTTACAATCGGTCTAAGTGTAGAAGGGTTTTTATGGACTTTATACTGTCCAAATAAACGGGGGATTATCGAGGCATTATTGTTAAATGAGGGAGGAATATTGTTCGGCCAAGTTCTGTTTTTTATGAGATCCTTAGTTTTTCCGATTAGTTTTTTAAGGGGAGAATGAGTAATTTTAACAGTTTTTATTTTTTTGATAGTATCGTGCATCATATTATTATATTGATTTCTATTCATTAAAGTAATTAGGTTAATTTTATCTGACATTAAACAAGTGAATAGAAATCAATATAATAATATGAGGCTCGATACTATCAAAAAACTAAAAGCTGTTAAAATTACTCATTCTCCCCCTTAAAAACTGATCGGAAAAACTAAGGATCTCATAAAAACCGGAACTTGGCTAAACAATATTCCTCCCTCTTTTAGCAATCATGCCTCAATAATCCCCTGTTTATTTGGAAAGTATAAAGACCATAAAAACCCTCCTATACTTAGACCGATTGTAAATAAATCCGAAGGCCCAACTTACTGCTTAGAAACTTATATGAAAAACATCTACCAATCTCGCCTCTCCCCATCTGACAACTCCATAAATTCTAACGAAATTTCTATACAAAAACTCCGCAATACAAATATCAATACTCAAGATACACTCGTTAGTTTTGACGTTAAAGATCTTTATCCTTCCATTGACATTCCGGAAATCACGCAACTTATTAACTTTAAAAATCACAGAAATCTATGGAAATAATAAAGTCAGTGAAACCCTTATACGAGCCAACAACCTTCTTCTTAATGAATCATACTTTCTTTCAATCAAAACTTTTATAAACAAACTCAGGGCGTTCCAATGGGATCTCCCATATCGTGAGTAATCACCGAACTAAAAATGCGTCACTTAGAAATTTCAGTAGCTGGCATTATAAATAAATGCAGATTTTGGACCCGTTACGTCGATGATATTTTCACCGTTATCCCCGATAATATCAACCCTACCAACTTCCTTAAAGACCTTAATAATCTTGATGATAAAATATAATTTACGATTGAGACTTAAACTAACAACACTTTAAATTTCCTTGATGTCCGAATTACCAAAAATCCCAATAACTCATTCGATACTACCGCCTATAGAAAACCTACAGCTAATAACGAAGTTATAAATAAATAATCTGGTGTGTCACCCACACGACTTTCTCTTACCCTGAAATTTAATACTATAAATACAGGTTGCAGATTAAAAGGTAAGATAAAGAGTACTGTTATGTAAACATGCGTTAAACAATTCAGATAAGGCTTCTGAAGAGTTTTATATGATAATTAGTTCGGTGTGAGGGGGGCTACCGCCCCCCTCAACCCCCCGTTTCATTAATGCACCTACATTTATATAGAATTTAATTCGGTTTTTAAAAAATAATTTATTAATATTATAATTTAAAATAATCTGGTGTGTCACTCACACGACTTTCTCTTACCCTGAAATTTAATACTATAAATACAGGTTGGAGATTAAGAGGTAAGATAATGAGTACTGTTATGTAAACCTATGTTAAACAATTCATATTAGGCTTCTGAAGAGTTTTATATGATAATTAGTACTGTGTGAGGGGGGCTACCGCCCCCCTCAACCCCCCGTTTCATTAATGCACCTACATTTATATAGAATTTAATTCGGTTATTAAAATATTTTTCTCTTTTTTAAAAGTAATTTATTAAAAGTATTATTTAAAAAAATTATCTTTTATGATAAGGCAGACGATTTCCATATTAGAGAAGTAGTTTAACACCAAATATAAAAAAAAGTCCATTTTATTCTCAATATTAAAAAAAAAAAAAAAAAAAAAAAAAAAGTACGATTTTTTTTTCTAAGTTTTTTTTTTCGTTAAAAGTAAAAAAAATCATTAACTTTGTTTTAAATTTTCGAGCTCTTTTGAAAGATACCCATCATGAAAAGTTACGCCCCTCGAGGGGGGACTTCCCCCCCAGGGGGGGAGGCGAGGCTCCTACATACACAAAAAAATTTTCCCAGTTAACTGTCTCTATTACAAAAAATATATATTTGTTTCATTTGGTTTAGTGCAGTCTATAGACGTTAAACTCTATTTTCCTGCAATTTCCCCCATAGACGTAATGTATTAGAATTCTCTTGATTGTCCCTGTACACGAACCATTTGCTTAATCTTAACGAAAAGTTTACTGTAGCATCCCTATATGATACACATTTAGAATACCAAGTTTGAACTTTCTGCCATAATTTGTTTTTGAGATATGCTGATAACAGACAGACACACAGACACACAGACCATTTGCTAAAAACATGATTTTCGTATTCAGGGGACCTCAAAACGTGTAAATATGACAAAATCTCGCGTTCGAAAATTTGAGCCAAAACAATACTTTCTCTACCTTATGGGTAAGAGAAAGTAAAAATGCACCCCCCCCCCTCCTTTCATATAAATATGCCGCTCTCCGCTCTTATATAAACCAAGCCATTCTCGTCCCCTCTAACAAAACCTTAGTGAAAGAGGAAATTAAATTTATCAAAGAAATCGTGAAAAAAGACAACTATAGTAAAAATCTTATTGATAAAATATATAAAAAAAATTAAAAACTTTGAATTCCATTAACAACGCACAAAAATCTAAGCCAACCTTTACCACCCCTGTACCCTTCTGTAATGGTGCCGCTTTAAAAATAAAGCTAAAAAACTCAATATTAACATCCCTATTAAACCAAACACAAACATATTCCAACGCCTCCATAATGGAAAAGACCCAATCAACCCTAAATTTACTTCAGGTATCTATAAAATTAATGGAGGCATACTATTGTAACAATCGCAGCTATCGTAGATCACAAGTCGGATTGTGCACTTCACAGCAAAAGTATCCGAGCACAAGCAATAATCCCCGTCTGAAAAAAGTACACTTAATACTGCTTTGTTAAATAAATCGTTGTCGAATCATGTTCTTTCTAAGAATATGTTTCGACAAGGATTTATTTAACAAAGCAGTATTAAGATCATGATTCGACAAGGATTTATTTAACAAAGCAGTTGTCGAGAATTCCCGTTCATTCTTCTGCTTTCAGAACAAATGACTTTCCAGACAGACTGGCGCGTGCCTCTATTTCATGATTGCGCCACTCTTTCGATTCGAAATGAGAAGTATTCGAAAAAGATGCATTATAGAATCAGAACAGAACAGGACCTTGAATAGATAAGGGGCTACGTGAAGATCGCTTTTGTTTTCAGATGCCCCGGTCCTAGAAAAGTACTATTAAAACTTTTAGAACTTAAAAACTAAGAATGAACATTTATCAGAACTATTTAGAATATAAGAACCTTAATATTAAGATTTAGTTTAATTACCTATCTGTAAATAATTTTTGTTTCGTTTTACGTGTGTGCTAATAAAGCATTAAATTTCGTTTTCCCATCTAAGTAGTGCTGTAGTTTCATAGACTTTGCGTTAATGGATCATAGCTGCCACCTTCCACATCCGGACCTTTGTGATAGCTGTCAGGTGAGACCCATCCATATTTTATTATTTAAGAAGTGAATATATTTTAGAAGAATAAATATTTATTAGAAAATTTAAGTAGTAACTGTAAGAAAAATCAAGATTAAAAATATGCTGTATCGGGTCTGTAAGAAGAATAATTAAGTTTTAGATCAGAAGTCTTGGTGCAGTAATATTTTCTGGCATCCCTGCTGGGATGTGGGCAGCTATATAGACATCCATTATTAAAAAAAAAAAAATAGATAAATAATATTATAAAATTTTTAATCTAGCATGGCCAATTTAGTGATCGCAAAAAAAGAGAGAGCTGTCATAAGAGACAGTATTAACAAATTTATAAAAAAATTTCAAACTTTGTGCGATGATATAGATCCAGATGCTATAGATTTAGAAGAAACTATTGAATTATTGAGTAAAACTACTATAGATTTAAAGAGTAAAGATACAGAAATTAAAAAATTTAACTCAAGAACTCCAATTAGAAGCCGAATTAGAAACGGCAAATGAATATCGTGAGAAAATAATTACTTGGCGATTTCAAGATATGGCAAACAAGACCTCTTAGTGAATGTACATTTGAATAAATTATTAAATATTGCCCCACTAAAACATTCAAGTGACATTAAATCGCCTAGGAAAATTTACGATGAAATCCAAACTAACATTAGAAGTTTAGAGTCATTAGATGTTTCTTTAGATAGATACGGCAGTTTATTGTCACCGATATTACTAAAAATATTACCTAAAGATTTAGCATTACAATTTAATATGGAATTTCATGGTGTTAATTACGGTATTAAAGATATATTATCTTTCTTAAATAAACAACTCGTATCGCGAGAATGCTTAATAACTACCAGACAAGATGACAGCGGCGCTAACGCCAGTCATTTCTCCCCCCGAGCTCAAAGATTAGATAATCAAATTCTTAGAGATGTTTTTCCCTCCCGCGTTAATAAATTTGATACTCAGAACCGGAAATTGCCTACTGCTTGTGATTTATTAAATGAGAATAAAAGTGATAGGTGTAATTTTCGCTCAGAATCGCATTTAAGTAACAAATGTGTCAAAACTCGTAATTTACCATTTGATGAAAGAGTTAATCTATTGCGTAAGAAAGGACTGTGTTGTTTATGTCTTCAACCTTCGCATCTAGCTAGACACTGTGTATCAAAAACTTTATGCAAGTTATGTAATCGTAGGCATTCAGAAATTATGTGTAATGGAGATAAAGATTTGAAACAAGAAATAAGTAATTACGAAAGAAATGGTCAATCTAAATTAGCGTTATCGAATCATAATTTACAAGCGAATGTTTATTTGCAGACGTTAATAGTAGCAATTTCTAACAGAGATGATAGTAAATCATCATATATTCGGTTAAGTATTGACTCCGGATCTCATAATAGTTACATCAGTAGGTTTGCAGCTGATAAGTTAAAATTAAAAAGAATGAATAAAGAAACAATCAGATATGGTCTTTTTGGGGGCATGGAAATGTCAGCTGAACATAATCGTTATGAATTTACGATCGGGAGTTTAGATAATAAGTTTAAGTGTAAAATACAAGCACTAGATCAAGAAAAAATATGCACAAGCGTGAATTTATGTCGCATTTATCAGATGTCCCTAGAAATAATAAATCTTGTTTATACCAGAAATATCCAGACGAAGTACATATACTTTTGGGAGCTGATATGTCCGCTAAACTGTTCACAGATGACATAAAATATTTTCCAAATTTGGGATTAACTACATTTAGAACTAAATTAGGTTGGACCATTTTGGGCAAGACAGAGGGTCACAAGAGTGAGCAGGACAATTCTTTGGCGGGTCTATCATTGTCATTACACGTGTCAAACGCCAGTTTATCAGATTTATGGCGCCTTGACACTCTAGGAATTACTGATGAAGATAATAAATCGAAACAGGATTTAGAACAAGAAACCAAGAATTATTTTCTAGAAACTGTTAAACGAGATAAAAGCGGTCGATATGAAGTCAATTTACCATGGACAGTTGACCATTTGATTTTATCAGATGATTACTCGTTGGCAGAAAAGTGCCTGTACAAGACGGAAAATAAATTAATCAAATCTGATAGTAAAAAGGAATGTGGGGAAATTTTTGATTTCTGGGAAAACAATCAGATTATAGAAGAGGTATTGGACCAGAAAAAGGATAAGGTACATTATTTAGCACAGAGACCTGTGGTTAAAGAAACTAGTGAAACCACTAAAATTCGTCCAGTATTTAATGCCTCAGCACACACTAGAAACAGTCCCTCCCTTAAGGATTGTTTAACAAAAGGACCTAATCTTGTAGAAATTATACTTAGCATTTTGAATAAATTTCGTAGATACAAGATAGGAATTTCGTCCGATATAGAGAAATCCTTCCTGCAAATTAAAATAACAGAGAAAGATCGCGACTTTTTGAGATTTTTTTGGTTTAATAGCGAAAATAAATTAAATATCTATAGACTTTGTCGCGTGGTTTTCGGCCTAACTTCAAGCCCTTTTTTGCTTATGGCAACATTAAATCACCTTTTAGGAAATGTTTCAAAACAATGGCGAGAGACAGCTAGACTCTTAAGAGATTCCTTCTATTTACATCACGAGCCTGAATTCAATTCATGAAACAGAAAAATTCATATCAGAATCTCGAGGAATTTTGGCTTCGGCACATTTCAATTTGAGATGTTGGTGATCGAATTAGCCCCAGGCAATGATCGACAAAACTGAAGATGAACCGAGGTTTGCTCTTGTGTTAGGATTACTCTGGGATTTGAAAAATGACAGTTTAGTTTGTAAAACTGAAGAACCCCTAAAGATAAGTGAACCCCTTACAAAAAGAAAACTTTTATCAGTTACCCAAAGAATTTTTGATCCTGTGGGATTCACTGCACCTGTCAGTTTAGTTCCCAGACTAATCCTTCAAGAAACGTGGATTCAGAAGGTGAAGTGGGACAAAGAGCTTTCTGAAACTTTAAAACAACAGACTTCTAATAGGCTGAAAGGAATAAATTTTTTATCCCAAATTAAAATACCTCGGTGGCTTAACATTTGCCCAGAGAAAGAAAAGAAAACATCATTACATGTTTTTTCTGATGCAAGCAAGCGAGCATATGCCACTTGCGTATTCATAAGAGTAGAGACCTCAGAAGGAATCAAGATCCAGTTAATCAATGCTAAAGGTCGAGTTGCACCTATTAAGGAGTTGACCATACCCCGCCTTGAACTGTTATCTTGTCTTATTGGCTCTAGGTTGGCCAAAAATGTGCAAAACGATTTAAATTTACATGTAAATACCATATTTTGGTCAGATTGACAGCCTTATTCACCAAATTTTAACACTGATGTTAACCCGGGAATACGCTAGGTTATCTCAAAATCGGTATTCACCACGCAAAATAACCCTCTTTTTTTAATCCTCCTAAATTGGTGGGTTAACTCTGGTGTTAAATGGGCATGTTACAGTTACAGCGAAAACACTCTTGTTTACTTTTTTAATGCATGGCGTTTTTATTGACCAATCAGCGAGACTTTTACAGATAACTCTGGGGTCAACTGATCCACGGATGGTGAATACGAAAACATTCTAACCCAGGGTTAAGGGAGTGTTAACTCTAACACAAGTGTTACGTGAACCATGGGTTAACACTGATTTGGTGAATAAGGCCGTTAACCCCTGCTTTAGGTTGGGTAAGAAGGAAACAAGAATGGGGTACATTTGCACACAACAGAGTATTAGAAATCTGAAATCTGACCGAAGTTTGCAATTGGAGACATGTACCCGGAAATTTGAATCCTGCAGATCTCCCGTCTAGAGGATGTTCCTTTGAACAACTACAGAAATCGAGATGGTGGGAGTGTCCGAGTTGGCTTTATTTACATGAAAATGAATGGCCTCAAATAGAAGAAGACCCAAAGGAAGAACTCATAAACAGCGAAAAAAGGAAGACAATCCTAAATTTTTTAGATAAAAAAGAAGATAATTTCAATCGATGTTATCAGTATTTTTCCTCTTACAAGAAAACAGTTAGAACCATTGCCTGGATATATAGATTTTATTATAATTCGAAGACTGCTGAGAAAATATCCTAATTGGATATTTCAGTTGAAGAATTTTCAAAAGCAGAAAATGTATTTCTACGATTAGTACAACAAGAATCTTTTTCAGGGAAAACAGATCAAAAATTGAGAAATTTAAGGCCTGTCGAAGATAAAGCTGGTCTCTTAAGAGTAAGGACCAATATAATTCAAAGAAATAACAGTGAAAACTTCAGATATCCTGTAATCTTACTTTACAAGCATCCCATCGTCCAAAGGTTGGTATTCGAGAAGCATTTAGAAAATCAGCACGCTGGAGTCAGCACTCTAATGGCACTACTAAGAGAAAATTTTTGCATAATGAAGTCTAGAAAATGCATTCGAAATTCAATAAGAAAATGCGTGATTTGCAGAAAACTTCAGACTTCCAAAATAGATGTTGAACCTGGAGTACCACCCGAGGACAGAGTACGAGAAGCAGCCATCTTTGAAGTGGTAGGCGTGGATCTAGCCGGTTCTCTTCATCTTTCTGATGGATCAAAAGCATGGATAGCTTTATTTACTTGTGCTGTCTACCGATACATACCTACATCTTGAAGCCATTACGTCTCTGTCAACAGAAAGTTTTATCCAGTCTCTGAGAAGGTTCATAGCAAGGCGACGCAGACCCTACATCATCTATTCAGACAACGGGAAGAACTTTCTTGGAACCAGCAATGCTCTCTCGAGTGTAGATTGGGAAACCATCTGCAAGGTAGCTTCCACCCAGAAGATCAGATGGAAATCAATCCTCCTGCAGCACCGTGGTGGGGAGGTTGGTGGGAGAGGCTTGTTGGAATGGTTAAAGGAATCCTGAAAAGAAACTTAGGTCGTGCATCTTTGAATTACGAAGAACTTTACACCATGCTATGTAGAGATGTAAAAAACCCGGGAATTTTGATTCAGGGGAATAAACATGGGAATTTTCGGGTTTAAACCGGGAATTTTGGGAACATTGGAAACTTTGATGGGAAGAAACTAATACTGAATGTTTAGATTTGATTTTATTCTTTTAAGTGCACAAACAACTTATTTCATTATCTTTTTAATCTACTTGCTTATATGAAAGTGATATCGAAAATTATGTGACTATTTTACAAAAAATAGTAAAAGGTTAAACATTTACGTTATTAATTATAATAAATTATGAAGTTTTGTCTGCGTGTTTAAATAACTTTTCGAACTTTTCCTTTTTTTTTTTTTTTTTCTTTTTATTATTAATGAATACCATAATTAAATATGCTATAAAAAATAATACAATGAAATTAGTTTATGATAAAAATTGTTTAAAAATTATGAAATTTTGTTTTATTGATTTAACAAAATTTTACATAAATTGATAAAATTTTGTTATAATGAGTTAAAGAGCACGAGGAACAAAATCGAACATCAGTTCTTCGGTTATTAAAATTTCCAGCAATAATTTTTGAATGCATTGGATTAATACATAAAATTTTCAATAGCTAATAATTAACAATTTGGATGTTATTTATTTATTCATTGCATATTTATATAGTTGAAATTTTAATTGAAATAATATTTTCAGTGTAATATTATTGATCATTTTAGTGAACACATGTTATTTTGGAGCATTTTTGTTTTATTTTTGAAATAAAATATTAAAGATTTACATTCATAGATATATACAACTAAAACATGATCAGCTTCGACTGCCATAAAAAAGAAGTGTTACTTTGATATACAGTCAGAACTAAGATGTAAATACACGGCAATAACAAAAAAATAAGTCTGTTAATGAAATTTTATACTAGTAATTTTTAATTTTGTAGACGTTAAAAGCACTATTTTAAAGTCGAAAAATCATAAAAACCAACAAAATGTAAGATAACATTTTGGAATGCTGTAGAACACCTCTAATGTTGGTTAAAAAAAAAAAAAAAAAAAAAAAAAAAAAAAAATTGCTAAATTCACAACTTTTGAAAACTTATAAAATTCCCTTGTTTTGGAAACTTTCAAAATTCCCTTCCCAAAAAACCGGGTTTATTCCCTGGTTTAAACCTGGGTTTTTTCCCCGCTCACATCTCTAATGCTATGTGACTGTGAACAAGTGATTAATTCACGGCCTGTAACCTATGTTTCCGAAGATAACACAGATCCCTTACCTTTAACCCCAATGATGTTCCAAAGAGAACTACCAACATCAGGAGTACCTGACGTAGATGCTTTAGATTCTAAAGATCTTAACCGCAGAGCCCGATATAGGCAAGTAATCAGAGAAAATTTAAGAAACAGATTCAGAGCTGAATATTTAGGACAATTACGCCAACATGCATTTAAGACCAAAAGATTCAACCAATTGAATGTCGGCGATGTTGTACTATTAGAAGATTTCAATAAGAAACGCGTTCACCGGCCTCTGGCAAGAGTGATCGAAATTTACCCAGGCAAAGATAATGTCATACGCCTAGCTAAGGTGAAGACCGAAAATGGACTTTTTCTGCGTCCATTACAATGATTGTTTCCTTTAGAAATTGATAGTACCGAACTTAAGAATCACCCCACTTTGTATAAATCTCTCCAAGAAAATTTAAGTCCTTCGACTTCCAAAAACAAGAACTTCTCACAGAAAGAGATACTCAACCCCAGAGAAAAGGAACCTGTGAAAGACCCTCCAGAACCTACCAGTTCTAGAAGTCCACAACAGATGATCCCACTTCCAGTCTCCCGGTTTTTTACAGTGAAAACACGTTACCTCCCGTCTTTTATCAAAATTTTCATCGAATTTTTTCTCACAACTGATCTCTTTTTTCTCAGAATTTTTATAGTGATTTACTTTTTTTGTATTCGTCTCAGTTGTCTTCTGCTCCCTATACGATTTGTTTTCAACGAATTTATTATATCCGACGTGACATCCCTGCTCATAATTTTTAAATACAATATTATTATGTTCAGAACGCATACTTTCGTACATATCACATTCATCGACTAGTTCACTCGCTGATTTAAAACTCTCCCATTCATCCAAATATTTATCCCGAATTTCTGAGGGGACCCTTTTCTTTAATTGCTCCTTAAGAATAAGTTCTTTAAGCGAATCGTAGTCTTTTGCGTCCACGGTTTCTCGCCAATTTTCCATGTAACCCCTTAATCCATAAACGAAGTCGGACCACAAAGCTGAGAGCTTAAGAGTATGCTCCTCGAATTTTTCTTTAATGAATTTTCACCTAACCTATATCTTTTTAGCAATAACTTTTTCATATGTTGAAAATCATCTGCCTTTTCAACGGATTCTTTGATTAATAGTTCCGCGATTTCGGTAGGAACCAAAGTAAATAACTGAGCGACCCATTTGCTCTCATCTAAATTCTCTCGCTGTACCTGACGCGTGAAAATAATTAAAAATAAAGTTATATCCATAACTTTTGGATCAAATTTAGGCACTATATCTTTTAACACGTTCAGCGCCATGCCAGCCATCGGTGGCTGACACTGAACTTTCCGTTTAGGCCACGTCAGCCACCGGTGGCTGACAGTGTGAAATATGCAGAGGTGGGCAGTATATTATATACTTGTATATAATATAGTATATTCAATATACATTTGTATATTGTATATTTTACGATATTTTAAAAAGTATTTGTATATTCTATCTAATATACATTTTCTTTTGTGTATTGTATATTTTAGAAGATTTAATATACAATATACTTTGTCTCACATTCTCATCCTTTAAAGTTTAAACAGAGAAAAAAAGAAAAAAATATCTTACTTTTAGTTTTAGAAGATTTTTCTGTGGGAACTGAATTCGAATGTCCCTTCCTTTGGAAGACTGATGATTTATTGTCCCTACTAACGACATGGCGGGTCATTCAGATTCCAGAAGTCCTGGGCTTGTCTTTAAAGAAAAAGCTGACCTCAATAGTGATAACATTTCTTTACTAATAGGTAGTTTGTATATAGCGGACACTCTGTGCATTTAAGAAAAAGTGTAAAATAGCCCCATTTCCTTACTCCACAGGGTTCTAATTACCCTAGTGTGCAAAAAATGACTGTAGAGCAACAAAGAAAAAAAAAATACAATTATGCCCCAATAGTTTTTAAATTTCACACATTTGCTTCTGAAAAACGGAAATGATTAGTAAACTTCCTTTATCTTTAAACTTTTCATCTGATTATAGAATTGGATATCAGCGAAAGACATCCTTAAAGCAATAGGAATTTTTAGTTTGGGGATAGATGAAAATACTTTGGAAATTGAAATATTAAACTATGTAAGAGGAACACAAACGGACATAACTGCATTAAATTCATACCCAAATGTAAAACGGTATTTCTGAAGTACACTACTGGCCATTAAAATTACTACACCAAGAAGGAATAATAATAATTATATATAGAAATTTGTTGGACACATACATTGTAGTAGGAAGAACAATTGATTAAAATTTCAGGAAATTTGGAGTAATATGTACTGAGAAAACAGTACATAAAGCAGCGACCTCTGTGAGCAATAACAGCACATATCTGCCTAGGCATTGAATCGAACAACTATTGGATGTCATGTACGGGTAGAGCACTTCATGAAGTTTTAAAACGATGCCACAATTCATCGATTGAAGTTACTGGTGAGTTGTGAGGGGCCAGTCTCTTTGCAACGATTAAACAGTCATTTTCATTGGTGCGAGAGCAGTAGAACGCGCTGGCTAGAGCAACAGTCGAACACATTTTGTATCAAAGAAGGTCCGGACAATACAAACAACTTGCGGTCGTGCATTATCTTGCTTAAATTTTGCACTACGGAGGCCTCGAATACAGGGCAGAGGGGCGGGCTTTAACCCTTTGCGGCGCAAGACAATTTGAAACATTTAAATTATACTGCCACCGGAATTCATGAACTAAATTAAACTAAAAGAAATTTTAAATTTTAAGGTTTAAAAAACCGGCCTTTTCTGATATGTTATAAACGTGAATTTTTGCTAAAATATTTCCGGGATGAATTTTTGCAGCTGGATCTTAAATTTTGCGTCCTCGTGGCGAGGGCACCGCGCGTTAAGGGGTTAACTCATCAGAAATTTAATGGCAGCTGTTCAGAGTGCCAGGAATACGAACATGAAGTAATCGAGACGTGTATTCAATCGGAACCCATAACATCATTGCGAATGATGGATAGTATGATGATGTCGAATCCCAGCTGGAATTTGCATTATTCATAATGCCGTTAAATACGATAAGGCAATCTTGATGCTGTAAACAGGTTTGTGATTTGTCTGAAAAGTGACGCCATTCCTGCGTCCAGGTTCATCGTTGATCACACATTAATGGCGCCCATATCAGTGATGCAGTTTTCAGGGTAATCAGAATTTTGGTAGCCGCATACTGAGTCACCACCTGGATTGATGGTATGTGGTACCATTGGATACACGTCCCGGTCACCTCATGTTTTCATTCCCGCCACTCTGAATACCAGCCATTACATTTCTGACGAGTTAAGGCCCATCGCTCTGCCCTATGTTTAAGGCCTCCAAAGCACAACATTTAAGCAGGACAATGCACGACCGCAAATTGTTCATATTGTCTGGACCTTCATTCATGCCGAATGTGTTCGACTGTTGCTCTGGCCAGCGCGTTCTCCTGATCTCGCACCAATGAAAATGACTGTTTAATCGTTGAAAAGCGACTGGCCCCCACCACTCACCAGTAACTTCGATCGATGAATTGTGGCATCGTGTTAAAACTTCATGAAGTGCTCTACCCGTACATGTCATCCAATCGCTGTTCGATTCAATGCCTAGGCAGATAAGTGCTGTTATTGCTCACAGAGGTCGCTGCTTTATGTACTGTTTTCTCAGTACATATTACTCCAAATTTCCCGAAATTTTAATCAATTGTTCTTCCTACTATAATGTATGTATCCAACAAATTTCATTCCGTTATTATTATTCCTTCTTGGTGTAGCAATTTTAATAGCCAGTAGTATATAATACAATATTGTCCTCATCAGCACCTGTTGAGAGACTTTTTTCCTTTGCAAATTTAGTTCGAAGGCCAAGACGCCGTGCTGTATCAGATGATATATTTGAAAAATTACTGTGTTTAAAAACAACCAATATTTAAAGTCTTTTGTGTAAACTTGGTTGATAATAAAAATCTTTCATAATAAAATCTATGTTGTGATGTTATGGGAAATTTCTATTCATTATTATATTTTGTTTAATTTTTTAATAGCAAAATCTGGTAATAAATTAGCAAGATTTTCTCCTTTCATGTATGCACACTCATAAGAAATGAATATACTTTTTACCTTACAATATATTACATTTAAGCCTTTTCTAACTTTTGCCGATAGCCAAACACTTTGTTATTCTATGGGGAAAATTGTCATTAGAATTACTCATAGCCTAATGTAGTTTTTAAATTCCATTTTCCCATTCGAAAAATTCACAACCGCTAACTAACTTCTTGATTTCTAAAAACTGATTTAAGATTCCAAAAGATATGCACTAATCATTTTTTCGAATATTGCATAGTTTTTACGCGTGTTGGTATATATTTTTTGAAGAAAAAATTATTAATTTCTTTTATTAGGTATTAATTAATTCTAATTATGAACATAATTGCAAATAATAGTATTATAAACTTTCTTCATATGATATATATATATATATACTGAAAATTTACATCTTTGAAGGCATAATTTGTATGTATCTCCTTTCTTATTATATGATCAATAATATAAACATACATTCGAAGAAACAATGCTATGTTATTTAGTGTATGGATATGGATAAACTTAATTCAAAAATCTAAACACAACTTCATGATAAAATAGAAAATAATTTTAACCAAAAGTATAAATTAGATTTTTTATGAATAATAAATTTCTGCTCAAGATTTTAAAACTTATGAAATACAGTCAATTTATTTCATTGCTTATAAGTTCTGATATTTGAACATCAAAACATAAAAAATATATAAAAAGGTCATTGAATAATGTCATTGAACATAAGCAAGTTATTTGTTTTCTCTAACTGTTAACTAATCTAGGGAAGAATGAGAATGACAGCATAATATAGTACTATATTGCATTGTACTGCAATTTTACAAAGAGTAATTTCATCATTATGATGAAAATTTTGTGCTAGGAAAAATTTTGTTTTTCAAGTTCATTTTCTAACTATTTATAATTCATATATATATATATATATATATATTTAATTTCATTAAATACTGATTATAAGCTTTACATAAGAAAATCAATTCTTTCGTATGATAGTCAGAAATTAAATTAATGAACAGACATGCTTTTATACAATTACAAATACTGTTACTATTGGTAGTAATATTTATTTTAAAAGTATATTCTGAAAGTATATCAAAAATACTTTTTGAACAAAAGTATATTGTATATTTAAAAAAATTTCAAAAGTATTTGTATATTGTATATTTTGGGCAAAAAATGGTGAGTATTTGTATATTGTATATAATATACTTTTTTTAAGTATATTGCCCACCTCTGGAAATATGATATAAAACTAATAAATTTACATAGTTTTAAGTAATTACTGACAATTTATTTAAAATTTACTTAATTTTTATTTATTATAGGTTTATATCATTAAGGCTTTTTAATGGATTTTATTGAAACACGGTAAACATAACACGCTTCTAAGCAGCGCGCGTGGCCTGAATGGGATTTCCTTAAGAATTCGCGTGGCGCTCAACGTGTTAAATTAACTTTATTCATAGTAACGGGTGTACTTTTTTTAAGTATATTGCCCACCTCTGGAAATATGATATAAAACTAATAAATTTACATAGTTTTAAGTAATTACTGACAATTTATTTAAAATTTACTTAATTTTTATTTATTATAGGTTTATATCATTAAGGCTTTTTAATGGATTTTATTGAAACACGGTAAACATAACACGCTTCTAAGCAGCGCGCGTGGCCTGAATGGGATTTCCTTAAGAATTCGCGTGGCGCTCAACGTGTTAAATTAACTTTATTCATAGTAACGGGTGTACCAGAATAAAATAGAGTGATATAAATTGATGTATAACTAAATTTATTTAAGTGAAACCCAACTTGGTTTTACACATAAACAATATAGATAGAATGATAAACAAAATGCAACATATTAATTAATGTAAATAATCGCTGTTGCTGTTTGCCATCCGATGTAAGCGTCTGGTCCAACTTAGACAACTTTCCATTATTACGTCCTTTCTTATTCTCTTTACAGCTCGCTTTAGTTCTGAAATCAGTATTTTTTAACATTTTATTTTATTCCAGTTCATCTGCTGTACAAATTCATCTTAAATCGAGTAGTCCAGTAGATTTATATCCTTTTTTCATTAGAAAAAAGGATTCTCTTAGTCTAACCTTTTCTGAAATTGTGTCGCACCCAATTAACGAATTTGATTCTTTTCTGCTTTTGGGTTTCTATGAGTTTAGGTTGTATTCGTTTTTTGTAAGGTCTTAATGCAATGTCATTTTTACGTATTCGCTGTACACATGGTTTTGATACTTCCAGTTCCCTAGCAAGTTTCCTAATGGATATGTTCTTCTTACGTGTCAAACGACTCTTCACTTTTTGAATCAGATTTTTGGTGCGGACAATGCATGGACAGTCTGGAGGTTGAGATGTTTTAATATTGTCTCTCTTTCTAATCATATTACACCACTTAAAAACAGTGGCACAACTTAAAACACCTTCCAAATAACGAAATATTTTGCTTCTTGCTTCTCCACTTTTGAACTTGGAAAGTACCAATTTTTGTACTTCTTTGCTCTTCATACTATCCTGTAGTTGCAATGAAATTTTTGCTTTTGAGTTGTTGCAGAGATTTTACCAATGTAATTGGGAATCTATAAAAAACGTATATGTCTATATATAATATAAAATTTCCATACATACATACAAATATTAATAGTCTATTTTATTCTGGTACACCCGTTAGAACAATCTAAACCGGAGCTTCCAGAATTTAAACTAACATTTTCTACCCTGCAACCGCATTTTTTAAAATTCAGATTCTCAGTTTTCTCGTTCTTTTCTATCTAAACGCTCCTGTTTTTCTCGTTCTACGCGTTCTTCTTCCTGTTTAAGAATATGCTCTAAGAAGATTTTAGCTTCTCTCTTTGTGTAATCCGTCGTATCTTATCACCTTCATAAGATCCTTTTCTGAAACATCTGTGTCAAATTCTATAGCTAACGATAGTAAAACATTTCGGTTTTGACCGCAAAGAACATCTTCAAAAGTAGCCATTTTGCTCGCAATAATAAATTAAACTAAATCCTAATAATCTAGAAATTTCCTAATTCTACACTTGAATTTAAAATTATACAAAAAATATCATGCAATGCAATAAATACATTAAATAAATAGAAAAGAGATATATCAAACTTTCAGCACTATTTTTATAAAATTATCACTAGATATAATAAAATCTTAACTCCTCTATCCACTCACTTGAATAGTAAGAAAACATAAATTATGACTGATTTCCCAATTAACTATTCCCGTTAATTACAATCTTTATTTATTTATTTTTAGATCAGATAATTTTGAAAGTGCAATGATTTTTCTAACTTTTAGCAATTCCTGCTAAAAAATTGAATAAAATTCTCAAAAGAATTTTTCCCGTAATCAATTTTACTAGTATCACCTTGAATTCACACATAAATTCAAAATTCAGAAATTATTAAAAAATTTCTCTAAGATTAAACTCAATTTTATATCACTTTTTTTTAATATATTGTCTCTAGGATCAAGATCATAATTTTTAACTGAGTTTATCGTGATTAATTCTCATACCTATAAAACCTAGTAAACTGATTTCAAAATGTATTTTTAAGACAATTTAAATATAAAAAATTACTGACGAACAGATAGAAAGGATGACAGCCGGACAAACAGATACAGAAATCGAAATTATATTCACAGTTAAAATCATTTAGGAAGGGATAAAAATGTTAAACATAAACGAAAATGCAATTCCAGCAAATTTCCAAAAACAGCCCTTAATGTAACTGAATATTTATGTGTGGCATTGTAAATCTAATGCTAATCATGAAGTATTTTATAGAAAGCATTCTTTTATGCATATGAATAACATATTTTAATTTCATTAAGATTTGTGCAAAGTAAAGTTATTGAAATATGGTTTCTAGAAACATCTCTCATACAACGCAATGCTTTGGAATACTTTCGGGTGTCCCTGTACACAAACCATAGAGATATTAATTCCATTTTCAATAGGGAACATCCAATAGTTAACTTGAATAACATATATCAGTTTCAAAAATTTCCGTGAATATTAACGGGAGTTAGAGCGCAGACAGACAGACAAACCAAAGTCATTAACTTTTTTCAACCTTGTTGGAATGTGTTAAAAATGAGGAAAAACATACCTCTTTCTAAAGGTTACATTTTCTTTTAACATGTATATATTACTCTTCCTTTACCTATATTTAATTAAACAAGAATAAAAAATCCTGCGGTATGCATGGTTAAAGGTTAAAAAAGACATATTTTCTATATTTTTTGTAATATAATAAATAAAACTTTTTCATTCATAATTTTAAGCATTTAAAAGAACAAGTATTACACATTTCAACTATAGACATCATTGCTAGCTAAGAACAGTGATAATAGTAACAACTGTTTATAAAACGTTTAAAGAAATCTTACTTTTAGAGGTTTCATTAACTAGAGACCTTTCGACCAGGGCCCTGGTTTTCATATGTAGTTCTTTTGGTGATTCTTTTCGACGAAACTGCAGTTGTTAGTTTCTCCTTCTTTGTTCTGGATATTAGGAGATGGCGCCGAACGTTCAACGATGAAACGTTGAACAGTCAGAATCTCAGTTTTCATACAAATTTTGCCTTCTTTTAAACGTAGTATTTAAAATTTATCAAGTGTTTAATCCTTATGTTAATGAGGTTATTTTTTTCCCGTTTTTATTTTAGTAACTAATGTTTTTTATTTCGATGAGAAATATTAGCAATCGAACCTTTCTTAAAATCACAAAAGTGCTAAATTTTTAATTTCTGACATTTTCTTACAACGAAGTTAAAAAGTGTTTATAACTTCGTTTCGTCTTTCTTTCTATTTGAGTGAGAACTTTTATAAATATGCTTGGAAATTTAAGATTTTTAACATCCATTATTGAGACTGACTACACCATGTTTCCTATTGAAAATTGGGTATGTTTTGTTTACAGTTCATTTAGAGAAATGCACAAAAATTTCTTATACATTACACTTTAAGGGAAAAATAATTTAAATGGATTTTAGCAGTGTTATTCTGCTTCAGAATCTGGGAAATTGATATAAATTATTCTAATGCATTTCTAAATAATTATCCGTTTAGAAAATGTTAAATGTTGTATGTATTTATCATTTATACTTCTTTTATAAAGACGTACAAAACATGCAGAATGGAACTGACTTGGCTGTGCGTGGTTTTAGTTGTGGGGATAATATTTGAAACCAGATTAAACTGATGTATGCTATTAAAATACTTTTAAATGTTTCTAAAGAAAATAGTATTTTAAGATTTATAGATTTTTTTTCCCTTGTACGGTACATTACTGACTATACGCGATAAATTTTGAAAATTCATTTTTAATTATAATTAGAGATTTTATATCTAAATGAAATTTTAGTATACTGTAGTGTGTGTGTAAAGTTTACATTTAAAAAAAAAGTAACCTAAAATATTCATAATGTTGTAAAATATTTCTATGTGATGTGCATTTCTATGTGATGAATTATCTATGTGATGTGCATGATTTTACATTCATGTTAATTCTTTCAATTAATATTTCAAAGAATGGTTTTAAAAAAATTAGCGAAACGCATTATTATAATTGCAGCAGTTTTAAGATATATGGACATAATATACTATAAAATTTAAGACAGGAATATTAAAGATAAATATTTAATTATAATTCGACATAAATGCGGCATCTAATGTTTCCTTACGTAAAAAAAAAAAAAAAAAAAAAAAAAAAAAAGGTGACAAATATTTTAGATTACGACAATAGTTGCAAAATTATTTATTATAGATATTAACCTTTCCAATTTATTTATTTATTTATTTATTTTATTTTAATTATCAATATTTTATTTATTTATTTATTTTAAGAAAAGATAATTTTAAAATTACCTATCTTAAACATAATTTAATCTAATACCGGAGTGCAATAGACTTTTTTTGTTGCGTATTCCTAAACGCGTAAATTCTGTAATAGACTATTTCTTATTATGCAAATATCAAGACGGTTTACAGCAAATGGCGATGCCAGTATTTTTCCTATCCAAAAGAAATAGGACAGAGATTCTAAGATCTATACATCCATTTAACATTTCAAATGTATTAGTTCATTTAATAAACATTACTATAAAATTCACCCACCGAAAACAATTCCTCAGGGATAAAATGATAAAGAAAAGGAAAACCAGGAATAATTTAGAATAAATCATTTATTTATTCCAGAATACTCACATGAATAATGTATTAAATAAAGATATATATAAATAACTTTTTTTTTTCATTCTTACGGTAATCAAACTGTTATTATATAAATTATTGCGTGTGTCTTTTTAATGAGCGAAAGTTGATTTATAATTATGTACAGTCCTTGTCGAATCCTGTTTTTAGACTGATTAAGATCAGGATTCGACAAAGATTTATTTAACAAAACTGTATTAAGTGTACTCTTTTTACATAGGAATTTTTGCTAGTGTTCGGAGACTTTTGTTACCGACTGTATGTATATGCACTTCGTTATTTCGTATATTCTTAGAGAAAATAATAGTATGCAGTTTTGATGTGGAAAATTGGTTAATAAATAAAGTTAACAAAATAGAATCTCCAGAAAATAATTTTTGCAATGAAAGTCCAATAATATAGAATTTCAAATCTATGCTATATCCTGTACCTACAGTCGGTAACAAAAGTCTCCGAACACTAGCAAAAAATCCTACATAAAAAATGTACACTTAATACAGTTTTGTTAAATAAATCCTTGTCGAATACTGTTTTTACACTGACTAAGAACAGGATTCGACAAGGATTTATTTAATAAAACTGTATTAAGTGTACTTTTTTTACATAGGAATTGTTGCTAGTGTTCGGAGACTTTTGTTACCGACTGTACCGCTTTGCTTCTTGCTCTGTCTGGGCGTACAAAAACCGCAACTACATATTCAAATAGTGTACTGGGGACAGCACTTTAGCTTTTTTCTAAAATTTTACTCAGGCATGGCATGCAACTCCCCTGTGAAGGAATATCACGAGCCACACGACCTAACCGTTTGGAGTTTTCCGTAGTTTTCTGCGAAACTCGCATAAATACGGGCTAGCAACCTTTAGAAAAACCCGCACAGAAGGCACACAAATCAGGCCGCTAGGCCTAGGACTCTAATGTAGTCAATTGAACTTAACTCTTACACCACGCCACAATTTAAAACAGATGGAAATTCTGGAAAACGAAAATATATCTCTTTCAAAAAGAAATGACCAAATAACTTTAGCGGTAGTGGCGCCATCTAACAAGAACCGAATTAATTTTTAACTGAAAAAGCCAAATTAATTTTCACGAGAATGAAACATACTAATATTTAGTTATGTAAAAACACTCATTAAAAAAAAAAAAAAAAAAAAAAAACTAAAGATAATCTTGCCTGAATTCTTTTTTAAAGTTCAGTATTTAGTCAATATTCATTATAACCTACTATATTAATATAAACTCACTTATCCAAAAGTTCAAGTAAAAATTGAATTTGGTTTCTCTTAGAAAATTTTATTCAGATACTGATGCTCAGACAAAATGATAAATAAATAAAAGATCATTTTGTTAGAAGAATTTAGAATTTTAAAATAATGAAAATAGTTTTATTGCAACATTAATTTAACTTGACGTGCATCCCCCCCCCCCTCCTGCTGATATCTGCTTTAACTAAAATTAATTTACTCGTTAAATTTATTTAACGGAATTAATTGCTTTTAAGAACAATAAAGTGTTTTTAATGGTAGAAAATATATAACATTCTTAATTTTTGAAAATTACTAGAAGCATTTTTTCTTATTTTGATGCAACGTAATATGAAATTAGTTTTTTGTCTTCTTTATTATTAGCACAAGGATAATAATTTTCAAAAATATTTATTATCTATAATGTATGCGAATTTTTATATTTATAGTAAGCTGTATTTTAAACGAATCGGTCTATGACTGATTTGCAGTTTAGCTTGTAACGGGCGTTAAAAAATTATTAACAGCAAATAAATACTATCTTTCTTTTTCTTTAATAGATGGCAGCACCACACAGAAAATTTTTACGCGTGTGGACAGCATGAAGGTAGAAAGAGATTGTACTACCATGGGACTAAGACACCTGAAATTGCCAGGCTAATTCGAAACTTCTCGCTGTTACACTACTATCAGTTAATGGATTTTTTGATGAACTTTTAATACGTTTTCAAAACTGAAAAAGCACCATAAAAATTATTTTTTAATTTAATTTCATTCAAAGCTTTCGGTTTTCTAAATAATAAATATAACTACAACAGTCTAAAATAGATAATTTGTAAAAAAGGCACCACCACACACACACACACCACCACCACACGTGAGCCCTAGACCTGGGTAGAATGCCCTCCGTGGGGTCATTTTAAAGGGCCCTAGTCCGTAATTACGCGAGTTTAAGAGAAAACCAATGAAAATGTCGAACAACCAAGTTAAGAAGCGCTTCCTGAGATCGAACCCAGTATTTCCCACCCACCAGCTTCGAGAACAGAATCTCTCGGCCACAGTTGTAAGGTGGTGTGGTAGTGAAGTTATGGCAGATTTTGTCTGCAATTGGAACTTGTGCCTGGATGGGATACCCTGCCGTGAGGGAAGTCTTTCTAAAGGTCCTAAACTGCATTCATGTAGTAACATGTATGTAACAATGTATGCTGTAAAAAACTATAATATCATTCGGGTTTGAACCCAGATTACACTTGTCGGCCTCAGGGTCTGACTTGGGCCTGTATTCCAGTCAAACACTTATGGCTCGCATCTCAATTTCTATTGCAAAATTTTAGAAGGAGAGGAATCTGCCTGCTCAAGTCCACTGAGCTAAAACGAGTGGTTTTTCCGTGCAATTTCGAAGAGTGTTTCTTTCTTTCTAGTTTCGTATTCCAAGTGGATACGGCAGAAAGCATTCGATGCACATGTATTAAAATGTAGAAAGGCGTAGTCTAATGCATTTGTATCATCTTTATATGAAGAATATTTATAATTTTTATTGATGAAATATAAAAGTAAATAATTGCATTTGTTTATTTAGGTTATTTGTTTAGTTAATTTTGCAATTTATTATTGTACATATAAATTTTCGACTGCTGGTTTTTGATGGATTTGCACGTTTTGACACCACCTGAATACAATTTGACCATTTATAGAAAATGTATGATTATCCATGTGTCTGGATGTGGGTGATATAAATTTTCTGACAGCTCTAGGTCAAGAACTATTAAACAGAATTTCATGAAAGTTATATTTAGTTGCACCTTGACATAAATTGTTGTCTATCAACGTTTTCTGCATATCTGTCAACAGGTGGCTCTATTTTCCCGTTTTATCATGGCCGTAAAGGGAAAAAAAATGTATGAATGTATACAATGAGGATCATTTTAATCAATCATTATAAAATTGAAAAGAATTTGTTTACAATAGTAATTGGCCTATATCTAGCCTAAAATTTACGGCTCGCATCTCCTTATTTATTCCAAAGTTGTGGAAGGAAACGAATTTCTCTACTGAAATTCACTGATTATAATAATATAATATAAGGAGATCTTACGTAACTCCTTCCAATATATTTACTAAGAGTCTTGCAAGCGGGTTTTTCAATAATTCTTCTGTTGGAGCGAAGGTCCAATTTGGTACGGCAAGCATTCATTCTTCATCGTTAATGTGCAATACGATAGTGTTAATATGTTGTACAGTACTTTAATTGTGGAATTCTTTTGAAAAATATCATATTAAAAAATTACACTCCCGAGTAGGGAAAGTTTCTGTTACAAATTTTTTTTCTACAAAATTTTATTCTGATTGACAATTTCTATTATAAACAAAGTTTTCCAATGTTTTGTTAAAAATAATTCTCATTGGTTACATTTATACAAAATTTATGCCTATACTACCATATTAAAAATTATCATAAAAAAGATAAACAGCGCCACCTTTTGGCCGATATGCAGAAAACGTTGATAGACACCAATCTATGTTAAGGTGCAGCTAAATATAACGAATTTCTGTTTAATTTTTTTTAATCTAGAGCTGCCACAAAATTTATGTCACACACATCCAGGCACACGGATAGACAAATACTTTTTTTTTAATAGCCAAATCATATTCAGGAAATCTCAAAAAGTGTAAATCCATCGAAAAGCTGAAGTCGAAAATTTTTACGAATACAATACTTTCTTCTATTTTATATAGAAGAAAGTATGAAAAGTGCAAATCCTACCATTTGGCTACAGAAAATGAGATATTTAATCAATTATCGACAAAAAAAAAAAAAAAAAAAAAAAAAAAAAAAATTTACGAAGTACTTACATAGTTTCACAAAATTATTATTTTTCATAAAGATTGGTCCGGTTAAAACTAACAATATCGATTAATAAGTAGGGGGGGGGGGGGGTCGGAGGAGAAAAAAAAAAACTAATCAAGAAAAAAATACTTATTGCTCATGTACTACTCCAAAGATGATATACTTTTTCTTAATAAGATTCTTTTTTAAAGTCATACAGCTATGTAAAAAAATAAATGCAATTACTTTCTTCATATTTCACCAATAAAATTCTTAAATACTTTTCATATAAAGCTGATAAGTATGCATTATATTACGCCATTTTATATTGTAATATATGCGTATCTAAAGCTTCTGCCGTACCCACTTGGAAAACGAAACTAGGGAGAAAAAATAAATTTTTAAAATGGAGAAAAGAACAACTCATTTGCTCCAGTTATTACTTTAGCTCAGTGGACTTGACTATGCTGATTCCTCTCCTTCCAAAACATTGCGATAGAAATTGTGATGCGAGCGGTAAGTGTTTGATTAGAATACAGGCCTTGGACTACCTGGAGCCCCAGGGCAAGCTTATTCTGGGGGAATTCCTTTCTAGTGGCATAATAGGTCCTTAGGTTGCAACCCCATGACTCTATTGAGATCCATCTCCACAACTGAAAATATTGCATGATAGTCCCCCTTCCCCTCCACTTCCAAGGCTTAAAATATTTTGCTTCGCCTTCTCAACATGCTTTCAGATATTGTGTGCATCCTTCACTAGCCTGAACTCTACCTATTAACCTGATGTCCTCCCCCAACCCCCTTCTACGCCACTACTGCTCCTCTTATCAATCCATATCGATTGTTTGGAAATTACATTACAGTTCCTAGAACTAGTGTTATCCCCAGAGTCACTTGACCAAGCAGCTTGCCTACAATTTTTATTAACCGCTCAGCTAAAATTCCAATTTTGTACACTTCTATATTAGTGACTACATGAAATTATTTGTAATTCTCATATACTCTGCCCACTGTACACATACTCCAGTCCAGAATCAAAATGAATCCACGGAGAACACTGGTACTAGATACCTATTTTACAAACACATAATTTTTTACTAGTACTTTTACAACTGTTTAGAAGATATTGCAAGAAAGATGGTCATAAATTTAAGAGATAATAGCACAGCTGAATCTCATGAACAATAGTCGAATAGTAGTAAAGAAAATATTATTCGAAATTAAGGAAGGGGATATGCAAAGGGGTAGAGGAGGGCTTCGACAGCTAATTATTAAAAAAAAAAAAAAAAAAAAAAAAAAATTGACGCCACTTTTTCCTTTTTGGCACCTACTTAACATAATTCCTGCGTACGTCTATCAGGCGGGGCCGTTCAGGAAAAGAGGCCCAGGACACCTGCCTTGCATGCCCTGGCATTAGTCAGGGCCTGGTCAGCCTAGCCGTTTGGAGTCTTTCATAATTGTCTCTGAAACTTAGGTAAATATGAGCTAGGATTTTTTAGACAGACCCTTCATGGAGGGCATTCCACATGGTCCTGGACTCCCGTGTAACCAACTAGTCTGAATCCCCACAGCACTACGTCGCAATCATAAACAAATAAATAAAGAAGTATGAATAACACAGATTTTATCCCTCAGAATTTCATTTTCAAAATTTTGTTTTTATGAGTAGCACTTTTTATTTCAAAGTGCGCCTTATTTCTTTTAATGGCGATTTTAGAATAGAGAATTACTTGAATTTTAAGTGAAATAAATACTAAAAAAAAAAAAAAAAAAAAAAAAAAAAGACGTTTAAACCCTTTTATACCAGTGACCGAGAGGCTTACATGTTCTGCTTTCAAAGCTGGTAGGGGGAAAGTGTTGAATTCGAATCCAGAAGCGCTCGTTGGTCTAACCCTTCTGAGTTTTCTGTATTTTTTCTCCGAAACTAGCGTAAATGTAGGCTAATTGATACTTCTTGAACTCTCCCTCCCGTAATCCAACTAGGCCTTATATACGCATGCAGTTAATTGACCTTAACCCTTAACCACATCTCTACCTTACATATATTAGTTGATAATATTTTATATATTAAATTCTTGGGCATGTTCATGCAGACAGATACATAAAGAAAGTAAACATAAATTAAAAACAAAGTTTTCATTAGAGATTGTTCATATAAAACTTCCATTTGTCAACTATACCCGTCTTAAGCTATGGGGGCCTCTGCTCCGTCTTATTGTTATTTCAGTTTCATTTGTTTGGATATTGCTCTTATTTCACATAGTTTTCAGTTATTATCTATAATAATAAAAGAAGATGTCTGTCTGTCTGTCTGTCTGTCTCTCTCTCTGTCTGTCTGAGTATCTATACGTTCAGCCCCTACTGAACGCAGAAGTAGAAAATTTGACATACGGGTACCTAGAAGCCTTCCAGAGGGGATAGTGAAAACAGAATTTAAAAATTTTAATTAGTTGCGGCGATAATAATTAAAATATAGACCTACAGTGGGTAAAAAAAGTTTCTGTACGGTCACTAAATTTAAGAATAAATGAGCATAATTTGTAAAGTATTGCATTTTTTCTTTAAATACTGTCTATACGTGTTTAGTATAAGTCTATAGAAAGAGATTTTTATAAATTTTCATTTTTACAAAACAAGAAAAGCATATTATTTGCAATATCTAAGGTAAATTGAAAATTGCAGTGCAAAAAAAGTTTCCGTACGCGATATGCAAATTCTTTCTGACGTGTTTAAAACAGGCCCGCAGTAAATCTTTGACGTTAGAAAGTTAACCACTGATAAGAAAACAACATATCGACAGTTGTTGAGTTCAAGTTTGTTATTGATCGTCTCAAAATGGAAGTTCACAGAGCTATTCGGGAATTAGTGATTAAATTGCGAAAAGATGAATTATCCATGAAAAAGATTAGTGAAATGACTAAAAAATCGAAGTCTACTGTGCAATATATCATTGAAAGATATCGTAAACTTCATTCACTTGAGGATAGAGATCGATCCGGGAGGCCGTCAAAATTAAATCGCGTGCATAAAAGAAACACCATACGCCAAGTTCAAGAAAATCCACGAATTAGTGCACCGCAGTTGGCAGCTGATTTAATGGTTAGTTACAACATTAAAGTCTCAACTCAAACCGCGAGAAATGTCATTAAAAAAAAGTGGTTATCATGGACGTGCGGCCCGGAAGAAACCCTATATAAGTTTGTGCAACAGGAAAAAGCGCCTCGAATTTTGCAAAGAAGCATGTAAGCAAGCCATTATCTTTTTGGGAATCCATTCTTTTTAGCGATGAATCAAAATTTAACATTCATGGGTCAGATGGCCGAGTTATGGTGTGGAGAAAACCAAACGAACAAATACTAACTAAGAATTTATGCGGAACTGTGAAGCACGGTGGTGGCGGTGTTATGTTGTGGGGGTGTATGAGTGCTTCTGGAGTAGGAAATTTGCAATTCATCGAGGGAAATATGGATCGATATGGATATCTGGATATTCTTAAACAAAATGTGTTATCCAGCGCAGAGAAACTATCTCTTGGAAATGGATTTACTTTTCAGCAGGACAACGATCCTAAACACACCTCTAAGATTTGCCAAGAGTGGTGCCTTTACCATGTTAAACAACAACTTCATAGCCCTCCCCAGTCACCCGATTTAAACCCCATCGAACATTTGTAGGAAGAAATTGGCCGAGAACTTAAAAAATATGACATAAAAAACAAAGTTGAACTCAAAAGTGCCATTAGTAACATTTGGTGTAATATTTCTCCAGAAACAACCAAAAAACTTGTAGGGGTAATGCCACAACGTCTAAGAGAGGTGATAAAGGCCAAAGGAGGGCCCACTGATCATTAAATGTATTTTTGTTAAATGCATTTTGCATTTTTGTAAACTTTTTTCGTGTGCTAGGGCACCGTACGGAGACTTTTTCGTTCCATCTTTACGGCATTTTTTGAGTTTTTAAGATTTATTATTTAATTTTGTCAGTATTATCATCCTTTTAATATGAATAAATATTAAATAATACTAGTTTTAACTCATTTTTAAGTTTTCATTTTTATCATTATGAATTTTGTGTGACAAATTAAACTTTGATTTGCATTCGTATCTGCGTACGGAGACTTTTTTTACCCACTGTATGTCTAATCAAAAAGCGATCTCAATCACTGAGAATTCAGTGCGATTGCATAAAAATAGATATTTTAACGGAGTTAAAAGCAGAAAAAATGGAAAATAAATTAGAAATATTAGTCCGATCGTTACAAATTTGGTACCAAATGAAAGGTGAATTTTTTCCGAATCTAAGAGTGCAAGCGGCTTATCGATACATCAATTAGATTTTTTAAAATTAACTAAAGTATGAAATTTAGTTGGAAACAGGCAGACGACTGTCTTTGATGAAAACGGAAATGGTTGTAATCAATTAAGATACCACGTGCTTTATACTGGGGGGGGGGGGGAAATTGCAATTTTCAAACTTTTTCAAATTTTCATTTAACTTACTACATTTGAATGAATATTCGGCTTAGACAGCATATTATAAAGCTACTGTTCAATTTTCATGAAAAAATATGAATAAATAAAAAAATGACATATTTATTGGAAAAAGATTAAGTTTTCTTTTTCATTTTTGGAAAATTCGTAGTATTTGGTTTTAATGCCCGATAATTCGATTGTGAATATTTTGGAAAGAGTACGATTATTAGGGAGGGCTTGAGGGAGGGTGGAAAAAGAGCAAAAATTAAAAAAAAAAAAAAAAAAAAGAGTTACAGCGTTTGAAATTGGTTGGTATATTTAGATTTTAAGGCAAGGTAAATCGATTGCGGATATTTTCGAGTGTAAAATTATTATTATCGACGGAAAGGAGGTGGGGGGGGGGGGGGAGAGCGAAGAGGCAAAGATGTAGAAAAGGAACGGGAGTTTCGGAGAAAACCACGGAACACCCAAAACACCTTTATTCTTTAATATTTTGCAGATATTCGAATTCCAATTTCTGCTCACATATCGTATTAAGGATTTTTAACGTTATATTGCCCGAAATTATGCAAGTTTCGGAGAAAACCATGGATAAGTCGGATTACTGAAAGAAATTTCGCAGAATAATAATAATAAAAAAAATTATATTTTAATTTACATTTAATTGCAAATAAAATTTTATTCTAATATTCTAATACGTGTATTTCAAATTCTAATTATGATTAAATTATTTTTAATACTTCATTCGAAAGACATTTTGAAATACTTTTATATTATCAAAAGTGGGATTCGAGATTTCACCCAATTTATACGTTTTGAGGTGTCCTGAATCGGTTTTCTTTTGTATCTCCGCTACTAATTAAAATAATTTCATAAGTAATACATCATTTGAAAGCTTTGTGGATTTGGAATTGAACAGTAGATTACAGAAATTTCTACCGCCAGATGGCGCTGTAATATTTCAATATTTCAAATTCTAATTATGATTATATTATTTTTAATGCATCATTCGAAGGATATTTTAAAGTATTTTTATATTATCGAAAGTGGGATTCGAGATTTCACCTGATTTACATGTTTTAAGGTATCCTGATTAGGTTTTCTTTTGTATCTCAGCTACTAATTAAAATAATTTCATAAGTAATACATCATTTGAAAGCTTTGTTGATTTGGAATTGAACAGTAGATTACAGAAATTTTTACCGCCAGATGGCGCTGTAATATTTTAAAATTTCAAATTCTAATTATGATTATATTATTTTTAATGCATCGTTCGAAGGATATTTTAAAGTATTTTTATATTATCGAAAGTGGGATTCGAGATTTCACCTGATTTACATGTTTTAAGGTATCCTGATTAGGTTTTCTTTTGTATCTCAGCTACTAATTAAAATAATTTCATAAGTAATACATCATTTGAAAGCTTTATTGATTTGAAATTTAACAGTAGATTACAGAAATTTCTACCGCCAGATGGCGCTGTAATATTTTAAAATTTCAATATTTCAAATTCTAATGAGCGAAGAAGGTGGGGGGCAGGCGCCACCGAGCGGGACTTAGCTAAAGTCAGAAATTTTAAAGGTCATAACATGGTGAGAGAACAGGCTGTTTCAGATATTGAAAAGGGAAGAGGGCGCCGAAGGCGCTAACACACGGGAATTTACTGTGATTAAATTTTTCAATAAGCTATTTTCACTATTTATCAATAAGCTGTTATAAGACCTGAAACGGGAAAAAGGCGCCACCGAGCGGGAGTTTTGTAAAGTCGGATTTTTCAGGGATCGCGAACCAGCTGGTCGCCGAAGGCGGCTAGTATTAAATATATGTATTTATTTCTTATCTTATGAAAATCTTTTTAAACACAAGATGAAACCATTGCAAAATTCTGCATACTCTGTTATTATATATGCCCTCATTTAGCAATTCCTTAATTATTTAATTATATATATATATATACACACTGATGGGAAAAAAAAATCCCAACACCAAGAAAAAATTATTGTACAGTAATGAAATTTCAGCAATACATTTGTCTAGGTAACATATTTAATTGATTAAAGTTTCAAGATCACAGGAAGAGCCATTGGCGAGAAGAGCCATTTCAAATTTGAAATGTTGGTACAGTCGGGGAAAAAAAAAACGCAACACCCGCTGTAATTTCGTTATTAATTGACGCAGGAACATCTAATACACATCATTCAACAGGAAATTTAAGGCACTTTCTGAATATGTCGTCGAATTTCGAATTAGGGGTCATCAACATATTGAAGTTAGCGCCAAATTTGATTTTTTCAATAGCAACACCCAATTTTGACTTCATTTTCGAATTTTTGAGAGTCTGGCAGTGCGGAAAAGTATACTGTTTGTATACTTTATCTTTAGTATTTATAGAGTTATAATCAAAAATGTGTTAGGGGGATATCTATAAACGTAGAAAAATAAAATTAAGATACTATAAGAAATAGAAAAAATTTTAATGTTTCACACCGGAAATCTTTCAAGAGAAAAAAATATTTATAGCAATTAATAAAACGTTGCCTCGTTTTGATTTCCTTAATTATCCTGAATTCAATTTTTTAGATTTATATATACTTCAGTACTGTTTTAGATAATTTTAGGTCTATTTAAATACATTACACTTGCGATTACTCCATACAGTACTCTGTGAAAAAAGCGCAATATTTTTCAAGTAAAAGTGTCTATTATGGCTGTACTGATCACCAATAAAGCTTAAATTTTCTTTCGTAGGTGTAACATAATATACGAAATGAAATAATATATATATATATATATATATATATATATATACATATATACAACAATGCATAAACTAAATCTTTTCGATTAAATTATTGTAAGTGTTCATGAAGTAAATATTAAACAATTTTAATCGCACTTACCAGTTTTGGATCAGTTGAAATCTTTGGAACTGTACGATTCGTTTTATAATTTCTATGAAAATATAATTTCTTAATTAACCCTTTCGCGACCGCTTACGTAGATTCACGCTATTTGAAAATCTGTAACTCTGTCAGTGGGCGTTTCTTTCGTAATTTATGTGTTACATATTTCTTAAGTGTGTACCCAGTGTTCATATTTTTGCAATAAAATATACTATGGATAGAAATATATTGATTAGAAAGAATATGACTATAATGTATATCTATTTTGTAATATAATTGTGAATACAGAAAATTTGTTCTGAAATATTTTATTTTGAGAGTATAATGCCCGTAGGCGGGTCTTACTGTCAAAAAGACAAAATCCTGCAAAAAGTGTTAAAATATATTTATAAAAGTTAAAGTATGTTTTAAAAATGTATAAAGTTAAAATATATTAATAAAATTTTAAAGAATAAAGTGTCCTTGAAATAATAATCGTCCCCCTACAAAATAAATAAATAAGTAAATAAATAAAATAAAATAAAACATTATATGAAGCAAATGATTAAGCCTTTTTTAACTATGACGGTAGTTAAGAAACGATTTTACAGGTCTGTCTTGCATTCCAATTCCATTCGTTTTTTATATTTGACAATTTCACATTAAACCTATTTTTCTATTTAAAACAGTAAACCCCGCCTATTTAGTTAATTTTTTTTCTTCTAGTGTTTGTTTAAAAGATTCAAAATTAATCACCAATTAATCGATGAAGTAAATACCACTTGTGCATATTTTTGTCAACATAAAATAAGGGGTTTAACACGAATACTCAATGTCACATTTACTTTTCTTTACTGTATTGTTTTGTTTTGAAGAACGATGAAGGCGGGGCTTGTCTTCTTTAGAAAACAGAAATTCTTGATGCTAACACTAACGTCTAAAAATCATCATTTTTGTTTCATTTCTTTACGTTTGACGTTGTTGTTATACAATTTGACCCGTAAATAAAAAATAAAAGTATTTTGTTTAATTTTCTTTGTTATTTTTTAAGATTTGATTCGTTATCTCATGCAAAACTAAATAAGAGACGGCCCCCTAAACCACTCTAAAAGAAAGATTTATTTATATCTCGAAAACTAATAATTGGAATGAGCTGCAAATTTGCACACCCATATTTTTCAGCATTAGGATTCATTTTATGTAAAAATTAATATAGGTCATAATTCATAATTTTTATGAATATGAATTTATTAATATTTTTCAGAATTAAAAATATTTTTCAGAATCAAAAGTAATGATGGATTATGTTTGGGTTTCTTCACTGTATCTCGTAAAATAAAAATTATATCGATCAAGTTATTTTTTATGAAGATATTAATAAAAGTTTGAAATATGAATTTAACATTAGCACCTTCAAACTTTGAACGCTTATAACTCTGTGAAAAAATGAGTAAAATATACAACCAATATACTTTTTCGCGTTGTCGCGATCCCAGGAATTCAAATATAAAATAAAAATAGGGTGTTACCATTGAAAAAATCAAAGTTGATGCGCGTTTTAATATGTAGACGACCCCCAATTCAAAATTCCAGTTCATTTTCTGAAACTACTCA
Source organism: Salticus scenicus (assembly GCA_963930645.1). Lineage (NCBI taxonomy): Eukaryota > Metazoa > Arthropoda > Arachnida > Araneae > Salticidae > Salticus > Salticus scenicus. The sequence goes on from OZ005657.1 coordinate 228,310,106, forward strand.
CAATTCCCCGTCGAATGATACCTATTACATTTTTCTACATTGATTAGCAACGAAGTTACATTGAGTGTTGCGTTTTTTTTTTCCCCCACTGTACATTAGTAACCGGTATAACCGCCAGAATTTTGAATGCAAGCATGTAAACGTGCATGCATTGTGTCGTACAGGTGTCGGATATCAGTTTGTGGGATGGAGTTCCATGTCTGTTGCACTTGGGCAGTCAATGCAGGGACGATTAATGCTGGTTGTGGATGACGCTGGAGTTGTCGTCCAATGATGTCCCATACGTGTTTGATTGGAGAAAGATCTGGTGATCTAGCAGGCCAAGGCAACATGTCGACAGTCTGTAGAGCATGTTGGGTTACAACAGCGGTATGAGGGCGAGCGTTATCCTGTTGGAAAACACCCCCTTGACTGCTGTTCATGAATGGCAGCACAACAGGTTGTATCACTAGACTGACGTACAAATTTGCAGTCAGGGTGCGTGGGATAACCACGAGAGTGCTCCTGCTGTCATACGAAATTGCTCCCGAAACCATAAATCCAGGAGTAGGCCCTGTGTGTCTAGGCCGCAGACAGGTCGCTAGCAGGCGTTCACCTGGCCTCCTTCTAACCAACACACGGCTATCACTGCGACCAAAGCAGAACCGGCTTTCATCAGAAAACACAACAGATCTCCACTCCGTCCTTCAATGAGCTCTAGCTTGACACCACTCACGTCGCAAACGTCAGTGGTTTGGAGTCAGTGGAATGCACGCTACAGGGCGTCTGGCTCGGAGCTGTCCTTGAAGTAACCGATTTGTAACAGTTCGTTGTGTCACTGTGGTGCCAACTGCAGCTCGAATTTCAGCTGCAGACGCAGTACGATTAGCCACAGCCATACGCCGAACACGGCGGTCTTCCCTCTCAGTAGTGCCACGTGGCCGCCCGGAACCCGGTCTTCTTGAGGCAGTACCTTCCCTTGACCACTGCTGCCAACACTCATGCACAGTGGATACATTCCTGCCAAGTCTTTCTGCAATATCGCTGAAAGAAAACCCACCTTCTCGTAGCCCTACTACACGACCTCGTTCAAACTCAGTGAGCTGTTATTAAAGGCTTCTTCGTCTTCTTAGAGGCATCCTTGACTAACATTAACCCACTACGTCAAATCTCAACTGTAAATAACGATCACGAACCTTACAGCGCTTATTTAAAGCAAACCTCATTTGCATGTTCATAGTGTCGGTACTAGCGCCACACTTATGCGCGTAGCTCGAAATTTGAATCGACGTCATCTTTCAGATGTATAAACACGCGTACCAAATTTCGTTTATCTAGCACAGCTCCTTCCTGGTGTTGGGATTTTTTTTTCCATCAGTGTATATATATATAATATAAACAAAAAAAATGTTGAAAAATTAATTCAGCCATAAAACATAAAACTGAAACCAGACAGTAGTGTACCCAGATCTGGCGGAATAATTTTTAATTGTAACGTTTACCTAATCACTTCGAAGATTGATAGTCTATTATGTATATAAAATATCACTTCTCAAAATTATTGGTCATTATTGAATAAAAAATCAGCCAGATATGGCAACACTGCCAGACAGAAAATAGAGCAAAAAACATTAGGGGAGCCCACCAATGCAGGGTGAAAACAGGAAGATGTTTCAAGAGCTACTAACAAAAACAAAAAGCTTCCTACATCTTACACAGGAAAAAAAAAAAAAAAAAAAAAAAAAAAAAAGAACTTAACCATTGCAATTCTGAATACAAATAGTAAGTTTGTTGAAATAAATTATTACGCATTTTTCATTTTAAATTTAATGAAGTTGGTTATAAGTATACTTTTCTTGGCCATAAAAAAATGTTTAAAATTAAATTAATTTAATCCAATAAGTTAATTTATTTTATAAAAAAAATTCGTTTTTGCAAATGTATCTTAATATATTTATACTAGACAAACATACAGTGTTAATACGAGAGAGACCATGCGAGTTTATAAGAAAATCAGCGTCAGTCCGGTATAGACATAAAAATAAGGTGTAGATTTCTAAAGCAGTTGTGTCAGTACTATTTTTTATGATCTTTTATGGTAATTATCTGTTAGTTAATTAAAGTGTAATTGCCAAGTCTCGCAATTTAGGCCAGACTTTATATTAGGAAATTTCTATAACAATTTTTACTTTACTTAATCTCAGAAAATTAATATGATATAAGTTTCTAATGAAAAATAGTGATAAAAGTCGGATTTAAAAATTCGAAATGTTGACAAGTATTATAAAGGAAAATATTATTTGCAATTAGTGGTATCAACTTTTACAGTTAACCTCTCCCTTCTAACTTACTTTTCTAATTTTAAATCCAATAAAAATAATGTGTGCATTACCGGTAATTTACACAGGGATTCCACAGGCGACTTTTATTTTTTTTATTATTATTTTCGTACCATTATTTTCATAACATAAAATTTATAATGTATTTATGGAGACAAACTTCAGATTTACCTGCATAAATATCTTATAAATTTTATTTTTTGGAAATAGTGGTACGAAAAGAATTAAAAAAAAAAAAAAAGGTCGCCTGTGTCAGCTCTGTACACATATGGCACTCGACATGTTTGAGAATTGTGCAATAAAGTTTTTAGATTTTTTTTTTTCCTTTACACACCAAGAAAGTTAATTAGAAATTAAAAGACAAGAAACCGTAGAAGGTTGACAATTTATGTCGTTTCTACTAATGTTGGGATGTTCAAGTAAAGATGTCACACTCTTTTAGGCATATAAGATTTTTTAAAAATTATGCTTTCGCGCTATGAAGTCACCTCTGGCGTGCCAAAACAATTTTCCACTAAAACTCTCAAGTTACCTCTGGCGTGACACTTCATAAAAAAAATAAAACAAATTAGATGGAAGCAGTTTTACTTAAAAAAAAAAAAAAAAAGTTTAAATACTGTAGATTAGAGTTGGCCGAGAACAAACTAGGAAAACAATTATACAAGGGGAGGTCTCGGCATGGGAAATTCAGTTCGGGGCGAAATTGCGTAGAATTACAGTATATTATTAAAATAACAATATATTAAATCAGTAGTACGCAATAGCCAAATAATCTTGGGAAAAAAAAGTTTCAGTAATTGTTTAAGTTCAAGTTATTTGGTGTGGAAATGGCGTACATTCCAGTGGCGTACAGTCCGCAAATGCAATCTGGAGGTTTTCAGTTTGATTCTACTATCTACTTAAAGGTGACACTTTTTTCTTTTAAATTTATTATTTATCCAAATATTCCTTTTCTTTTCTTTTTAACACCCTTTTCTTAACTTGACATGATGTATGTACCTATCAATGTATGTAACAGAATCATGTAATTCAATTTTCAGCCACTTCTGGTCGTCCGATTTACCTAAAATTTTGCACACGACTTTATAATCAACGACAATACTATATACAAATGTTTCTAGGCGCCTTTTCTACCAGGGGGCATTTTCAAGGGGCAAACAAAAAATCTATATACATGAAACGCTATCGTATGCGGCGCAGGATTTGGTTTTACCTGTATAACGTCAAGAGGTAACTTTTTTTTTTTTAAAGATTAAAATGTATGTAAATAATCTGGTGTGTCAATTTTTCTTACCTGCATTTCTATGCTATACAGTTAGATTCCTGTAGTTATTTGTTTTTATAACCAATATGCATACAAATCAATCGTTAAAAATTGTTCTTTCGTATTCAGGGAACCTCAACAAAATATTGGACAAAATAGCCTTGAACTTCATACATGCAAAGAACATTTAAAAATTCACATTTTCCACTATCGACTTAGTCCAGAGTGCAATTGGGAGACCAACTAGAAATTGAAGAGAAGCAAAAATATTTTGGATCATTTTGTATCATAAAAAGCTACAAATGACTTGTAACTTTAACACATTGTTGCGCATACTACTATGTACAATATTTGTACAGAGGCTGTTCGCACATTTTTTAAACGATTTTATTTCGCAGTAAGAAAAAATCGTTTGCATGGAGAATTTTATTTTCACAACAGTTATATTTTTGGAAGTTTTATTTATCTTCTGATATTTAGAATTTTTGTTTAGATGCAAAAATGCGCTTTTAAAATGGCAGTGGATGGAAGGATAGGTTTCCGCTCTTTCCAAATATAGTCTTTAGTGAAATCCTTATGAAAAGCCTTTATCAGGAGAAAAATGGAAAAATGTTACAACAACAGATGAATCTTGGGTCTATTTAAGTGGTTGCAATAAAAAAAGGTCAATTTATTATCACAAAAGTGGAGAAAAAAAAATTTGCTACATGGCTCAAAGCATCAAAAGAAAGTTTTTCTAAAGGATTTATGATTGCCACTGGTTTTTCATACAAGCGCAAGATAAAAACAAAAAAATGTGACAAAAATGTCAAAATCAACTCTAAATACTCTCAAGAACATATTTTAATTCCAATTTTTAAAAATGAAAATCCAGATCTTTATCCACAATGCTATCAATCCGTTGAACTGTATCAAGACAAAACAAGCAGCCACACATCACAATCCGCAATTGCTTTTCTAGAAAAAAATGGAACAAAAAAACGGGAATTAAAACCATACCCTTCACTGACATTCCTGCTAAATCTTCTGATGTATCACTGTTGGATTTTTGTGTTTTTCGACTCTTAAAATCAACATTATCCAAACACTGACCTACAACGCTTTGTGGACTCTGGAAAGCCGTTCAAGAGGAGTAGAAAAATATACCTCTTCCGATATTATAAAAAGCATTATTATCATAGAAATTATGATGTAGAATGTTAGTTAAGAACAAGGGCTATCAAACTAAACAAATAAAACTCGAAATATGAGTGAAATTGCTTCAGTACACTCCATCAAAATCGACTAAAAAATGTGTGAACAGCCTCTGTATGTTTTTTGGGGGGAATTGCACAAATATTTAGGCAGATGTAATTTTTTTTTTTCAAAAATTTTTAATTTTTTCGTAAGTATTTTGCTTACGAGCATATTTACGAGTGTATTTTACAAGAATGGATTGCCATAAAATTTTACAAAACTCGCAGAAAAATTGACAAAACATTACAGAGATATTATTCTGAAACATAAAATTCACACATGTAATACTCGTTGAGATATGAGCATTTGTAGTAAATATTTATTTACTAAGATTAGCAGAGGGTTCTTCACAAAAAAAAAAAAAAAAAAAAAAAAGGGAGTTTGGTAACGTGGCTAAAATAATTCGATCTTTAAATTAAATATGTGACATGTGAAAAACCCCTTACGAAATCTAAATTCGGGAAAATACCTAAAATCTAGCTCGTTCTTTTGCCGTCAATTAGCTTAATTTTTACACTATTCAAATGAACTTTTGATAGAAGTTGCCCAGTATAGCTAGCTTTCAACGCATGTAATAAAAATTTTTCTATCTTTTGCGCATACGCATTAAAGTATTTATTATAAATGCTCATATCTCCATGAATTTTACACGTGTGAATTTTATGTTACCGAATAATATTTCTCTATTGTTTTATCAATTTTTCTGCAAGTTTTGTAAAATTTTATGGAAATCTGTTCTCGTTATAAAAAAAAAAAAAAAAAAAATTGCCAATATATATATATATGTAATATCAGAACGTACAGTAGAAATGTAAAGATTACTAAATATTATCAATACGTACACTTGGAATTTAAAGATGATAAAATAATTATGAGTATTCAAATAATTAATATGATCAAAAACAAAAACCACCCAAATCAAACCATAAGTGAAATAAAGTCAAAGCAAAATGGAAAAAGGTAACTGCATACTTGCATTCAACTTTATCAAGGGCATGGCAGAATACAAACATGCTAAATGAATGTTTTTATGCCACAAAGATAGCAAAATCTAAGAATTTCTTTGTGACAAGGCCCAAGACGTTCATTGGAGCCCCTCCCCCCCATTGCCCATCTGCGCAGCACTAGTGCGACGTAAAACCCAACCATCCATCCAATGCCCCCCCCCCCCAAAAAAAAAATAAAATAAAATAAAATAAAATAAAATAAAATAAAATAAAAATAAAAATAAACTCACTACAACATGTGAGAATCCAATAAATTTATGAATGAAAAAACACCAATAAAATTTTGTAATTATGCTTCAATAATAACCAATAACATAATCAAGAAATAAGCAACGGAAATATGGAAGAAATAAGTGTGTCACATGTAAAATTTAAGAACCAGATATCTGTTAAAAGTACAGTTAATGTCATTACAGTAATGGCTAGGAATCATGGAGTAAATAAAGAGATGTCACAAACCAATTCAAATTAAGAATCCTAAATTTAGTATTCAGAGTTTTAGAATAGTAACTTGAATAGTGTTGTCATCTGCAATTGTAATATGAAAAGAATTTTTTAAAAAATATGAAGGCATTTTAAATTTAATTATGTTAAAAGACCATTAGGATAATCATACTAAACTAACAATATAACACCTGATTTAAATTCAAGTAGTTTAATTTCTAGACCTAAAATAAAATTAATATTGGAATAAAAATCCATTTTTTTTAACTAAATGTTTGGGATAACCATTAATAAATGCTAAAAAAAAAAAAAAAAAAAAAAAAAAAAAAAAATCGAAATTGTATGTTTTTATAATTATCAGACACTAAATGTTTTATTCGCAGATTAAAATTAAGAAGAATATGAACAAAAACAGACTTATGTAAACATGTTTTAAAATTAGTAAAAAAAAAATTACTTTAAAGGGGAAATCTTTACGTTTATCATGCAAGTCAAATTCCAATTGGCTATTATGATAAAAAATAATTTTTAAATCCAAGAAATTAATTACATTGCATTCCAAATCAGTGCTACTAAGAGATAGATTTTCAGGATAATCAACAGGTAAATCTTGATTTGTGTTATGTTTATCCAAATATAATATAATTATATTATCAATATATCTTAGTAATCTAAAATTAGTACATTCAATGTCTCGCTCATAATAATTTAAATATAGATAAGCTAACATACTAGATGCAATACTACCTTGTGGCAACCCTAAACGTTGTTTATATAAAGAATTATTGAATAATATATATATATATATATATATATATATATATATATATATATATATATATATATATATATATATATAACATTTATAATTTATTTGATTAACAAGAAAAGAGTGAAAACGAAGAATAGACAGTCAAATAAATCACCACAGAAACATACATAGGCCAAACAAAGTAACTCGTTATCTTAAATTGATTTAATTTTATAAGATTACTACTATTACTTGCTTTAATTTATTAGACTACACTACTTGTTGAAAACATAATAACGGACCGTGCATTGTGATACTGTTGAAAAGGAGGAATATTATAGCATAGTATTATAAGGGGAAATAATAGATCTTACATTAATGAAATGAATCTTTTATGTTGAGATTAGCAAAAGAATTTCAGACCAAAGCAAAATAAGATTGAATTTTAAATAAAAAGCTCAAAATGCGATAGGACTTCTTCAGGGTAAAAATTATAATCAAAACACGAGTAAAAACAGATCATAGTATTGAGAAAATGGCTTTTTACAAAGTTGAGTTGTATTGTGTAAGTTTGACAGTTAAAAGTATTTAAAAATTAATTTACAACTAATTAAATTTCATTATTATTCCTTTGCAACTATTTTAAACTTGATCAATTTTTAATTTTTAAAAAGTTTAATTTTTTAGTACATGGAGATATATTCATCATAATTAATTTTGATTATGTAATTATATTATTAACTGTGAAGCATTCTTATTTTTTCATGTTTGCTTAGTGCTGCCATCTGTATTTCATTTTTAAAAATCAAAGTAACTTAAATAATTCAAATGTATTTTTCTTATAACGAAATTAACTTTTTTTTCAAGGGAAAAAACTTAATGAAACGCTTTGCCATGAATTCAAAATCCAAAGTGAGTTTAGACTTAACTAGATGGTTAATTTTAATTAATTGTTTCGTTTCTTTTTTTAATAAGAATTTATTAGTAAGGAAAATTTAAAATTTAATTTTTTAAATTTAATTTTAAATTTAGTAATAAGGATAATTTCATTAATTTAAATTTAAAATTTAAATCAATATATACTACTGGCCATTAAAATTGCTACACCAAGAAGGAATGATAATAACGGAATGAAATTCGTTGGACACATACATTATAGTAGGAAGAACAATTGATTAAAATTTCAGGAAATTTGGAGGAATATGTACTGAGAAAACAGTACATAAAGCAGCGACCTCTGTGAGCAATAACAGCACTTATCTGCCTAGGCATTGAATCGAACAGCGATTGGATGACATGTACGGGTAGAACACTTCATGAAGTTTTAACACGATGCCACAATTCATCGATCGAAGTTACTGGCGAGTGGTGGGGAGCCAGTCGCTTTTCAACGATTAAATAGTCATTTTCACTGGTGCGAGATCAAGAGAACGTGCTGGCCAGAGCAACAGTCGAACACATTCTGCATCAAAGAAGGTCCGGACAATACAAACAACTTGCGGTCGTGCATTATCTTTCTTAAATTTTGCGCTACGGAGGCCTCGAATACAGGGCAGAGGGGCGGGCCTTAACTCAAAAGAAATTTAATGACCGCTGTTCAGAGTGCCAGGAATACGAACAAGAAATAATCGAGACGTTTATCCAATGGGAAGCCAAAACATCATTACAAATGATGGATAGTATGATGATGTCGAATCCTAGCTGGTAATGTGCATTATTCATAATGCTGTTAAATACGGATAAGGCAATCTTGATGCTGTAAACAGGATTGTGATTTGTCTGAAAAGTGACTTCACGCCATTCCTGCGTCCAGGTTCATCGTTGATCACACATTAATGGCGCCCATATCAGTGATGCAGTTTTGAGGGTAATCAGAATTTTGGAAGCCGCATACTGAGTCACCACCTGGATTGATGGTATGTGGTACCATTGGATACACGTCCCGATCACCTCTTGTTTTTATTCCCGCCACTCTGGATAACAGCCATTACATTTTTGACGAGTATCGCTCTGCCCTATATTCAAGGCCTCCGAAGCGAAACATTTAAGCAGGACAATGCACGACAGCAAGTTGTTTGTATTGTCCGGACCTTCTTTGATACAGAATGTGTTCGACTGTTGCTCTGGCCAGCGCGTTCTCCTGATCTCGCACCAATGAAAATGACTGTTTAATCGTTGAAAAGCGACTGGTCCCCCACCACTCACCAGTAACTTCGATGGATGAATTGTGGCATCGTGTTAAAACTTCATGAAGTGCTCTACCCGTACATGTCATGCAATCGCTGTTCGATTCAATGCCTAGGCAGATAAGTGCTGTTATTGCTCACAGAGGTCGCTGCTTTATGTACTGTTTTCTCAGTACATATTACTCCAAATTCCCTGAAATTTTAATCAATTGTTCTTTCTACTATAATGCATGTGTCCAACAAATTTCATCCCGTTATTATTATTCCTGCTTGGTGTAGCAATTTTAATGGCCAGTAGTGTACACACACACACACACACATATATATACAGGGCCCGATATATATATATATATATATATATATATATATATATATATATATATCAGGGCGCGAAATTTCAACTTGGATTATACTCGCTGAAAAAAAAAAGTTACTCGCCACAAACTATGTTTAACTTATTCTATTTTTTACGTATAAGGTGGGTGACCAGAATTTTTATTGGAAAAAGAGAAATTACGCAACATCTTTTATTTTATAAGAAAATAGAAGACATTCAATTTTGAAAAAGAGGTAATTTTAGAGGACACAAAATTGAATGAAAAGGATTATAAAAACCGATTCAAAAGCTACTTTTCACAAGTGGTGGAAACATTTTTATCTGAAATAATGAATTTGGATCAGTACGCCTGAATTTAAATCAATAATATATGGATACGAGAGGGAAAATTCCTAATTTTTATAGGTGCAACTGGATAATATGGATTTTTTTTTTTTTTAAATTATTAGTTTTTGCTATAGACTTCTTTTTTTTTTTTTTTTTTTTTCTTTTGGTACTCTCATGTAGTTACATAAAAAAAAAAAAAGTTTGTAGACATTTTTTTGATTAAAATCATAATCATAAAATAAAAAATAAAATTGGCAAATGAAAAAATAAAATTAATATTCAGCAGATGAAATGATTTGTTTTAAAAAACAGGCATTCTTTATCAACATTTTATGAAAGTTCTCACAAGTATAACGTAAATTAGTCTTAGCAGTTAATAAGTTTTTAAAGTAGGTGTATAAAAGGGATTTTTTTTCACATGTCTACGTCTTGTTCATTGAAGAAAACAGTCGCTTTGTGGGAGCCTTTTTGCCAGGAGGACATTAAATGAATTCAACTAACTTTTGCATATTTTTGTGAGATGGTGCTGGCAGTGATATCATTAAGGTTAATTGTCTGCACTAGGGCTCTAGGCCTGAGTAGGAGTGTCCTCCGCGGGGTCTTTCTAAGAGGTCCTAGCCCATATTTACGCTAGTTTCGGAGAAAACCGTGGAAAAATCCTAACAGCTGAGCTAACAAACGCGACCGGGTATCGAACCCAGCGCCTCACACAGACCAGCTTCGAGGACGGAACCTCTCGGTCACTGGTGAGCCTATTTTTATGAGGAAAGTGAGACCATACGTCAAACCTCCGCGTATCAACCGGAGTACCACCACTTTAATGATTTTATGACAATTTCAATAGTGATTTCATGTTCTGTATAAAAAAATCGTACAAATATAGGGAATAATTTTATTTCTTTGTGATTCGAAGAATCTGAATAGACATGAACCATAATATGCTTTGACAAGTTTATTAGAAATTAGTTGTTTTTGCGAACCTAACTCAGAAAAATTTTAGTGTCACCATTCGATACAGCTAACAGCCGATTGAGCTTCCCGGATTTGCAAAATTTTTTTAATTAAGGACTAAATCTTTTTCATTTGAAAAAGAGGACAGCGGACGAAAAACATAAAAAAGAGGACTTTTTAGTCTTGTAATGTTTGTTTCGTTTAAGAGGGCAGAGCATTAAAAAAGAAGACTGCCCTCTTAAAAAGAGGATGTCTGGTCACCTTACCTAAGATTAGCATGATTTTACGTTTTGAAATCGACATTTTTTTTTTTTTTTTTTTTTTTTTTTCTGTTGGTAGCATCGTATACTGTAAAAATTCTACATTTAGACTGAAATTTTACTCGCCACAGTAAAATTTCCACTCGCCAATGGCGAGCTGGCGAGCGGAAATTTTGCGCCCTGTATATATATATATATATATATATATATATATATATACATATATATAAGATAAAATTTAAATATAAGATGGAGTAAAACGTGAATTATTAAATATATAGAACTAGAACATAGTTTTTATAAACCAATGCGCAAATGCAGCAAAAGGAAATATAAAACTATAATAAATAAGCAAAATAACTAAAGCCAGATGAAAAATTAATCCCAAAACACATGGGGACCTTCATCAGGGGAGCTCCCCTATGTAGGGAAAGGAATATGAGAAGTTTCTGACGAAATGCTGGTAATTTAACCAAAAAACACGTTTCTAGCCCCCAACTTCTCACAGATGGAAGCAAGACCATACAGCAAACGAATTTAATTAATACAAAGCATAAAAAGCAATTAAATTCAGAAATCAAGCACAAAATATAATACATCAATATAAAATACAAGAATATATAAATACATACCTGGACAAACTCGAACAGTCATTAGAATATGGAAAATTGAATCCCCCCCCCCCCCCATTATAAACATAGAACCCGCTTCAGCTAGTAGGAACACTTACCAGCACTTGAATGGAACAACAAACCTTAAGTAGGATTGTAATCAAGACTACTGAAATGTTTATTGAGTAAAAAAACAGGATAGCGGTTAACAATTAGTATGTTTTTGAGATTTTTCATAGCCAGATTCAGGTCTAAATTGTTATTGCATATCATTTTAATTCTGTTTATTTGGGTGAACATAATATTTTTAAAACTTTAAGACTAATACAGGAGAACCAATTTGTTAAATTACAAACTTTAAAGTTAAAATCTTGCCTTTTATCATAAATCCCAATAAACCAGTTATTATCTATTTTTTTTTTTAATTTTTAAATCCAGGAAAGACGTTTGGTCTTCAGAGTCAGTACGGTTTAAGATAAGACCGGAGGGATAGATTTCAGCTGCATATTTAGCAAAATATACACAGTTTATTGCTATTACGTCATCAATATACCTATAAAACTTAATATCTTTGAATTTTCTTTCAAACATAAACAAAAAAATGTTGACGAAGACATTCGAGTAACTTCTTTCCATCGAGATACCGTGAATTTGTAAAAAATAATCAACACCGTTAAACAAAACATTTTCGAAGATGCAAAATTTAATAAGGTTAATCCAGTAAACTTTTTCGCATGTGTTTTGGGATTAATTTTTCATCTGGCTTTAGTTATTTTGCTTTTATATATTATATATATATATATATATATATTTAGAATCCTATTAACTGAATTCAAACAGGTATTTTGCATGTAATCTAGGCAATATTTACTTTTTATTTGTAATTGATTTATAAATTTAACTTTTCTAAAACAAGCATTCAATTTGTGAATAATATTAAACGCAGCAATCCTTCCTTATTTTTTTTCCTTTATAAATCAACAACCCACCCTACCACCCACCTAACCTACGACGCCACCCAACCTCCTTAATAAAACATCTGCCCACGCCTCCTCCACCTTTTTTATTGCCATTTATTATTATTATTAATATATATATTTTTTATTTTTTTGTTATACACATAACTTTTTTTTTTTTTTTTTTTTTTTTTTTTTTTTGACAGATACATTTATTGATATACCAATGAATAAACAAAATTTTTTGGGAAGCCTATATGTAAAGTTTCCTTAATAAGTTTATTAATGTTTTTATTTTTATATTTAGCAGAACATAAATTATTGGTTTGATTTAAGGGATTAAAAATGATATTTCTGAATACAGAGAGATGCAGGCATGATTTAAAATGAGTAAACGAATTTACTTTAAAGTTAAAATCTTGTCTTTTATCACAAATATCAATATAAATTTTATTATCATTAAAATGAATTTTAAGATCGAGAAAGATTATGATTTTATTTTTATGTATAGTCTGAGTTAATTTTAAATTCGAAGAATAGTCTAACGTTAATTAAATCAGATGACTTACTGTTAATGAATGAAATGATTACATCATCAATGTATCGGTACAGTAAGATATGGTAAAATGTAAATTTGCACTCATAATAATAAAGATCAGCCAACATACTCGAGCTGCATATACATATATAGGTTCGAATTTCCGTTTCTTGCATTGTTTTTGCATCATACTACTTTTAGCATTTTAATATTATAAATCTTTATTTCTTTCTAATTCTTCATATGATACTTGGATCATAGCCTCCTAAACTAGATGCCTGTCACGTGGCTCGGAAACTTGGCAACAGTTCAAGCGGTAGACAGCGCCACCTGGTACAGATTGAGCGACTTTTTTATTCAACTGTCACCAATAATTTTAAGATGGGATATATGATATATATAATCGACGTTTCTTCGATTCTATTCGCCTTTTATGCATATAAAATCTCACTTTAAAAAATTTTTGGTGGCTGTTGAATAAAAAAGTCGCGTAATCTGTACCAGGTGGCACTGTCTACCGCTTGAACTGTTGCCAAGTTTATGAACCACGCGACAGGCATCTAGTATAGGAGGCTATGCTTGGTTTCATCTTCTGCAATGTTTGAAGGGGTTTTCAATATATTTCCATTCTTAATTATTACGCTGCTTTTGCGCGAACATATTGGAATGATTTTATTCCTATTTCTGTTTGCAGAATTCTGCACTTTCTTTTATTTTGAATGTGCCCTTGTATAGCAATTTCTTAATTATGTAATTAAGCTTTCTAATACTTGATTTGTCATGCTGCATTTTGTACAACTTTCATGTATTATTGTTTATTTAAAAAATATTATCTTCATGTTGGTTTGAATTTCCTTTTCTTACATTGTTTTTACATCATATTACTTTTAGCATTTCAATATTATAAATTTTTATTTATGTTCTTTCTAATTCTTAATGTGATACTTGATTTCCTCTTTTGCAATGTTTGAATATGTTTTTAATATATATATATATATATATATTCCTAAATAATTGTACAACCCTCCCCCCCCCCTAAATATATATATATATATATATTGTACATAATATGGGCAACAAAGTGTTAAAGTTATAGGTCATTTATAGCTTTTTGTGATACAGAGTGATCCAAAGTATTTGCTTTTCTTCAATTTGTGGATATTCCCCTAATTGCACTCTTTACTAAATTGGTAGTGGAAAATATGAGTTTTTAAATGTTCTTCGCATGTCTTAAGTTCAAGTCCATTCTAGTACTTTTTTCAGAAAATCGAGAAAATGTCAAAATAAATAAATAAATAAATAAATAAATAAATGAATAAAATAAAATAAAATAAAAAAAAAAAAAATAATAATTTGGTTACCTACTCTGTACATACAGATCCATCTTGTAAATAGAACTTCAAAAAATATTTTATTTGCAGTATGGGTATGAAAAATTAATTTTTTCATGGTACCCTTCCACTTTTAATCCTTTGAGGCGCAAGGAAATTGCGGTCATTTAAAGTAAACTGCCACAAGGATTTACAAAAAAGAAAAAAAAAAAGAAATGTATGGTTTTTACTACTATGCTATAAACGTAAAAATTTGCTAAACAAATTCTGAGGTGAGTTTTTGCAGTTAGAGTCTAATAATTGCGTCCTCGTAGAGAGGAGGTTGCACCGCAAAGGGTTAAAAGTAAAAAAAAAAAAAAAAAAAAAAAAAAAAACAGTCTCCTCCCTTTTTTTGCCATTCTGATTCTTCTCAATGCACAATGTATGGCAGAAGAACCCTTTCCTTTACGCATTCCTTTCACACACCTGAATTCACGTAAAATAGCTGCAGTGTTCCACCCATTAACGTAGAATAGTTTAAAGAGTAAAACTCAGTTTGATAAACTGATAACCATGTCGGCAACGACGTTGCTTATAGATGCGAAAGCAAAATTCTTAATTTTGTTTTTGCGCCGATGTTTAAAAAAAAAAAAAAAAATAATAATAATAATAATAATAACAATAAAAATTCTGTCCTTGACAGAATTTAATTTAGTACGACAAGACTAATTTATAAATTACAATCTTTTAACTTTATATATATATATATATAGATGTTAGATGTATAAAAACTTTCGCCAACTATTCAAAAGACATCACCCTTAAGAAGATATAGCCATTTATCCAGAAGCCATTATCAAAATACATCCAGAAGAAATAGCCAGCAAATATTTAGAAACCATAATCCATGCATATCCTAGAGCCGTCGACAGCAAATATTCAGAAACCATAATCTATACATATCCTCAAGTTATCGCCAACGAATATTCAAAAGTTATAATCAATACATATTCAGAAAAATATCGTCAACACATACTTAGAAGCCATTATGAGTATGTACTTTGAAGATATCGCCAACAAATATTCAGAAGCCATCATCAATATATTTTCGGATGGCTTCTGGGTTTTACGTCGCACTAGTGCTGCGCAATGGGCAATTGGCGGCGGTCTGGGATTCACCCCTAGAGGTGGTCCCGAGACATGCCATCACAATTTTGATCCTCCACGAAAGGGATGGCTCTGCCGCTTCGGTGACCCCCAGAGGTATAATTTTTGATGGGAACATGGAGGACATTGCGGAATATATATTCGGAAGATACTGCCAAAAAATATGCAAAAGCCATTATCAATATAGCTGCAGAAGATATCGCCGACAATATCCAGAAACCCTCACCAGCATATATTTGGAAGATATAGCCAACAAATATTCAGAAGCCATCATCAATATATTTACGGATGGGTAGATGGGTTTTACGTCGCACTAGTGCTGCGCAATGAGCAATTGACGACGGTCTGGGATTCACCCCTAGAAGTGGTCCGGAGACATGCCATTACAATTCTGATCCTCCACGAAAAGGGATGGCTCTCCCGCTTCGGTGACCCCCAGAGGTATAATTTTTCATGGGAACAAGGAGGACATTGCGGAATATATATTCGGAAGATACTGCCAAAAAATATGCAAAAGCCATTATCAATATATCTGCAGAAGATATCGCCGACAATATCCAGAAACCATCACCAGTATATATTTGGAAGATATAGCCAACAAATATTCAGAAGCCATTCAATTTATGAATATTGATGGTCTCGGATACCAAGATCGGCAATTGATTTCTACATGCGATCGAGGAAGAATCTCTAGCTTAAGAGTAGGTTTTTAAAAATGTAAAA
Source organism: Salticus scenicus (assembly GCA_963930645.1). Taxonomy (NCBI): domain Eukaryota; kingdom Metazoa; phylum Arthropoda; class Arachnida; order Araneae; family Salticidae; genus Salticus; species Salticus scenicus. Next base: position 228,326,492 of record OZ005657.1, read on the forward strand.
GTTTTTACGGATTTGACAAAATATTTTAATTAGTTTGGAGTAAAAGGTTGATTTTTTATATCAACTATGTGAAAAATACCAGAGCAAAGAATCGAACCCAGGCCCTCCGCTTAACGTGCGTATGCTCTTCCACTGAGCCACCTTGGTTGATAACCAGAGCGACATTTCTCCCATGATAACCGTTTACAAGGTCACCGTATCTGCAAACGCAGATGTAACGGTTACTATGTGAGAAATATCGAGTTGGTTATCAGCCAGGGTGGCTCAGTGGAAGAGTATCCGCACGATACGCGGAGGGCCCGGGTTCAGTTCCCGGCTCTGGTATTTTTCACATAGTTGGTATAAAAAATCAACTTTATACTCCAAACTACTTAACCCTTTGAGTGCTATGGACGCACATATGCGTCCAGCGAAAGTCATTAATATAGACTATGGACGCAAATACGCGCTTAGCAGATGTTATCAGTATGGACTATGGACGCAAATACGCGCCCGGCAAAAATGATCAGTGTACTATGCAACACTCACATAAAGTATTCAGTCCCTGCCGCGAGTATTCAGCACTCAAAGGGTTAAAATGGATTTTCACGGCTGATAGGATAGTCAATATAATTTCTGAATATTTTAAGATAGTTTAAGAAATTAAATGGTAAAATTTGACATTGGCAGGATTCCTGGCATATTGGAAGTGGAACACTACAAAATGGCAGATTGAAAGAAATAGTCCTGTCGTACTTAAAAAAAAAAAAAAAAAAAAAAAAAAAAACTGTTTAAGCGACAGTGCTCGAAGCTCCCTCTATCGACAAACATATTATAATTATTTTTTTTTTCATGTTAATTCTTTCTCCCCCTTTTTTACATAAATTTGAAAAAAAAAAATGTTCAAAATAAGGTAAGAAAAAAGACTGAAGTGAAGAAAATTTCTGCCCAGCAGTTTTCAAAAAGTTACACCTTTTAAATATCTATTCGACGCCTCTAGAGAAATTTGGGTGGCTAGAAAGTCTTTATTTTTCATCCAACAAAATCGTCAAAAAAAAAAAAAAAAAAAAAAAAAAAAAAAAAAAGTGCATTTGTATCTTTTAGAACAACTGTATTACAACACAAAGGGGGAAAAATGACTTACGCTATTTTTCCATATCACTTAAAATGCTGTTTCTTCGATGAAAATAGGAATCGTATACTAATTTATAATGAAAATACGGCAACATATGTAAAAAAAAAAAAAAAAAAAAAAAAGCAGTTAAAGAAAGCCTAAATAGACAGAGATAAATAATTGTATGCCTAGATGCCTAAGCGCGTTACAGGAGGCATGCCACCCAAAATTGCATTTTATGCCTATTTAAAGCTCGGGCATATAATTTAAAAATATATACAAAGAGATGAATATTTTATAAAGTGTATTTTAAAGTGAACTCGCGATTAGTTTTATGATATGATAAAATAAAAATTTAAATAGCTAATTATACAGAATACACATTTAGAACTTAAAATATGTTTCGAATTTAACGTCTAGTGTAAAAGCGATTTTGAAACCTTTTAGTTCAACAATTTAATGCTTTTTGAATTACTATGCAGTTAAAAAAGTATTTTAACATAAATATCTGAAGCAGATAATTTACAGTTAAATGAAAGAAAAAAAAGTCGTCTTTGAGCTTGTTTTTCAGAACTTCGCGTCATTAAAAAAAAAAAAAAAAAGTATTTTAACATAAATATCTGAAGCAGATAATTTACAGTTAAATGAAACATCATACATCATACATCATTTTACATCATATTACTTTTAGCATTTCAATATTATAAATTTTTATTTATGTTCTTTCTAATTCTTAATGTGATACTTGATTTCCTCTTTTGCAATGTTTGAATATGTTTTTAATATATATATATATATATATATTCCTAAATAATTGTACAACCCTCCCCCCCCCTAAATATATATATATATATATATTGTACATAATATGGGCAACAAAGTGTTAAAGTTATAGGTCTTTTATAGCTTTTTGTGATACAGAGTGATCCAAAGTATTTGCTTTTCTTCAATTTGTGGTTATTCCCCTAATTGCACTCTTTACTAAATTGGTAGTGGAAAATATGAGTTTTTAAATGTTCTTCGCATGTCTTAAGTTCAAGTCCATTCTAGTACTTTTTTCAGAAAATCGAGAAAATGTCAAAATGTCAAAATAAATAAATAAATAAATAAATGAATAAAATAAAATAAAAAAAAATAAAAAAAAAAATAATAATTTGGTTACCTACTCTGTACATACAGATCAATCTTGTAAATAGAACTTCAAAAAATATTTTATTTGCAGTATGGGTATGAAAAATTAATTTTTTCATGGTACCCTTCCACTTTTAATCCTTTGAGGCGCAAGGAAATTGCGGTCATTTAAATTAAACTGCCACAAGGATTTACAAAAAAGAAAAAAAAAGAAATGTATGGTTTTTACTACTATGCTATAAACGTAAAAATTTGCTAAACAAATTCTGAGGTGAGTTTTTGCAGTTAGAGTCTAATAATTGCGTCCTCGTAGAGAGGAGGTTGCACCGCAAAGGGTTAAAAGTAAAAAAAAAAAAAAAAAAAAAAACCAGTCTCCTCCCTTTTTTTGCCATTCTGATTCTTCTCAATGCACAATGTATGGCAGAAGAACCCTTTCCTTTACGCATTCCTTTCACACACCTGAATTCACGTAAAATAGCTGCAGTGTTCCACCCATTAACGTAGAATAGTTTAAAGAGTAAAACTCAGTTTGATAAACTGATAACCATGTCGGCAACGACGTTGCTTATAGATGCGAAAGCAAAATTCTTAATTTTGTTTTTGCGCCGATGTTTAAAAAAAAAAAAATAATAATAATAATAATAATAATAATAATAACAATAAAAATTCTGTCCTTGACAGAATTTAATTTAGTACGACAAGACTAATTTATAAATTACAATCTTTTAACTTTATATATATATATATATATAGATGTTAGATGTATAAAAACTTTCGCCAACTATTCAAAAGACATCACCCTTAAGAAGATATAGCCATTTATCCAGAAGCCATTATCAAAATACATCCAGAAGAAATAGCCAGCAAATATATAGAAACCATAATCCATGCATATCCTAGAGCCGTCGACAGCAAATATTCAGAAACCATAATCTATACATATCCTCAAGTTATCGCCAACGAATATTCAAAAGTTATAATCAATACATATTCAGAAAAATATCGTCAACACATACTTAGAAGCCATTATGAGTATGTACTTTGAAGATATCGCCAACAAATATTCAGAAGCCATCATCAATATATTTTCGGATGGCTTCTGGGTTTTACGTCGCACTAGTGCTGCGCAATGGGCAATTGGCGGCGGTCTGGGATTCCCCCCTAGAGGTGGTCCCGAGACATGCCATTACAATTTTGATCCTCCACGAAAGGGATGGCTCTGCCGCTTCGGTGACCCCCAGAGGTATAATTTTTGATGGGAACATGGAGGACATTGCGGAATATATATTCGGAAGATACTGCCAAAAAATATGCAAAAGCCATTATCAATATAGCTGCAGAAGATATCGCCGACAATATCCAGAAACCCTCACCAGCATATATTTGGAAGATATAGCCAACAAATATTCAGAAGCCATCATCAATATATTTACGGATGGGTAGATGGGTTTTACGTCGCACTAGTGCTGCGCAATGAGCAATTGACGACGGTCTGGGATTCACCCCTAGAAGTGGTCCGGAGACATGCCATTACAATTCTGATCCTCCACGAAAAGGGATGGCTCTCCCGCTTCGGTGACCCCCAGAGGTATAATTTTTCATGGGAACAAGGAGGACATTGCGGAATATATATTCGGAAGATACTGCCAAAAAATATGCAAAAGCCATTATCAATATATCTGCAGAAGATATCGCCGACAATATCCAGAAACCATCACCAGTATATATTTGGAAGATATAGCCAACAAATATTCAGAAGCCATTCAATTTATGAATATTGATGGTCTCGGATACCAAGATCGGCAATTGATTTCTACATGCGATCGAGGAAGAATCTCTAGCTTAAGAGTAGGTTTTTAAAAATGTAAAAGTTTTTACGGATTTGACAAAATATTTTAATTAGTTTGGAGTAAAAGGTTGATTTTTTATATCAACTATGTGAAAAATACCAGAGCAAAGAATCGAACCCAGGCCCTCCGCTTAACGTGCGTATGCTCTTCCACTGAGCCACCTTGGTTGATAACCAGAGCGACATTTCTCCCATGATAACCGTTTACAAGGTCACCGTATCTGCAAACGCAGATGTAACGGTTACTATGTGAGAAATATCGAGTTGGTTATCAGCCAGGGTGGCTCAGTGGAAGAGTATCCGCACGATACGCGGAGGGCCCGGGTTCAGTTCCCGGCTCTGGTATTTTTCACATAGTTGGTATAAAAAATCAACTTTATACTCCAAACTACTTAACCCTTTGAGTGCTATGGACGCACATATGCGTCCAGCGAAAGTCATTAATATAGACTATGGACGCAAATACGCGCTTAGCAGATGTTATCAGTATGGACTATGGACGCAAATACGCGCCCGGCAAAAATGATCAGTGTACTATGCAGCACTCACATAAAGTATTCAGTCCCTGCCGCGAGTATTCAGCACTCAAAGGGTTAAAATGGATTTTCACGGCTGATAGGATAGTCAATATAATTTCTGAATATTTTAAGATAGTTTAAGAAATTAAATGGTAAAATTTGACATTGGCAGGATTCCTGGCATATTGGAAGTGGAACACTACAAAATGGCAGATTGAAAGAAATAGTCCTGTCGTACTTAAAAAAAAAAAAAAAAAGAACTGTTTAAGCGACAGTGCTCGAAGCTCCCTCTATCGACAAACATATTATAATTATTTTTTTTTTCATGTTAATTCTTTCTCCCCCTTTTTTACATAAATTTGAAAAAAAAAAAATGTTCAAAATAAGGTAAGAAAAAAGACTGAAGTGAAGAAAATTTCTGCCCAGCAGTTTTCAAAAAGTTACACCTTTTAAATATCTATTCTACGCCTCTAGAGAAATTTGGGTGGCTAGAAAGTCTTTATTTTTCATCCAACAAAATCGTCAAAAAAAAAAAAAAAGTGCATTTGTATCTTTTAGAACAACTGTATTACAACACAAAGGGGGAAAAATGACTTACGCTATTTTTCCATATCACTTAAAATGCTGTTTCTTCGATGAAAATAGGAATCGTATACTAATTTATAATGAAAATACGGCAACATATGTAAAAAAAAAAAAAAAAAAAAAGCAGTTAAAGAAAGCCTAAATAGACAGAGATAAATAATTGTATGCCTAGATGCCTAAGCGCGTTACAGGAGGCATGCCACCCAAAATTGCATTTTATGCCTATTTAAAGCTCGGGCATATAATTTAAAAATATATACAAAGAGATGAATATTTTATAAAGTGTATTTTAAAGTGAACTCGCGATTAGTTTTATGATATTATAAAATAAAAATTTAAATAGCTAATTATACAGAATACACATTTAGAACTTAAAATATGTTTCGAATTTAACGTCTAGTGTAAAAGCGATTTTGAAACCTTTTAGTTCAACAATTTAATGCTTTTTGAATTACTATGCAGTTAAAAAAGTATTTTAACATAAATATCTGAAGCAGATAATTTACAGTTAAATGAAAGAAAAAAAAGTCGTCTTTGAGCTTGTTTTTCAGAACTTCGCGTCATTAAAAAAAAAAAAAAAAAGTATTTTAACATAAATATCTGAAGCAGATAATTTACAGTTAAATGAAAGAAAAAAAGTCGTCTTTGAGTTTGTTTTTCAGAACTTCGCGTCATAAAAAAAAAAAAAAAAAAAAAAAAAAAAAACGATTAATTTGAAAACAAACTACACACTTGCATATATTTACTTTTTTCTATTTTAGTTTTTTCAAATTAAAAAAAAAAGTAATCTTAGTATAATAAATTATTTCAAATACGTGACTGAATCACGAATCTACCCTAAACACACGAAAAAGGCTTTAATGTAAATAATATCGTGCATATTATCTTTTATAATATATTACAAATTTACATTTCGATTTTAGTATATGGTCCTATGTTCAATGCTCAAATTTCAATTAAGTATAACTCACTCAATTTTAAAGATAGAGATATGCGTTTTTTTGTAATGATGTTGTTGCATTAAAAATGAAAACTTTCTAATTCAGCAATTTTGTCTAAAAGGGTCGTATAAAAATTTTAGAAGTGTAAGTTTTCGAAAATTAACGGCAAGAAATTTTTATTTCGTATCTTATTTTGAACATTTACATTTCCAATTAACATTGCCCCTTTACAGATAATAGGTAAAGAATTAAACCGCTTTTCAATCTTTTTTGGACACCATATGCAGGTGTTAGACAAAATAATGTGAACACTTTCGCCTTTTTACATTTTACAAAATATCTTGAAAAATACTTATCATGTTGTTCTTCGATTTTGGGAATAAAGAAAACATGTCTTTCGTCATATTTTTCAGTAAAAGTTGTGTCCTGAAAGGGAAAAGGGGGCCAGTAAAAAATTAAACAAAAATAAAAATGTTTTGGACCACCCTGTAAAAAGTAAAGCTTTAAATGCGTTTTAGCTGTAGCATGTGATTAAGAGGATTTTCCTCATTATCTGTGTGAAGAAATTTTATGAGGTTACCACATATATTCATGGAGATATAATGGTTTCTTTAAAAAACTGCAAAAAGAATTTCCACTTTTTAAATTATAACACGTAGGCATACTTGCCAACATACTAATTAATATTCCGTAGTATTGTTATTTACGCCTTCTTTTTAACACCAGTATCTTTTTAAAGTATTTTTCTTTTTATTTGATTGGAATTTCATATGGAGGATATTACTCTAAAAATTTACTGGTGTGAAAAAAAGGGCGGGACTAACAATACTACGGAATATTTATTAGGATGTTGGCACGTATGCACGTAGGGTATTAGACCCAGTGCAAAGCCATTTTTAAGAAATATGGCATACTAAATTAGACACAGCATACAGCAATCAGAATGCAAAAAATGTTAAATATCTTACGAAATACGAGCACTTTTACTGAATAACTTTTAACTACGTATGCGCAAGTTTATAAAATTTCATTTGCATAATTTAATAGCCAAAAGTATTGAGCAACTTATATGAAAACCCCAAACAAATATCATATAAATTCAAAACGTTACGAGAGATAGAATGAACAGAATTTAAGTTCTCGAAAAAACGAAATATGTTAGGGGTTTTTATAAATATTTATTTACAATTAGCAAAAACACTGTATTACCTTTGAGCATTCATTGAATCAAGATAAAAGTGTGTGTAAAACCCCTTATAGTTTGGCTTTTATTTTGAGAGAACTTAAATTCTGTTCATTCTATCTCGCGTAACGTTTTGAATTTACATGATATTTGTTTGGCGTTTTCATATAAGTTGCTCAATACCTTTGACTATTAAATTATGCAAATGAAATTTTTATAAAGCTTGCACATGCGTAGTTAAAAATTATTTAGTAGAAGTGCTCGTATTTCGTAAGCTATTTAACATTTTTGCACTCCGATTGCTGTATGCTGTGTCTAATTTAGTATGCTATATTTCCTAAAAATGGCTATGCCCTGGGTCTAATATCCTACGTATTATAATTAAAAAAGCGGAAATTCTTTTTGCAGTTTTTTAAAGAAACCATTATAACTCTATGAATATATGTGGTAGCCTTATGAAATTTTATACAGATAGTGAGAAAAATGCTCTTAATCACATACTACATTCAAAACGCATTTAAAGCATTAATTTTTACAGGATGATTCAAATCATTTTAATTTTTGTTATATTTTTTACTGGTCCCATTTTCCTTTTCAGGACACAACTTTTGCTGAAAAATATGAGAAAAACGTTTTCCTTATTCCCAAAATCGAGGAACAACATGGTAAGTATTTTTCAAGCTATTCGACAAAACGTAAAAAAGCGAATGTGTTCACATTATTTTGTCCATCACCTGTATATATAAATGTTCTTTATATACAAAAGTTATTTTTCACCTTTTCCTTTAGGTATTTGTCAATATTTTTAAAAAATATATCATAATACGAACTTGGAAAGATGATAGTATCATCATAATCGTTCAATGTGTATCTTGAATTTCAATTTGCAAAGATTTCTGATATAAAACCTTCTGATAAACACTCTTAATTTAATCAAATTTACTTAATGTGATCGAATATACACTTTAACTAATGGTACACAATGGTTGCTTTAATTTGTACTTTGGTCAATCGAGGGTTTATGTTTAAAACTATTAAAATTAGTGGTCATATTTTATATGAAGACAGTTTTTAAGAAGTTAAATTGTTATTAAATAAAAGTAAACGATATATGTACTACAAATAAAAAAGGAAGATTACAAAAAAAAAAAAAAAAAAAAAAAAAAAAAAAGGTATTCAAAATAATGACAGCTGAAAACCCTGTATTTCCTATTTTAAAAATTGAATTTCCTATATTTCCTATTTTAATTAATTTTTTTTTTTTTTTTTAAATTTTATTCCTTATTTTTATTAAATGCATAAAGAAAGTTTAGCATTATGACAAACGTAAACACAACGGAATATTAGTTGATGCATTTAAAACTTGACTCAAATTGATTTTAATTGTTCCAAATTCCTAAATTCATATTAAAACCTTTTCCAGCTTCGTAATGAATATACTTTCATTCTTAAAAATTTTTTCATGCTTATTTTGCGCGAATCTTTGTGATAAATAAATAAATAAATAAATAACTTTTCGCTTAAAATTTTTCCGTTTTAAAAGATATTTGTTGTAAAGGCAGTATATGTGGATCACATCAGCGATTAATAATGGTGATTTCATTATCTGGATATACAGAATGGTAAATGGAAAGAAATTCACATTATTTCTACATTCTCTATAAATATTTTTTATTTCATTAATATAAAATAGGTATTACTTCCCAAACGTAAAGTTTGTTTTATATAAAAATTCTTTCTCTGTTGTTAGCATGTTAAATAAATGCAATTTGATAAACATTTAATGTTGAATTTTATTACTAATGCTATTACTATCGTCTGAAAAAAAAAAAAAAAAAAACTGCATAAGATGTTGTATCTGTTTCTTATAGGTTTTTACTCGTTGAAACCGAAAAATACAGTAAAAAAGTTTATGTATAGTTTATTTGTAAAACGCATGTTTTTAGTTGAATTTTGCATAAAACCATGAAAATCGGTATCCTATTATTGTTTATAGTGAAATGTTTAACAATTATTTCTTATTCTAAAACAATATTTATTAAAGTTATATATATATATATATATATATATATATATATATATATATATATATATATATATATATACATACACACACACACAAAATAGAAAAAGTAGGGATGTGGAAGCAGTAGAAGGGGTGAAAGTGGAAGCACATTTCGAGGGAGGGAGGGTCAAAAAAGAAGGAAAGTCTCAGAGGCAAAAAAAGTGAACTCAAAAAAATATTAAATATTTCATAAAAGACATGTTTATTTAGTTATGAGAAAAATTATATTTAGTTTAATGTAACAAAATTAGCAATTTTTTTATTACAAACCCGTGTTATTTTGAGGGAATAAAAAAAAAGAAAAGAAAATGGTGGTCATTTTTGAATTTAGCATCCTAGAAAACAGAAAGTTTACCAAAAAAATTTCATGCTGCTGAAAAAAGAAAAATATTTATTTTTCTTTTGTAGAGCTGGTTTATTTATGAGCGCACCTTTAACTTTGTCTGATAAATAGAGTTAAAAAATCCTTGCTGTGAAAACTGACTGCTGGAAATGACTACATACCTAACAATTTCAAATTCCTGGAAATTCTTGTTTCGATTTTTTTGCCTTAATTATTTTGTAGCACAAATATAATAATAATAACAATTACTTCGATGTAAAAACTCAATGAAACTCCAGAATTATAAATCCAACATTTTTATATCTACTCTTCAGTGCATAAAACTCGTTTAGTTTTAGAGAAAAAAGAAAAAAAAGAATCAATAAGTTTCACTTATGATTAATTGGGTGGGAGCCCAATTTTAAGGCCGAAATGTATTTGTTCAATTACTAGCATGATTATCCAGGATATTTCTGCAATGCCTTCTCTAGGGATTTGAATCGCAGCAGTTAGAGAAACAATCCAAAGAGATCTATCAATCCATATTTCTAACATTAAAATAGTTTATTTCAGTTCACACCCCTGGCCGTAAGAAATAATGGTTCACATAATGGGTTTTGAGGAGTGATTACTCACACCTAACACGTTTTCACTGAAGCTTCCATCAATTGCATTACATAACATCCGTTGGATTAATTCGCTAAGATCGCTGATGCTAACAGTATTAGAAGCTGACGAAAGGGCAATTCATATATCTGTATGATGAAAGTTAATGGAAGATAATGTGACCAAGAACACAACATCGCACGGTAGCTATCACGAACAAAGAGAGAATTCATTTAGGAAAATTGAAGCCATCAGCTATTGTTTCCCACAGCGTTTTAGGGTTATTAGAATTGTTGATGCATTTGCAAAGTTTGGCGATATCCAAACGTCATTAGAGGGGGCAGAAGAAACGTACGTGCCCAGATTGTAAAGGTGCAAAAATTTTTGAAACTGCGTTTGAGGTGGTAATGAGAAACCTTCTAATTCCATGTCATTGCAAGTTCATCTGTGAAACCTGACACATTTATCACATTGATAACAAAAAATCCGAATTTGAATTTGCCTAATTACTTATCTACCCTCTTATTATCCAGTTCTGTTTCACCGATTTAGCCGGAGGCATATCAAAAAGCAATTCGAGAACCGTTTACGAGTGGGGTCTGACAATGAACAAAGTGGAAAAAATTATGGATTACAGCCTACGGTTCAGAGGTGTTTCTAATCGTAACAATTTATTCATCTAACAAATTCGTAGGTTTTGCACGAAGCCTTAAGTAATTGGACTAAGATGCGTGTGTTAATATTGTATCATCTCAAACTGTGGGTTATAATGTCTATTTGGAGCTCACAACAAATAGCCTCAAGTTATCACAATCGTTTATTTGAAAGTTTATTGCATTAAATTCTTGTCATTTAGTTATGTATAATTACAGAAAATGAATGAATGAGAATATTAAAAATAAATAGTTTGTTTAATTTCATTTATTCTCAGGGAAAAAAAAAAAAAAAAAAAAAACGTAAAGAATCATAATTTAACGTCAGCAAATTTCTAGTATATATGTTTTTCCAAAAATGTTAAATTTTTCCAAAACTTCACATTACTTTCCCATCCAATTAAAAAATTTATATTTTTACGGAAAAAAATGAAAAATCATGCGGTAGGCATTGTTTAGTAACACTTTCCAACTGCACGTACTCTTTGTTTCGTATAACTTTTAATATTCTTTGCCTACGTTATCACACAATGGATAGGCAGAGGGCCTGAAAGACATACATATAGACTAACTTAATTCATAAATAGTCTTAAACATTGTTGTAAAGTGTTAAAAATGCTTAACACAAAAGAAAACGTAGCCCTTATATTCTAATTGCAACCCTTAACGTATCTGAATATTTTAGTGTAGCCCTTTATATCTGAAGGTTAACAAAACAATATTCTATACAAAATATTATTTTAGCATATTAACAATAAATGTCGATTTCTTTATGATTTTTACAATAGAAAGTTCTTTAAATGCAATTTATAAACATGTCTGTCCTAAAATGCAATGCATTGTCATATATTTTGAGTGTCCCTGTAAACAAACCAGTTAAACAGGACCTATTAATGCCATTTAAAATAGGGAACATTTCATAGTGAATTTGAATAACATATATAATTTTGTAAAAATTCTGAAAATATTTACGGACGCTGGGGCGGGCTGATAGATAGACAGATGGACAGTCAGAGAGATAGATAGACAAATTCAAATCATATTCACACTTAAAAAATGTTAAAAAATGTTAAACCATTTACTGTAAACGAAAATGTAATTTCAGGAAATTTCCAATAAAAGCCTTCAATATAAATGAATATTTTTGTCTTTTGTATGTCCCTGCAAACCTAATGCTAATCATACTACATTCTGTTGAAAGCATTCTTTTGTGCATATGAATAACATATTTCAATTTTATTAAGATTTCTTCAAAGCTAAGTTATTGAAATTTGGTTTATAGAAATAACTCTCATAGAACGAATGCTTTGGAATACTTTCGGGCATTCCTGTATACAAACCAGTGCTGGTATTTACTCCATTTTCAATGGGGAACATCCGATAGTGGACTTGAATAACATATTTCAATTTCATTAATATTTGTGTAAAGTAACGGTATTAAAATATTGTTTATAGAAATACCAAATACCTCTCATAGGACACATTGCTTTGGAATACTTTCGGGTGTCTCTGTGAACAAACTAGTAAAGGTGTTCACTCGATTTTCAACAGGAAACATTTGATGGTGAATTTGAATAACACTCATCTGTTTCAAGAAATTTCATTAATATTTACGGAAGTTAGAGCACGGACAGACCGACAAACCGAAGTGATTAAAACTTTTCAACCTCGTTGGAAAATGTTAAAAAAATATGATTTCTTTGGAAAGACAGTATGATGAGCAGCATATTTCGAGAATTTTATACGTGCTAAGCAGAACATTATTTGTTCAAAAAAAAAAAAAAAAAAAAAAAAAAAAAATGAAACTTCTTGAAGATATTATTTAAAAGGATTAAAAAGTTTTAAACGAAATTTTAAAATAGTTACGAATTCTAATAAATCAAACTTGAGCAAAATCTAATATAAAAAGTTTCATTTTAAAATTTTTGAACAATTATTGTAAATTTTTTTACCAGAAAATTTCTTGAATTCTCATAAGGTGGTGTCGGGATTGAGGCCGATTGTCCACACTAAGGATCTAGGCTATGTGTGATGCCCTACGTGGGTTCTTTCTAAAGAGTCTTAACACATATGCATGCGAGTGTAGGGAAAACCTCCGAACGGCTAGGCCGACGAGCATAGTCGTGCCTGGTTTCAGAATATTGAGGAAAACGCCAGAGATATATTCAGAGGGGGAAGAGATTCCACATCTCGATTTATATTTTAAGTAGATTTAATAATGTAAATGCATACAATATTAAAATATTGTCACTTTTAATTTAATAACAGTAAAATTAATGATTTCTGAATACAAACAACTGAAAATTTCATGAGGTAACATACTTTAAACAAAGTATATAAGTGATAAATAACTGAATATTGGTTTTTAATGAATAAAAGAAAAGTAGGGGAGACCCATGTACCTCGGGCCATCATGTACACGGATGTACATGATGACCATGTGCATCTAGAGCCACCCCACTTTATTTGATAATATTTAGTTTTAATACTCAATTGGGCGAGGAACAACACCGACTGCTACATTTACGACCACTTTGAAACCATTGAGGAGAAAGTTTTTATAAGTTACATGTAGAAAAAGAATTTACATGGTTTGAAGTAAAATTTTGCAGCTCATCTCTTTTGCTATTTTACAAAAGTAAGTTAAATAATTTTCTTTCATTTCTAGTGTATAATTTTTCTTGTTATATTGAGTAATAAATGCGATATCTTATTAGTCCTCTTTGTATATGGGTTTTTTAGTGGAAGGCATTTTAAATGAAATTACTGAAACTTGTACCTAGGGCCACATAGCTTAATTGTACCTCGAGCCATGGTTGGCCCGAGGTACAATTGCAATCTTATTCTTCATGTTGTTACAATTTAATTGAAAAACTTTTATAATTAAATGAAGGATATTGTTTTATTAGGGATATTGCTTCAACCCTCCACCAGTCATAAGCTTCAACCGTTGGACAGAGGTGTGTTTGGAACTTTTAAGAAATACTGCAGTACAGCCTGTAGTAATTGGATGCTGGCAAACCTTGGCAAACCAATCACTATATATGACGTTTTTGAAAACGTTGCCAAGTCCTATCCGTCGGCCTCTACTCCTGTAAACATTCTATCAGATTTTCGTGTATCTGGCATATGGCCATCGAATCAAAAGCATATTCACTGAGGATGAATATATAAGTACAAATGTGTCCGACAGACAAGATCCCTCCATAAATTTCAAAAAAAAAAAAAAAAAAAAAAAAAAGAGAATTTCTTTAGGAAGAAAGTGAACCAACAATGATGGAACTGGATATCTCTGTTTCATGTTCTGCTGAAATTTCAAAACCTTCAGCATTTAACATCTTTTCGTGTGTCCTGCATGAACAGATACAAACTTTTCCTAAAGCAAAACCTCGCAGAAAAACTACTTAAAGAAAAGATGTGGCCGAAAACGAGGAAGATCTAGTAAATCTAAGAGACTCTAGAAAAAATAAATAAATAAAATAAATTGAAGAAAAACATGCTATTGGAATATCCCAAAGAAAAAAAAAAAGAGTGAAAAATTCGGTGTTTCAGATTAAGGCAACCATTATGATAATTATTATATGATAAATAAATGTATTATTTGGTATTGTTTCTTTTATAAAATATATGTTTATATGTTTGTTTTCTATTCATTACAAAGTGAAATCTAATTTTGAGGGAATGGCCCTAGGTACACTGAGGCCCTAGATGCAATGAGATCTGGCCCTAGGTACAATGTGGTCTAACCCTAGGTACAATGAGTGTGTTGTATCTAGGGCCATGTGTGAAGTTTATTTAAAAACCTTCTATTTGCCGGAATTTATTATTTTAAGTGTCTGTATTAATCACAATTAAAAGTAATTAGTTCTAAAGATATGTACATATCAGTTTCATGATTTTTAACAGGTCAGGGGCTCTGCTTTTGGGCATTGAAAAAAAGCGGCCCTAGGTAAAATGAGGTCTGGTCCTAGGTACAATGAGGATGTTGTACCTAGGGCCATGTGTGAAGTTTATTTAAAAAGCCTTATATTTGTCGGGATTTATTATTTTACGTATTTATATTAATCCCAATTGGAAGTAATTAATCCTAAAGATATGTACATATCAGTTTCATAATTTTAAACAGGTCAAGGGCTCTGTTTTCGGGCATTGAAAAAATGCGACCCTAGGCATTACCGTTCTGAGAGAGACTCAGAACGGTAATGCCCTAGGTAGGGGAGAGTTCCCCAAAACGGGATAGGCGGGCAAAACGGGATATTGAGCCTCGGATCTTGACTAGTGGTGCTACCTCGTGGGAGAAAGGCTAAACTGGTTCCCGACCGCCATGACAGCATTCTCAGTTGATCTCTCAACGCTAGCCACGTCCCAGCAAAACCCATACTGATGGGCTAGTGATGGCCTACTGTTGGCAGCCTGCACTTGCCAGCAGTTGTAGGTTGCCACTTGTAGGTAAAGTAGTGGCCCGTTTATGGCTGCCAGCAATGATGGAATTCGACAGTAAAAAGACTGATGGGCCAGGATTGGCATATTTATAGATGGCCTCCTGAATGCTTTTAGGACAAGGGTAACTCTATGTTTGCCACATTGTGGCCACAATGAATAGGGCCAATAGACGAAATATTGCTGGCAAGTTGTAATTGCATAAAAATGAGGTGGTAATCGGCTTTTCTTGCTTGGTTAAGGGAAATTCGGTCACATTTTTTATATAGTAATTTGAAACTGAGAATTTATATGGCCTTCATATATGCACACGCACAAAGTCTCCGGTTTTATTATCAAACATGGATTTTTCACCTTGTTTCTAGCTGCATTTGCGCTATTTATTTTTTCTGTTTTTTCCATGCAATATGTATTATTTCATTATTTTCATTACCCAACTACTGCAGCTAAAGAGAGTATATGTACTCGATCAAAAAATTCGATATCGTGATTTTATCCGATTTATATGTTTTAAAGTTTCCTAAATCTCCTTTTTTTTTTTTTTTTTTTTTTTTTTTTGGGGGGGGGGGGGAGTAAAATTTTCAGTGTGTACGTATGGGGGGTCCTTTTGACCTTAATCATATAATCGAAACTAATAAATATAGAATGACTAAATTTCAGAATTTGAGACAGGTCTGGTAAATATATTAAATTTCCAAGTTTTGGTGAAAATATAAAAATAATGTATAAAAAGACTGTGAGTCCATATCTCAAAAACGGCTCTAACGATTTTCTTCGATGTTGCTATATAAACACCCTATTAGATGTCCTGTATATATGTGTGTTGTAGAAATCTTCTGACTTCTCATATCTCCGAAACTAATAACTATAGAACGATTAAACTTCAGCATTAATAACAGGTCTGGTGTACATATGGAATTTCCAAATTTTGGTGAAAATATGAAAACCGGAAGAGGGACTGTGAGTCTGAATCTCGAAAACAGCTCTAAAGATTTTCTTCAAAGTTTCTATATAAACACCCTGTTAGGTATTCTTTCGGATGCTTTAGTTGGTTCGTTCAGGAAATTTGATAGGCAACATGTATGAGCAGCTGAAGATGGGGTCTCGCTATTGCGTTTCTTTAAAAACGGCTGTATAGGTTTCTTTCAAACTCGTCATATTAACGCCGTTTTCGATATTCTTTCATGTGTAATAGATTTTTTCCAGTTAACAATTGAGATTTCTAAGATTTGGTGAAAGTTAGTATCTCAAAATCTGTTCAAGTGGCTTTCTTGAAAGTTGCTTTTAAAAAAAATTTTAAGATATCCTTTTTCATGTATTGCGGGGATATTACAGAAAATTTGACAGTCATCCTAATTAGGTAGGTGTAGGTCTAAGTCTAATTTGAATTGTTTAACATAGGTTTACATAGCAGTACTTACCTCTTAATCTCCAACCTGTATTTATAATATTAAATTTCAGGGTAAGAGAAAGTCGTGTGAGGGACACACCAGATTATTTAATAATAT
Organism: Salticus scenicus; assembly: GCA_963930645.1. Taxonomy (NCBI): domain Eukaryota; kingdom Metazoa; phylum Arthropoda; class Arachnida; order Araneae; family Salticidae; genus Salticus; species Salticus scenicus. The sequence goes on from OZ005657.1 coordinate 228,343,386, forward strand.
TCTATATTTTTAACGAAAATTTTTATAATTCAGCTCGCTGCATAGAAATATGTATGTCTGTGTGAATATTTATAAATATTTGTTTGTTGTTTAAATAATAATTAATTACTACTTATTTAATTTCTGCTCTAATTAGAAAAATGCAAATGTAGAAAATTTAATTTTCGATTACACACGTGCTAATACATCTGAGAAAACTTCCCACAGTAAAACCTTATCAATATGCTTCCCGTCCACGCTTAATGAACGGATTTCTTTTATCTTTTTTTTATGGCTGCACTTGAAGCATCTGCTTTAAAATAAATAGCGGGAAAAAATAAGCTGACGTGCAAATTCTTTGGCGGGATTGCGACTCAACTCGGAGTCAGTAGCTAAAATTCTGTCAAATTTATTAGATGTGGTGCTTATGCTATTGGATTGCAAAGTAAAGAGGTAAGATATTTTTGCTATCGTTTTATATTATTTTTCAATAAAATAATTCCTTTTCTTGTTTTACAGTTTTTGTAATTTTATTTATTTGCTGAATAACTGATAGAATTATTTAAATGTTTCTGACAAGTTGTAACTAACTTGTATATTCGTAATCCAATATCATTTTTTAATATTTTCTAATATACTTAAAAATAGTTTGTTCCTTTCAATTAGTTGGTGTATCTTTGCTCTAATATTCATGAATAGTCAAAAAAGTTTAATATTTTGTGAAAAATCATAACTATTTCCCCAAACATTTTCTTTCTTTTTCTTCTTCTTTCTTTTTATTTATTTATTTATTAACTGAAGTTACAAAATAAAAGAGGGAAAAATTAGTTTTTTGATTAAAGGTTTACTTACTTATTTATTTTTTTAATTAAAGGTTTATTTACATTCAAATGTAATTTGATATGAATCAAATAAACATAATGTAATGAGAATATAAAGATGAAAATTTTATCAATAAAAAACTTAACAGCTTCACTATTTTTCACATTCTCAAAATATGAAAAATCAGTATTTTTAGACATTTTATGTGAAACTAAAATATGTTTAGTAGTATTTTAATGTATTTTTTCTTACTTTGTTTTTTGCAAAATATTTTCTAAGGTTCAAAATTATATCATTTTACAGTTTTAAAGGTGGTTTGCTTTTATTATATAAATGTATGAATTAAATTTTGATAAGCATTGATATCATATTATATTTTTAATATACTTTTAAATAACAATTTAGCTACAATTTTATATGTATATATATATGCTATAATCCCAGTAGTAGAAAGTATGCAGCACGGCAGCGCTGCAGATTATTTAAAGCTCTGACGATAAATAAATGACAGGCTTAAAAATACAAATACGTCTCTTATTAAAAATATAATTATGTCTTAAAAAAGCAAAATTATATGTCTCTATGTTATTGTACTTGTTGCGTATCAGTTTAATTTTCTTGTAAGTGTAAATTTTATATATTTTATAAATTGCTAATATTCATTGTGATTTCTAAGAAAAAAATCTGCTACTCGTCTTGAAATAAATATTTTTAATAAATAAAGGAAAATAGAAAATTATATTAAAGAAATGTTAATAGTAATAAAATATAAAATATAGTAAAAATATAAAACATTCTCAAAATGAACTTAATTTTTTTTCTCTTTATAAATAAATAACATGATATTATGTAAATAGTATAAATGGAAATTTTTTATTTCCATTACTCGACTATCGGAGGTTAATGTAAGTATTTTATTCGTTTAAAAAAAATTGATACCGAGTTTTCACCTGATTTAGATATTTTAAGGTCTCCCGAGTTCAAACAAGTGGTTTTGGACAATTGGTCAGCATATATATTTGTAAGTGTGTATGGGGAATCTTCCAACTATCATATCTCCAAAAAGAATAAAGGTATAACGACGATACTTCAGAATTAAGACAGGTTTTATTGTATAGATAAATTTTCCAACTTGCTGTGAAAATTGAAAAAGCAAAAGTTTAAGCATTGATTTGTATTTATTTATTTATTTATTTATTTAATTTTTAACTCGCGTTATTAACTACCATTTGTCCGTTACTGGTGAGCATGAGTTTATCATATTTTGGTGAAAATCAGCAGTGAAACTGTAAATCGGTATCTCAAAATCAGGTAAACAATTTTCTTCAAAATTGCTGCATATATATATATATATATATATATATATATTTAGATGTCCTTTCGCCTGTAGTACTTGTTTGGTACAGGAAAAATGATAGATGTTCTAACTGGGTAGGCTGGTTTAGATACTGGAAATTGTGTCTTCCAAAAACGGTTCTAATGATTTTTTTTTTTTTTTTTTTTTTTTTTTTTAACTCTCTACGTAAACTATTTTTTACATGTCTTCACGATGTATTTTATTTTTATTCTTAAAGAAAAATTGTCAGATGTCTATTTTTGTTAAATCGATTTTATGTCTTCTGACGACAATATTTAAATACACACAACACATATTTATATATATGTATGTAGTTGTCATTAATGGAAGTCGTGCGATTATTAACTAGATTTTTAAAATATGGAGATTCTCTCCTTCTTCTTTTTTTTTTTTTTTTCCTTAAATATATATATATATATATATATATATATATATAAATATTTAATTTTTCAATAAATAGAATAATATATATAATAAAGATCATTTAAGCTTTTTATATTTATTTATCTTGATAAAAGTAAAGCTGAATAAAATTAAGAATATTTTGAATTAGTTGAGAAAATTTTAGTAAGTTAAATTTTGATTAATGCTATTATTTTTGTTTTTATTTTCAATTTTAACTGCAATCGAGAGTGACACCTATTTTATTGTTACCACACTTTCCACCTTTATAAATTTCGTGGAATGGCAATTTATTTTTCACATATCTACATTTATAAAAGTGCTGATTAAAATATAACCATATACTGATTAACTGACTAACTGCACATTGCTAGAGCGACTGTATGGGCAAGTAATGGAAATTTTTGATTTTTGATTTTAAGGAAGAGAAGGGGTTGATTATAGAGGAAGGATATTTCGCAAAGTCCGAATTTTCGAGAAAAACTTAACCAAAACTGGCACATAAAAGATGAAAACGATGTGTGTCTGTTAAGTATATTTCAATCCCCTCCCCCCTAACTTTTCTTTTGTCTGCTACCGCATCTTCTCGGAGGTTCTTCGCGTCATGAGAGGTATCAATATGTTCCGAATATTCCAAGAAAGATATTTCAGGAGTTTAGAAAATGCTACCATTTTAATTAACGAAGTTATTAACTGAAAACGACCGGTTTATAAAGGACTCTTTTTGACACACTGAAAAAAGTTTCTCTTATGGCGCTTTCTTTCATGAAGTCATTTTATACAGGAAAATTAAAATATGATCCATAAGGTTGTTAGTAGGGAGGTTGGATTTGGATTTAACGTCACACCAATACAGCGCTATGAGTAATTGGCGACGGTCTGGGACGCACCTCCAGGGATTGTCCGGAGACATGCCGTCAGAATTTTGAACCTCCATGGAGGGGGATGATTACCCCGATTCGATGACTTCCAGAGGTATAATTTTAAAATTAACATAGACATTTAAAATTGACATTGTGGTCACGACGTATTTTACGTGCATTAGCCACCATTAGTTTACACTATGGTCTTTGGTCTGGTCGAGTATCGAACTCACAATCTTCCAATTACGAGCTTGGCACCGACTGGGGTACCTCGGTCAGGATCCTTGGTTTTAAAAAAGAAATATAAAATAAATGTCAATGCTGCTATTAGCACTTTTTTTCACTACTTTTAGAACATTTTTTTTCTGGCAATCTTTTATGTTGTATAAAATATTTTTTTATATAAGTTCTCTCTCTCTCTCTCTTTTTTTTTCTATAAATAAAAAAATAATTTCATGTCTGTATGATTGATTGCATTTCTTTGTGTCTTGAAGCTGTATTTATTTTTTTAAGAGGACCAACAAGTATTTTTAAAAACTTTGTCATTGTATTTTGTCATAAAAAGAAGAGTCAAATTTAAACTTGAAAAATTTCAAATTAAATTAATAATAATAAAATAATAATAAACTATTTTGCTTTTCAGATATTTTAGAATGAATAAAATTATTACCTAACTATACAGTAGAGACATATATCGAGTATTATATGCTGCCCTTAATTAACTAAAACATTAATTAAAATTAATAAAGAGTATAGGCATTAGAAAAAATAGGTACTGATTTTTTTTTTTTTTTTTTTTTTTTTTTTTTTTAACAGACAGTTAAACCAAAAAGTTCATCGTCAAATAGTGTAAAGAAAATTAAGTATTGCCAAAAGTTTTATAGACTAAAACTGTAACGCAAACTAGTCCAGATATTACAAATTTCTTTCTGTTAAAAAAAAAAAAAAAAAAAAAAAAAAGCATAATTTTTATAAAATAAATAATGTGGAAATAAATATTATGTATTTCAATTTCGTATTGAAATGGTGATTTTTATAATACTTTTCTGCTTTTTCCTGAGTTATGCACTTTTAACATTTCTGTTCAGTGAAAGGAAAAGTATCGAATAGGCGGGTAGAGCCCTGCATGTGTTAATAAAGGAAGAGATTCAGGGAGTTGGTGAGCGGAGTGAATAGAAGCACAGCCCCCTAATGTGATATAAAAAATAAATAGCGGTTCAATTCTTTTGAAATTTCATTTAGATAGCGTGAACAGCAAAGCGGACATAACCTGCTACTATTAACTAAAATGTACTTTTAAGGCTTCATGTTTTTATTTAAAATAAAGCACATCAGTGTGTTCGAGTGTCTAAAAGGACGAGCGTAACACGCAAAATGCACAGCCACTAGTGGTTTCAAAATATGATAATTAGTATTTTTATCAAATTTTGAACTTTTAAGGGTGCTGAGTTCACCCAAAATGTTAATAATTTAAAAAATAATAGTTGCTGTACATACTATTCAATTTTTAAACTTGTTTAATTGCAAGCTACATTTAATTTCAATATTTTTTTTCTTTTAATGCTGATTGACCACTATATTTAAATGAATAATTTTTATAGAATTAAGCTTTTTTTTTTTTTTTCTTTATTCTTTGAAAATATAAAGAGTTATTGCTGCACATTTGATATTCAGACAAAGAAAAAAAAAAAAAAAAAACGCAGAACAATACCGATTTTCTTTGAAAGCCGAATACAAACTGCTGAAACTAGGGTTTTATCAGCGTTTTGGGGGGTTTATTGGGTTTAAAAAGGTTTTTTTTTTTTTTTTTTTTTCCCTGAATATTTTAGGATTTTATCAGAGTTTTCAGGATTATTTTCTTTTTTCTTATTTTCTCAACACGAAATATCATTCATAATGAGATAATTAAAAAAGTTAAATTAATATTCATTCATTAAAATCTAAATTAAATTTTTAGTTTTTTTTTTTTTTACTCTTTTTATGATTCAGCTTTAACGAAGTTAAAAAAAAAATAATAATAATAATAATAATAATAACACTGCTCTGCATGAAAATTGCCTCCAACATCATTTTTGCAAATTCTTATCTAAAATGACTTCCTGAATCTGAATATGACGCTAATTTTGCCCTATCACCTGTCGTTTTTTAGGGACGGCTCCCTATTTTTATCACTTTTTGGTAATTTTATAGCTATAAATTTAATTTTTAGGGATCGGGGATTATTTTAACTGTTAAATATCTTCTGAGGGGCTACAGAGTAGAAAGATTTTAAAACATGAACATTTGCGGCAATGGGAAAATTTAACGGGACATTTGCCGCTGAAATTATGTATATTACATTTCATATATTATGTACATTACATTTATAATATATATATATATATATATATTATAAATTTTATTCTATAATTATTAAACATTATATATAAAAATATATAAAGTGTGAAAGTGAATATTTTTCATTTTCCAAATAAAATTTATGGTATATAAAATTATCTAACAGTGATAAAAATTGGTGGAGGGGTGGTAGGATATCCCAAGGAAATGGTGAGAGACTGGGCAAAATGGTAGTCATATTTGGATGCAGTAGGTCATTTTATATAAGAATCGGCAAAAAAGTATTAGGGCTTTATTTTATTTTGCTTTATTTATTTATTTATTTTTATCGTAGTGTAACTGTACTTTAAATATTCTAAAATTCTTTTTATCTGCCCTTTACAACAAAAATTGGATTTTAATAATTATTTCATGTTGCCTTATTAAACTTTTTGTAGTCAATAAGTTTTCACAAAATACTTTTAATTATTGTCCCTCAGCATTACATAAGAGTGTTACACTGTTAAATTTTTCAGATTTTTTTTTTTTTTTTTTTTTTTTTTTTTTTTTTTTTGATTTATATTGTACATTCGAGTCCTACAGTTTTCTTTATATTGAAAAACAACTTTTTTTTTCTTGCTTGTTTTTTTTTTTTTTTTTTTTTTTTTTAATTCTGCTTTAAAAAGATTATACATTTATTTATTTATACATTTAATTATACATTTTATTTATTTATTTTCTTATGGGGAATTTTTCAGCATTTTTTTTTTTTTTTTCCTATAGAGAAATTTCAGCATCTCCAATATTTCTGAAAATTCTTAGTTCATATTCTAATAATGTATACAATATTAGTTTATACTTGTAATGCTTATTATAAGTTAGACAAAAATACAATTTAAAAAAAAAGAATTTTGAAGGAAAAAAAAAAAACACTTGGGCTTTTTCTTGGGCTTTTTCAAGTGGGTTTTATTGAAAAGACCCACCCGGGTTTTTTCGAGTCGGACAAAATCTAGCCAACCCTGATGTAAGGTGTGAATAAGAGAACAACGAAATTCAAACCTTAAAAAGTTGAAGGTGTGAAGCTTTTTAAGTTTTTCCACGTATCGCTGCAGTGGTTTCCAATAGAAGTTTGAAATTTAAGCAAAATGTCTATGAGAAGACATTTTGCTAATTTGCAAACTTCTATACCGCTAGCTAAGACAAAAGATGGAGGATCTTCCAAAATTTTACAAATAAGAGGGTGATAGAATGTGTCCAGATGTTATAAGTGTTCGGCAGTTCTACACGTTCTTCACACGTAGAAAATTACAATGGTTTCCCGTAAAAGGTTGGAGTTTTGCAAAATTTTTTCTCTTAGGACCTGACTAAGGTTAAAAGATTATAGCTTTCCGAAAATTAAACTTTATGGGGGTGAAAGAAGTGTCTTAGTTAAGGTAAAAGATGAGAATCTTTTGAAATTTCATTATAAGGATGGTGTTTAATATTTCTACACATTTTTCACAAGCAGAAAATCACAGTAGTTTTTAATAAAATATTTTTTGTAGCCTTTAACAAAGTCTCCTCTTCAACAGGATTCAATCTCCTACCAGCAGGTCGGATTAATTGGTTTTGCTTTCAATTATCAAATATTTATACATAATTTACATATTATTTATTTTCAAACAATGCATAGGATAAAATGATGTATATATATAATATATATACAGAGATAGAGAGAACATTTTGCTTGTTTTAAATTATACTTCAGAAACTTGGACCTTAACATGTGAAGCTATACAAAATATTCAAACAATCCATAGAAGCATAGAGATATGCATGTTAGGATTCATCCGAAGAAACAGAAAGAGAAACACTTGGATTAGAAGCAAATCAAAGTTACCGATGTTATTTCTAGAGTCAAGAAGTTAAAATGGAGCTGGGCTCAGCAACTTTCGAGAAGAAATGATGATAGATGGAGCACCAAAGTCCTATTTTGTAAAGCAAAATGATTAAAGTTTGGAGTTTTTTGAATTGTGAAGTTTGGAGAAAGATAATGAAGGAGAATTGCAGAAAACAGGACATTTGAGAATCTCATAGGAGAGGCCTTCATCCTGTAGTGAACTGATAAAGCTAAAATAGATATATGTATTCTCAATGGAAGAATGAAAGGGTTTTGAAGAGCTTCAGCACTTAAATTTAATTTGGATAACAGATTCTACTCACAAGTCATGTGAGTTCAGAGATAATTAAATATATTTAATTATTTAAATTGTAAGATGTATATTATCTTAAGTATTATATATATACATCACAATTACTATTATTATGTTTGTTAATTATTATGTGTTGTAATAATTATTAAATTTAAACACAGGATAATCTGACAGGAAGAAATAGAGAATGGATTATTTACAAAATATTGATACTCAGAATTTGAGGTAAGTGTGTCAATGCTAAAATACAATTAATTAGCTTTCGATATTTTTTTATCTCCTAAAATTTGTGAACATGTTAATATAACAAAGTTTAATTTTAAAATTTACAAATATTTTTAACTATTTATTTCCTGATCAACAGGTAAGGTTCACATATTTTAACAGACGTAATTTTTCGTGTGAATGAAGACACAATAAATATTATAATAAGTAATTAAAAATATATAGCTTTGTATACAGGGGAAATTTTAATCATCTTATCATTTTGAACAGAAATAATGAAATAACTCTTGAGTCATTGCCGTCAGCGCCACATTTTATTTTATTTTATTTCATTCTTTTTTTTTTTAATATCTGCGATCGCATCTTATCGCAAAGGGCAGGATTCTTCGTGGCATGAGAGGTAGCAATGTGCGCGGAATACTCCAAGAAAGACATTATAGTTAATTAGAAATTTTTATCATCTTAATTAACGAAGTTATTAATTATAAACGTCGGGATTAAAAAAGTTTCTGAAATCTTTGTCTTTTCAATCTTATGACGTCATTTTCCACAGGAAAATTAAACCTTAATCAATGGTGTAAAAAATAAAATAAATGTCTACTTTTTGTTCGTTTGTTTGTTTGTTTCTCTCGTTTAGAAAATTAATTTTCTTATTAGCAATTACTTATGTTGGTGTTTATAATGTTTGTGTTATTTTTTTCTAAATAAGGTAATGTTTTCGTGTCTGTATAATTGATTACGTTTCTTTTTGTTTTTAAAGTGTATTTGTCCTCAGATGTCATCTATTTATCTATCTATATAAAATCGTTCTTCCTGACTGACTGACTGAGTGAGGGGGTGATTCATCATCGCCCAGACCAAACCCCTGGGCCTAGAAGCATGAAATTTTGTAACAATGTTCTTTCTATGATGTAGGCATCCACTAAGAAGCAATTTTACAAAATTCGCCCCCCAAGAGGGGGAGGGGGGCAAAACGTGATTTCACAAAATCCTTTATATCTCACACAAAAAAACAGATATCCCTAAAATTTTTGCTTTAAAATATAGTTATTACAAATGTCTAAAAACCAATTCCTGGAATTTTCAAAATTCGGTCCCCAAGGGGGGGGGGGGCAAAACGTGATTTCACATGCGTAAAACGTGATTTCGCATAATCCTATATATCTCAAACAAAAAAATAGATATACGTGAAATTTTTGCTTTAAAATATAGCTAATACAAATATCTAAAAACCAATTTCTGTAATTTTAGAAATTTAGCCCCCAGGTGGAGGAGTAAGGGGGGTCTACGGGGCATAAAAAAAAAAAAAAAAAATAGAAATACAGTTAGGGCGTTCAAAATTGGTATAGATAGGTTTTAAAACCCTGCAAGTCGAATGGGGATATTTTCGAAAGTGTAAAGTTATTAGGAGGGGCGAGAAGGGGAGGGGAGAGGAGGGGGGGCAAAAATAAAAATAGAGTTAGATCGTTCAAAATTGGTATATAGAGGTTTTCGATACTTACAAATCGATTGCGGATATTTTTGAATTTTTAAAATTATTAATAGGGGCGAGAAGGAGGGTGGGGTGGTAAGGGGGGGTTGTGGGCAAAAACAAATAAAAATACAGTTAGGGCGTTCAAAATTGGTATAGATGGGTTTTAGAGGCCTGCAAGTCGAATGGGGATATTTTTGAAAGTGTAAAGTTATGAGGAGAGCCGGGGAGGGGAGAGGGGGGGGCAAAAAAATAAAAATAGAGTTAGATCGTTCAAAACTGGTTATGGTATATAGAGGTTTTCGATACTTACAAATCGATTGCGGATATTTTTGAATTTTTAAAATTATTAGGAGGGGCGAGAAGGAGGGTGGGGTTGTAAGGGTGGGTTGTGGGCAAAAACAAATAGAAATACAGTTAGGGCGTTCAAAATCAGTATAGATGGGTTTTAGAGGCCTGCAAGTCGAATGGGGATATTTTTGAAAGTGTAAAGTTATGAGGAGAGCCGGGGAGGGGAGAGGGGGGGGCAAAAAAATAAAAATAGAGTTAGATCGTTCAAAACTGGTATATAGAGGTTTTCGATACTTACAAATCGATTGCGGATATTTTCGAATTTATAAAATTATTAGGAGGGGTGGGGCTATGGGCAAAAACAAACAGAAATACAGTTAGGCAGTTCAAAATTGGTACAGATAGGTTTTAGAGGCCTGCAAGTCGAATGGGGATATTTTCGAAAGTGTAAAGTTATTAGGAGGGCCAAGAAGGGGGTGGGAGGGGCAAAAATAAATAAAATAGAGTTAGATCATTCAAAATTGGTACATAGAGGTTTTCGTTACTTACAAATCGATTGCGGATATTTTCGAATTTTTAAAATTATTGGGAGGGGCGGAGGGGCAAAAAAATAAAACTAGAGATAGATCGTTATATTTTTGAATTTGTAAAATTATTAAGATAGACGGGAGGGGGGGGAGACGAAGGGGGGAAATATTAAAAATAAGAGTTAGACCATTTTGGGAATTTTTCCGAAGGCAGTGAGAACCCGGTACGACATTTTTCCTAATCAGATTTTGTTTCTCTTTTTTTTTCACGTGATAAAAATTAATGCAATTTTGAGAATTCAGTAATTATAGTGATTCATTTAAAAATAGGGACCAGCGAAGTGGGCTTTGCCAGCTAGTATGAAATAAAACTGAATTACTTTGGCCATTTAGTGTTATATTTTTATAAGATGATAATCATCTGTATTCATCATGGAAAATAACTTTTATAAATCATATATACTGCGTGAAATTACGCTAAGAAATATAGCAGAAGTTTTGTGATGGCTGCAGAATATTATTTTTATTATTATTACTAGCAGGCTTTGCCCGCTTCGCTGGTCACTATTTTTAAATGAATCACTATAATTACTGAATTCTCAAAATTGCATTAATTTTTATCACGTGAAAAAAAAAAAAAAAAAAAAAAAAAAAAAGCGAAACAAAATCTGATTAGGAAAAATGTCGCACCGGGTTCTCACTGCCTTCCGAAAAAATTCCCAAAATGCTCTAACTCTTATTTCCCCCTTCGACCCCCCTCCCGTCTATCCTAATAATTTTACAAATTTAAAAATATCCGCAATCGATTTGTAAATATCAAAAACCTCTATGCACCAGTTTTGAACGATCTATCTCTATTTTTATTTTTTTGCCCCACCACTCTCCCCCTTCCCAATAATTTTAAAAATTCGAAAATATCCGCAATCGATTTGTAAGTATCGAAAACCTCTATGTACCAATTTTGAATGATCTAACTCTATTTTATTTTGTTTGCCCCTCCGCCCCCCTTCCGTCCGTCCTAATAACGTTACACTTTCGAAAATATCCCCATTCGACTTGCAGGCATCTAAAACCAATCTGTACCAATTTTGAACGGCCTAACTGCATTTCTATTAGTTTTTGCCCATAGCCCCCCTTACCGCCCCTCCTAATAATTTTACAAATCCAAAAATATCCGCATTCGATTTTAAGTATCGAAAACCATTTCTGTACCAATTTTGAACGATCTAACTCTATTTTTATTTTTTTTTGCCCCCCCCCATCCCATCCCCCCCTTCTCACCCCTCCTAATAACTTTATACTTTCGAAAATATCCCCATTCGACTTGCAGGCCTTTAAAACCTATCTGTACCAATTTTGAATGCCCTAACTGTATTTCTATTTGTTTTTGCCCATAGCCCCCCCCCTTCCCGCCCCTCCTAATAATTTTACAAATTCGAAAATATCCGCAATCGATTTGTAAGTATCGAAAACCTCTATATACCAAATTTGAACGATCTAACTCTATTTTTATTTTTTTGTCCCCCCTCTCCCCTCCCCCCTTCTCTCCCCTCCTAATAACTTTACACTTTCGAAAATATCCCCATTCGACTTGCAGGCTATTGAAACCTATCTGTACCAATTTTGAAAGGCCTAACTGTATTTCTAATTGTTTTTGCCCCCCCCCCCCCCTTGGGGATCAAATTTCGAAAATTCCAGGAATTGGTTTTTAGACATTTATATTAGCTATATTTTAAAGCAAAAATTTTACGGATATCTGTTTCTTTGTTTGAGCTATAAAGGATATTTTGAATTCACGTTTTGCCCCCTCCCCCCCCCCTTGGGGGCCGAATTTTTTCAATTTTTTTCTTTCCTAAACCATCCCTGACCTATAAGGAAAAAAACAAAAAAAGAATGATCGAAATCGGTCAAGCCGTTTACAATTTTATAATGGACATACAGACAAACATTCATTTATATATATATATAGATTATAAGAAAAAATACTTTTTATAAACTGTGTTTTTAAATTTTCTGTTGAATCATAGAACTAACTACATTAGCACTTTATCAATGCGTATGAAATCTTTAAACCGATAGTGACGTCAATTTTTGTGAGATACATAATTTAATTTTTTACAATTTTTTAAAGCTCACGTTAAATTAAATTATTTATTTAATCACGTTTATTTATTTTTATGTCGAAAGAAAATGAACTCGTAAATTTTTTTTGGCAACAATTAAATTATAGCTAATATTTTAATGGCTATTTATAAGGTATTAGGAGGTTATTATTTTCATATTTTAATTAATAATAAGAAAACTATTCGAATTGTTTTCGAATTTTTTTTTTTCCTGAACCATCCCTGATCTATAAGGAAAAAAACAAAAAAAGAATGATCGAAATCCGTTCAGCCGTTCTCGAGTTTTAGTGAGACTAACGAACAGCAATTCATTTTTATATATATAGATTATACAATTTATTAAAAAAAAAAAAAAAAAAAAGAAAAGAAAAGAAATTTTGTCTTGTATTGTCTTACTAAAAACTGTGTATGATAAAACGAGGCGACAGCTCAACTTGTTAAGTAATGTGAACGAAAAGTTCACAGGCACCATTTTTTGGTAAAGTACTTCGAAATATGACTGTTTGTGAAATTCTGTACTAATTGGTGAAAAATGATATTGAATTGATATAGAATTGGTGGAAAATGCCCCCCCCCCCTCACACACACATATACATATAAATAAACGGACAAACAGAAAATTTCTGAAAATAGCCAAATCTTATTAGGACAACTAAAATCCTGTTAATCCAAAACCGTAAATCGAAAATATTTACGAATGCAATACTTTCTAAGGAAAAATTAAAAGTATACAAATTTTCAGTCTGAGTTTGAATTTTTTTTCAGCTGTATCATATGAAGTTTAAATCATTTGAATCGTATGAATCATTTTCAGTTTGAGTCACCAGGTAAAAATGAAGAAAGATTTTTCTTGTAACTTTTTGCAGCAAGTCATATTACTCATGTTGTAAGTGTAAGAAAACATAATTATAGTACCAAAAAAGCGTTTAGCATAGCCTATGGATTTTCTGTAAGAAGATAAAAATATGTAATAAAATCGCAGATGGAAATTGCTGAGCTGTTATTTGTCACATTTAACTAAATCTCTTCTTATCTTTGTACTCAATTAACCAATAATATATTTATACCTTTTTTATGTTTGTTTTTATTATTTATTTATTTATTTTATTTTAATATTATTATTTTTTTTTTTCGAGGAAAGGGGGTGAAGGAACGTTTTAGCAAATTTTAATTTGCATTATTTTCATTAAAGAAATAAATGATTTTGACTTAGTTTTCTAATTAGGAGCAAGCAGGGTTTAACCTGGCAAAAAAAAATACTTTAGCATTTTAGCGAAAATAGGCAAGCCCTATTTTAGCTTTTTCGAAAGTTAATTCTTTGGATACCATTGATTTCTTTTACTTAGCTTTGTTATCCTCAGTTTTATTTTCTATTCTTTTGTTCATTGATGATTTTAACCAAGCATCCATATTTGTGACTTTAAAAATATGAATCAGGGAAACTATGTTTTGATTTTAACAATAGAAAAAGAGGTACTCATATCATATGTGTAAAATGAAAAAGCAATTGAAAAATTAAGTAAAGTGCAGTGGTGGATAATCGTGAAATACTAGTGCTAAGAATGCTTCTATGAATCAAATTCTGAATTCTGACATACTTTTAAATATTTTTGCATTTAAATTCAATCATTAAAAATAAATCCAAATTACTATATAAATAATCATTCCCAAAAATTTCAGTCCTTTCGTAGTTTTTGCCTGCAAATATTACACAAAAAAAAAAAAAAAAAAAAAAAAAAAAAAAAAAAAATCCGAGTTATTATATAGAGATATTTTATACAGTTATCCAGTTTTAGCTTTTTAGCGAAATTCTGACCAACATGTTTTAGCAAAATATGATACATTTTAGCAAAATGCTAAAAAAACTAATGGCAGTTTAAACTCTGGGAGCAAGCTTTCCTGTCTTTTTTTTTTTTTCTAATATAATTGCACTTTTTTAATCTGACAGCATAACATTTTTCAGTACGCCATGTTTGCATTATATTGCAATTTACTTTTATAGTTAAATTCAGTTATAAAACTAAAATTCTTTTATTTTTTTAAATAATCTGTTTATATTTTTAAAATGCTTATTTATTTTAGTGACTAAATAAATTTGAATTGAATTCTTTTTCAGTTTTTGCTGTAGTTTTATATATTTTTTAAAATCCGTTTTTATTTATTTATTTATTATTTTTATTTTAGCATCAAGAAATAGGTAATAAAGAAATGGTTGCAAAGAGCCTATGACAGAGATGGTTGGAGAAATAAAAGAAAAATTCAAATTACTCTCTTAAAATATTAATAAGAGTGTTAAATTTTTGAAATGTGTCAGTATTTGTAAAAATATGTCAATATTTCTCAGTCAATGTATTAACTTTATGTGTGAATTTTTATTTTTTATTTTATTTTTTATAAAATACCTTCTTGTAATACTTTTCTATAAATAAAATTTACGTATGTGTGTTCAACTTTAATGTTTTAATTGATATTTTTTTTCCCTATTCCATTTTAGAAATTATTTATAAAATTAAATTTGCATATTTTAAATTTCAGGATTAAGTAATACTTTTGTAATGTAATATAATATAGATTTTTCAATTGCTTCTTTCTACAACTTTAATAAAATATAAATACAAACAATTATTTCTATTATTTTAAGGATCTGCATGAAAGAAAAGTAGTTTAAAAACAATGTGCACCATTTTTTTTTTTTTTTTTTTTTTTACATTAATCCTATTATTGAGTACTGCAAAGATTCTGCATGCAAAAATAACGGGAGGTAACATTTATGCTCACAAAATATGTACCTCATACTTTTCAGATAGCTGAAACTTATTTTCAATTGATACATTTTCTGTTATACTTGTTCGCTATCATGACAAATGCAACTTTTAGGTTCTGATAAACTATTAAAATATTTTTAATGGGCACCGGCATTATATATTTTGCTTTTGATTTTATTCTAATCATTTTTTCCCCTTACATATATTACTACATTTCTCTCTCTTTTTACATATGCTTCTTTAGTTTTTCGATCTCTCAGTAGAACTGAAGAGATCAGCTTGCAGTGATTGACCTTTTCAATATTTATTAATACTGAATTATATGCGGTAATGTTTTGTCTGTCACTCTTGTTTATTTTACAAACGCATATTTGTATTAAAAATAAACAAATGTATACATTTTTTTTTTTTATACTTATTTATCCATTTGTTATTTAAATATTTTTTGAGTGTGGTGTTATAGTTGCTAGAAGTTTTGATATTTCTAATGAAGAAAATAAATGCAAAATTTGCCAAAAAAGAATGAATAGTTAACAATTTTGAGATCATAATTCAAATAAACTCATATTTCAAAAAAAAAAAAAAAAAAAAAAAAAACTTTTAAACATGCCAAGTTTGTAAGCTTATATATATCCCACTTTAAATATTTTATTTTATTTAATATTAATTCCAATCAATCAACTGTTATACATCAAATATATATGTACATAAACTACTTGTACATATATATTACTAGAACGTTCAACTACAACTAATTCGTCTCTATTAAGAAAAGTTATTACTCAGATAATCTCTCTCTCTCTTCCTTCCCACTTCCCATGTAATTCCAAGATGTTTTTGTTTCTTCGTACTATAAACAAATCTCGTTCAAAAATAAAGCTTTTCGAAATCTATTTTTAGAATTCAACTCTTTGAATATATCACCTTTTGACTTAGAAAGCAATTTATTTATTTATTTATTTTAATTTAAATATTTTATTTTATTAAGCAAACTGAGGCTTTAATTTTAAATCTCGACATAAATATTTAAACTTATTTTAAAAAAAGAAAAAAAAAAAAAAAAAAAAACTGATCTTTAAGATGAAAGACGAAAGGTTCAAAGAGTGTAATTCTAAAAACAAAATATTAAAAACTTCATTTCTGAACGAGATATTCTTATAATACAAAACAACAAAAATCCCGTAGGATACATACGGAAGAAGAAAATGTGAATTTTGGCTGCTAGTCCCTCTTAACATCTAAAAACCGAAATTTCTTTTAATACTTAATGGAAAATTTCGATGACTAAAGATAAAAATAATTTTGCTATATGGATATTTCATATATGCATTGCTTACATTCATACCATATTTTGAATAAAAGAATATTATTACTGGATACTTTATAATTATTATTCTGGAGAAAACTCTGGACAGTACATAAAAAATGGAATACAAACTTTGTATATAAAAGCTTAATTTAAAATATAGAAAAAATTATGTAAAACTAAATTAAAAATGAGATTGTATTTTATTATCATTATCCTTAAAAAGTTGAGCATACAAATGAGTCGCGCCATTCTTATATTTTTACGTACGTTTCATTATTTTGGTCACCATTATTTAAAAAAAGAATTTTTCTTTAAAACTTTAATTCTATAATACTAATAAAAAAAAAATATGCTGTTCTGAAATTGTGGTGACAAAATAATAAAATGCACGAATGCTACAACCCCTTAATACCTAAAAAAGGAAACAAATTTTATTGGTGGTAATTTAAATTAATCAAAAATAAAAGCATTAAATTATTGCCATTAATTTATTTAAACTTCTTTATATAATTTCAATTAAAAATGTTATTTGTAGTTTTTAGCAATAGAGTAATGTATATAAATACATTACAATTTGCTGTAATGACCATTTTTCAAGTTTAAAATAACATTTTAATAAATATATATGCTGTTTTGATTTTACATTGTTTAGTTAATTATATATACTTCTTTACTAATTCATTTAATAGCTAATATTTATTTTATAAGTTCTTAACACATTTACATTACAAGAAAATATGAAAATTGGCCTTTTTTCACCAAACTTTTTTTTTTAATCACATATATGTACAAAAGCAAGCAAATTTGAGCGTATGATACATTCGGATAATAATAACCAGGATAATTGAGCTTAATATGCTAATAATGCGAGTCGGTTAAGTTTGCACCAAATATATTAAATGTTTCTGTACTTTGACTTTGTTTTATAATTTTATAAGACTTTATTTGAATGTTCTAGATTAAAATACATCGCATTAACAAGCACAAATCCTAAACAAATTAAAGATAAATTTTAAAAGTGAAGATAAAACAATAATACAGGTGTTTTCGGAAACCCACTTCTTACGTTAGATTAAAGAAAATTTTTTGAGTTTATATTATTTATCTATTTCACAGCTTTGAAACTTATATTTAAATTTAATAAAAAAGCACCACAAAACTGGCGTTGTAAAACGATTATTACTTACAAACTTTGAATAAACACCATAAAATTCAATAAATTCGCAACAATTGTTTCGGGTCGAAAAAACACACGACCTTTCATCAGGCGAATAAAGTAAGCACGAGTGCTGCATCAAAGAGGCAACGCACAAATCGTTTAAATGAAAAGAAAAACTTTATAAAGTAGAAAGTAAGTAGTTATATTTACTTTCAGTAATTATATTTACTTTCTACTTTATAAAGTTTTTCTTTTCATTTTAAACGATTTTGTGCGTTGCCGCTTTGACTGCAACACTCGTGCTTACTTTATTCGCCTGATGAAGGGTCGTGTGTTTTTTCGACCCGAAACAATTGTTGCGAGTTTATTGCATTTTATGGTGTTTATTCAAAGTTTGTAAGTAATAATCTGTTATTTAAATTGCTTTTTTCCCGAAATGATCTATGTTACATAAAACTAACGATAACAATGCATACAAACACATACACATATCTATCTATCTATATCTATATGTGTATGTATATGTATGTGTGCGTGTGTTTGCATATACGAGGAATTCACAGATATCCTTGCCTTACCAAAGATTCGAACCCAGAACCTTCTTTTTCAGAAAAAAGCTGCCTGTCGACTGATTCGTCAAAGCGTCATTTTTGTGTTTTGCTTTCTTGATAAATGCTCAGATTTAAGATACATGATAATTATTATAGAGTCAAATCACTTCACTTCAATATATAAGAATATTTATACAGCATACTTCTTTTTTTCGCATGATTTTAAATATGAATAAAAATTTTTAATCATAAGTTGTTTAACTGAATATTAATGTTTACTTTCATTTATCATAAAACTGATTTCTGGCTTCATGCTTACAGAATCTTGGTTTCATAAAATAAAATTCTAAAATTATTTCATTATATGGCATTCATATACTCATATATTGTTATTTTTGTCCATATACTGGTAAATATCTGTAAATGTGCATTTTAAAATAAGAATTTATAAGTATGCTGTAAAATATTAGAATTAAAAATACTATACTAAAATTATAGCCTTAATTTTAGTATAGATCACTTTAAAAAAAACATTGTTGAATACACACAAAAATCTTTTCATATTTACATTTGTATTAATCAATATAATTCATGGGGGAAAAAAATATTAAATAGGGATTAAGAAAACATTTTTTTTTTTTTTTTTCATAGCAATTAACGGTAAATGAAGATTACCATTAATAAAACTAGCCATAATTAAATTGCTGCTGGCCCACTGAAGGCATCCAGAAATAATATGAAAAAATTATGTTTGCCACAGCTTGCCCACTGAAGGCTTCCAGCAGTAATATGCAAACTTAATGTTTCACCACAGCTGGCCCAACACTGGCCCAATAATAATTTCCATCCCACTGTTGCATGCCAGCTGTGGGCCGTTATGTTTTTTCACGCTACTGATAGCTGCCAAAAGCGGCCCATCATTGGCCTATTAACATATTTCAATCTTGCTACAAAGAAGCCATAATCATACAACTGCTGGCCCACTGAAGGCTGCCAGCTGTAATATGAAAACTGTATGTTTGCCACAAGTGACCCACTGAAGGTTACTAACAGTAATATAAAAATTTTATGGTTTCCACAAGTGGCCCAACACTGACCCTTTCACAGTGTCCATCATACTGTAGGTTGCCAGCAGTGGCTCATTATATATTTTCCTCCTACTGCTGGTTGCCAGTGGTGACCCGACACTGGCCCACTGACTTATTTCCATCTTACTGCAGGCTGCCATCAGCGGATTAGTTGAAAGCGGCCATCTGATGGCCGGCGTAACATATTCCCTTCGGCAACGTTAACTTTTGCCATCAGTGGGCCAGCATCAGCTGCTGCTGGCAACCACAAGTTGGCCTCATGTTGGCCGTAATTTGTGGTTTTGCTGGGGTGTTTCGCAAAGAAATATCTTTTCATAGTTTTCAAGTGAGATTTTTACTTACTTTGTACTTTGTTCGACTGCAGAACAACTATCCTTGTGCTTCTCCGTCCTTCGGAACAATTCCGGTAAGTACTGTGTTTTGTTCATAGCTCTTTTAACAACAATTTCATGTATTTAAATATTGCTAGTGAGTGACGGTTCAGGGGTCAGCCATTTATGTTGTCAAAAGCATCACGGTCGGGCAAAACGGGACACTTTTGGTGTGCTTAAAACGGGATACAATTTTGATGTGTCCCGTTTTACCCGACCATTTCCATTAATGTTTTGGCAATGTGTTTAAGTTATTTTAATTGAAATAAGTAATGAATTAAAATATGTATAATCAATTACAACAATTTATTTTAATTTTAAATAATTATATTTTCGAAATAAAATAATTTACTTTACTTTTGGGGTACAAATAATTGGCCTGAGTTATGTACAAAATTTAGTTATAGGTTAAAACTGTAAGTCAGAAAAATGTTTTGACCAAAAATTTAAGTTTTAAATTCAAAAAAGTTGAGTTTTTTTTAAATCTTTTTTAGGGGGGCGGCTTATACAAAGATAAACCAGAAAACCACACGTTGTGCGCACTATAATATTATAAAAACATAAGCTAATCACAACTAAACTTTGACCGTATTTTCTTTGGCAATTTTTAAAAAGCTAATAATTTATTTTGGTTTCAGAATACAAGATGCCTCGCAATTATCAGCGAACTTCATCTAGAAATAGCTGGGACGAGCAGAGCATGGCAGAGGCTGTTCGAGAAGTTTTAGAAGGAAGGATAGGTTTTCTGAAAGTTGCCCATTCATTTAATGTCCCCAGATCTACACTGGAGAGAAAAGTGAAAAAAGCTCGCTTAAATGCTTTGACACCAGAAGTGGCTGCTGTAAAAAAGCTGGGTAGGTTTGAAAACGTCTTTACTGCAGATCAGGAAAAAAAGCCAGCTCAACATGTACTGATATTAGAAGAAAGGCTCTTTGGAATTACCCTAACCGACTTGAGAATCCTAGCTTTTGAGTTAGCTGAAATTAACAATATTCAGCACTGTTTTAACACCGTTAAAAAAATGGCGGGTAAGCACTGGTTGTACAGTTTTCTTGGAAGAAATAAAACCCTTAGTCTGAGAAACCCTGAAGCTACATCGATGGCTAGAGCTAAAGGTTTCAATCGCGTTGCCGTGAAAAAGTTTTATGACCTATTGGCCTCTCTCTGTGAAAAGTATAAGTTTGCTCCCAATGACATTTACAATGTTGATGAGACTGGGATTCTCACAGCTCCTAACAAACCTTCTAAAGTTCTTGCATTGCGAGGTAAAAAGCAAGTAGGAAGTTTGACATCAGGTGAGCGAGGAGTCTTGGTCACAGTAGAAGCCTGTGTAAGTGCTGCAGGGAATTATCTTCCTCCCATGTTTGTCTTCCCCAGGCAAAGGGAAAACCCAAGGCTAATGGATGATACTCCACCAGGCTCTTTCGCGGCATACAACAAGACAGGCTAGATAAACAAGGAATCATTCATTTTGCGGTTCAAGAAATTCATTCAGATAGCAAATCCTTCCCATGAAAGACCTGTTCTGCTGTTGCTTGATGGTCACTGCAGCCACACTAAAAGTATCGAACTAATAAATCTGGCAAGAGAAAAAAATGTTATCATGCTGACTTTCCCTCCCCACACTACTCATCGGCTTCAGCCATTAGATGTTATAGTTATGTCTCCATTGAGCACCTTCTACGAGCAAGAAGTTCGCAAGTGGATGTTCAACCATCTTGGCAGAGGGATTACTATCTACGAAGTAGGAAAGATGTTCAATGCAGCATTTCAACGAGCAGCTCTTGTCCAAACTGCTGTGAATGGGTTCAGGAAAACAGGCATTTTTCCATATAACCCAGATGTCTTTCCTGAATATCTCTTCGCTCCTTCTCTTCCAACAGATCACCCGTTGCCAGATGCTCAGAACAGGACGTCCCAACAACCATTAAATCTGCAACAAAACGAGGCCAGATCCGAAGGATCTTCAAGTTCAGTCATACCATCTAAGAGTTTGCAGTCATCACAACCACTAGAGACAGTATTGAATGAATCACCTAGTGATGGGGGCACCGATAACACTAGCATAAACGCAGGACTTATCCAACCGTCCACTTCAACAGGAAACAAAGGACTTGGGCTATACTATCGTCCTTCACTGCCAATTTCTATATCACCCAAAGAAATTCTACCTCCACCATGAGTGATTGGACCAAGACCTCAAAATAAACACGATAGGAGAAGAGGGGAAACAGCAATTATAACAGGAAGCCCATATAAACTTGAGTTGGAAGAAGAATAGCGTAAAAAAAAAGAACGAGAAAGAACTCAAAAGCTGAAAAAAAGGGCTGCCAAAACAAGTCTCTTGAATGTTCCAAAGAGAAAAGAAACGAGGCGTAAAAGAAAACCAAGTGGAGATGCAAAACAGGCAGATAAAGTTAAAAAATGGTACTCTGAACCTAAAAAAAACCACAATCATCATTTGCAAAAATCGAAGAAAATGGACCTAACATAAGAAAACCTAAAAAAAAAAAAATCATCAGTTAGCCAAGTTGGACGTCGTTGTCTTCAGAAGATGAAGCTGAAAAAGATGAAGCATGTATTTTCTGCAACGCTCTGTATCTTGAATCGAAATCTGGAGAAGGCTGGATACAATGCTCGAGCTGCCAGAGATGGGCCCACGAAGCCTGTTCCAGAGCAGAAGAAGAAGACGACACATTTTTATGCGATTTCTGTGTTATGTAATTTTTCAAATTTACAATTAAAAAGTTTCTTCCTATAAAAACGTCGCCTATTTTTGTTCTAAAAACTAAATCAAAAGTAAAATCAGCAAAAACCTAATTACATAAAAATCCCTATCCCTTTTTACCCACCCTTGGTAGGGTTAAACGGGATCGTGTAAGACTTTGTGAAACCAGTATTTTTCACATAAATATTATTGAACAAATGTGACAAAGGTATTTTAAGTAGTGGAAAAGGTGTATACTTTTAAATGACGTCTAGCTTTGGAATGTACCTTGTACACAATAAGAAATAAAGCGAAGAATAGATAAGCTATCCCGTTTTGGGGTACTTTCCCCTACACGGGTTTCCCTTAATTATTTTTGCATACCTGCATGAATTTAATTTGCTAATCTCCTGTTCAAAATTAAATATACCCATGCTTATTTAAAACGCACTTCTCGAAATCTGTACGGTCCAGGACTAGTCGAGTTGTTTTTATTACTGATCTGGTTTGACCCGATGCCATATTTTAGTACACAAAGGCTATTTGCTTTCAATCATCGATAAGCGTTGTCACCGCAACTTGGAATAAAGATGGATAAAACATTTTATCGTATTAACAGGATATAGTTTAATTGAACATAATACGCACGCACATACAATCACGCACTCTTGCACGCACAAACACGCATGCTGTAAAATCTAGCTTTGCTAATAAATTATGAAAAAGTTTCCATACTTAGAAAAATACATAACTATTCAGGGCAAAACTACTAATATCTGTAGTACACTGATTTCAATTTTGGCTTCCAATTGCTTTATTTATTTTATTTACTTTTTCGTCACGTTGGTCTGCACCAGACCTATGTCTAGATTGTTAGTTTCACTTCGGGTCGGGTTGGACGAAGGTTGTCACCATGCGGGTCTGGCTGGTCCTGGACCTTACATTTCAGAGCCAAGCAAACAACTACCTTGAAAACTTATAGACTTTAGGAAACAGGAAAGCTATAACGTTATTATAATATACGGAAGATAGATTGGTTGATTTGTTGCTTTATGGTATTTTTTTTTGGGACACAAAGGCTAATGTAAACGAGCCTTATTGCCCAAAAAAAAAAAAAAAATAAATAAATAAATAAATAAAAACCTTTTCAACAACCATGTCTCACCGGGATTCGAACCCAAATCTCTTCGGGATTTATTTAGTATAAACTAATAAATTTTGAATAATATATTGCAAACTTGCTCCAGACTGTTAAAAATTTATCACGATGTTTATACAGAGTCTGTAATTTTATTATAGTTTGCAATATAGTTGTAACTTTAATACAGCTTAAAATCAATAGCATCGATTTTCAACCTTTATTGCATACTTTTATTTATATATAATATTTATTTCTCAATAAAAATTAAAAATGTTTCTGCTTCAGAAAAAGTGTTATGGATAACTAATATACTTTCTCTAATGATTTATTAAAATTACATTTATCATTAAAATGTAATGTAAAATAGCTGCCGGCTGTAAAACTGAATAATTCCCTTTTTACTGCAACTTTTATTTTACACATTGTCTAACCTTTTTACTGTAAATACGCCTTTTAACACATCATGAATTCACTCAAAAATGATTTACCGAAAACTAGACGTTCTTTCTTCATTTCTTCAGACTATTACCTGCGCGCGCCTTCTGAGGGCAGAATTTGTTATAATTTTAACCTACGTATTTTTCAAAATTTATAAATTTCTAATAACACTGCAGCAAACGGTGCAACTTTATCTTAAATGGTTTTCTTCTTTTTCTTTTTTTTTTTTTTTTTTTTTTTTTTTTAATTTACGTTCAAAATGAATCAGTCATTTACTGGACACTTCGTTTATACGTTATATTACCAATGTTCTATAAAATATTTTTACAAAATTACATAAATGTAAAATTATTAAAAATAATAGTTGTCGTATAAAATATAGTTGTTAGCTCATTAAGCATATTAAAAATCTAATTAATATTCAGGGGTGGAAATTTGGTGCAGAACTGATACCAGTATTTATTTTAAACAAAATTATTTTTACTTAAACCGACAATTTTATAAGTAGTGATAAATTTCAAACAAATGAGTTCTGCACGAAATTTCCACCACTGTAATATTAATAATATTAAAACTTTTGATTTCAGTGACCTTTTTATTAATAATAGTATATAATATATGCATGAACTTATATATATATATATATATATATTATTAATACGCTCTTTAAAAAATAATCAACATATTCTCAATCAAAATGGAAAAGCTACATTATCTTACTTCAGTACTTTAACTCGGTTTATACAGTATCATAATTATATTATTTTTTATCCCTATCACTATGACGGACCCCAGGCATTTTTAACCTGTTGCCAAAAAATACAATTCGTTATTTGACAGGTCACAAGCAGTGACATTTGATTTCAATAAATGTTTAACTCAGGGTAAAAATTTGATTGCAGAAATATCAGGTAGTATTAGGATTTATTTCATCTGAAACATAGATGTCAGATTTCTGTATCCTAGAGTCTGAGAGACTCCAGGATATAGAAAATTTAGACACTTTACAAAAAGAAAAAATCAAAACAAAACAAAACCGTAAGATATTTAGGCAAATATTTAAACTACTTATAAAAAAGCCAGAAGAAGTTCATTAAACATCTTTAAGATATTTAAACAATACTAAATATGTGTTTTATAGTGTGGGGTACTTCAAATCATAACAGGGTATATTACGATAGGGTTTAATAATAGTACAATTTAGTTTTCTAAACTATTTTTATTTTTAATAATAACAGGAGACTTGGCGTTGGAATATTAAAACTCGAATAAACGACTACGTCAGAAACGCCAAAGAAAAATATTGGAAATGCATACAGATGTTTCGGCAGCTTTAAGCGTGCCGTCTTCAGTGCAAAAATCCTTTTTGCACTGAAGACGGCACGCTTAAAGCTGCCGAAACAGCTGTATGCATTTTCAATATTTTTTTTGGCGTTTCTGAAGTAGTCGTTTATTCGAGTTTTAATATTTTTATTTTTATTTTACAACCCTATTTTTTTTTTTTTTTTTAATTAACATCTTATGTTCATTTAAGAAGACCATTTTAAACATTTTAAAGATATTTAAACGATATTGAATATGTGTTTTAGAGTGTGCTATTGGTGTGGACCCCAGGCCATGATAGAACATAGTGATAGGGTTAGGAGTCAGTTTTTTTAAGAATCAGGCAGGCTTGGATAGTAGACATTTTTGATTTAGTTGAAAATTTCAAAATATGTTATGTAAATCTATTAGACAGTTTTTTTTTTTTTTTCTTGGAGGGGGAGGGGTCAAATATGAAAGTGGTCTTATTTTACGAAAAAGAAAAAAAAAAAAAAAAAAAAAAAAAAAAAAAACTTACTTAAGGCCCTCCTCCCTTTTTTTATTCCAAAAGTAAACCGTGGTATTGACAGTTTATTTTATTTTATTTTATTTTGTATTCTGCTATTTCCACACTAAATATTAGGTCATTTATACTTATGATTGACACTATGGTTGGCACAATTTTTACATATTATTTTACAGCAAAAATATCAGAAAAAGGCACTTAGTTAATTTTTTGCATTTTCAAACTCAAAATATTAAAAGTTAAAAAAATAAATTTTTAGAAAACGAGTACTAGACAGCTGTGAATTTTCCGAATGTAAAAAAAAAAAAAAAAAAAAAAAAAAAGATAATGAGGAATTCTATAAACAATTTTTTTTATAGAGTTACATCAAATTATTTTGACTGAAGACGGAGAAATTGTAACGGAGAGAGAAGCCATAAAGAAGTTTTTAAATATTTTTATGTACAATAGTAATGGATATTGAAATAAAAGTAAATGAAATTATTTAACAAGTGTCACAAAAAACATGTTCAGCACAAATTATAGAGCCGCATTACATGTAAGTTGAAGAAGTTACCGTAAATTCATTGTTGAAATTGCGGCGTCATTTTTTCCCTGCTAAATCATCTTTCTTCCGTTATTAATTTCATTCCTTTAAACCAAGGATAAAAATTTATTTTCTGTATTTCAATACTATTTTATAGCCATGACGTTAGTTTTAGCGTTATCCCCGTGAAACTTGGCTTTTTATTATTAAGAAAATATTATGTTTAGATAGCAATTCAGTTAGTTAAAGTAATTTTCTTGAAATATTTTCATGTGAAATAGTGATAAATTTTGAAACAAATTAACCAAAGTATTTAACAAGTGTTACAAAATACTTGTTTAGCACAAAGTATAGAGCCGCATTACATAAAAGTTTAGCAAATTAACCTAGACTTGTGAATTGATTTTGTTTCTGCTTTACTCAAGGTTTCTTTTGCGATTAATTTTATAGTCACTCTTGGCGCAAGCAGTACAGAACATTCAAAGTCATGCATATTTTGTTTTTTCTCAATTTCAAGGTCAAATACTTTTTTATGTCAAAAGTCATCCACGTAATAATGTAATAGTAATGTAATGTAATTATGTAATAGTATGTCTTAGTTGGTAAGTACATAGTCACTTTTCTTTAAATAGAGGCTGCTCTTAGCTGATCTTTTAACATGCATTATTGAGATACTTAAAAGCACAGGCATTAACATGCATTATTGAGATACTTAAAAGCATATTTCCTATAGAAAATGTTGCTTAGACTTAAAATTAATGTACAGGACCTCACAAAAGTGTTTCGACAATGTTACGTAATCATCCAAATTAAGTTAAATTTCGGATAATCATTCATGAGCTACATAGAATAAGTTGTATATTTTTTATTGGTTTATATAATTTTTATGGTTCACTGGCAAGGACGCTGAAAAGAATTTCGTGACATTAGAGCCTATAGCCAGATTTTCATCAAGCTCATTTTAACGCGTTTATGCTGCGTTTACCAAAATAGAGTTAACATACATTATTAAGATGTTTTCTCTAGATAAAAAGGTATGTATATTCTAAATAATTTATTCAGAGGACCACGCCAAAGAATTCCAAAGACATTCTGTAATCATCCAGTAATGTCAATTTTTGTTCAATATTAATGAGTTCGAATGAATTAGTTTATACTTTTATTAGTATGTATAACTAGTGTGGCTCGTGTACAGGGACACTCAAAAGAATTTTCTACCATTACGGTTTATAGACGGTATTCCTTATAAGTACATTTTAACATTATTACACTCCATTAAACTTAATTAAATAAACAAACATTAACAGAATGTTATAAAGCAAGGTATCTTTGAAAAATGTTCGGCATAGAATAGGTAATTAATTTACAGGGTTACACAACATAATTCCGATAATTTAAGCAATAATTTTACATGAAATTCGGTACAAGTGTTTATGAGTTAAAAGGAATTAACACAAGGCTATGAGTTACAAGGAAATATATATATATATATATATATATACAGATAGATATAAATAGACAGATACAACGGGGTTTGAGGGGGGGGGGTGGCCTCCTTCATAATCATATCTATTTATGTAGTGAGTTAATCATATGTATAATTATTTCAAATAATATATAATCAGTAAAAATCATTTGCTGAGTAATGAATGATACAAATAGGACGTTGAAGCTCCTGGTCTGCAAATCCACTAATTAATTTTCTTAAATGTTCTTAGAAATTTTATTGCCGAAACATCAGTGGAGGCCTCCGTATGGAGAGAGGGGCTTCAAAATGCTTTTATCTGTTTCTCTGTTTGTATGTATGTCTCGCGATAGCGGCCGAAAAAATCACGCTATTGACTTGCAATTTAGTACACATATTTATGAGCCACACGGAATTAGCTGCATAGTTTTGGGTGTGTATTATATTTGTAATTCGTGTACAAGGACACATCAAAGTTTTTCTTATCATTACGGTCTATGGACATAATTTGTATGTATTGCAATAGCGGCCGCAAAAATCCTTCAATTGACTTGGAAATTTATACACATGTTTAGGCGCTATACAGAAATAGCTGTATGATTTTTGGTGCATATATTGTTTATTCTTCGTGTACAGGGACACATCAAAGTTTTTCTTATTATTACGGCCTATGGGCAGATTTTCGTTTAAACGCATTTAACAAAATGAAATTAAAATACATTATTGAGATCTTTAAAGCATGCTTTCTAAAAAAATGTGTGCTTAGGCAATAATTAATGTACAGCACCTTATAAATGTCTTTCGACAATGTCACGTAATCATTCAAATTATGTCCAATTTCGTTAAGCTACATTCAACATACTGGAATCAGTATACATTTTTAAGTTGCTTAAAGGCATGTTTTCTCTACACCAAAGATATGCATAGACTAAATAATTTATTTACAGGACCACACACAAGAATTCCGATGACATTCTGCAATCATCCAAATAATGTTAAATTTAGTTTAAATATTAACGAGTTACAATGAGTTAGTTGAATGTTTTTTTTTTTTGTATGTATAATTACTATAGCTTGTGCACAAGGGCACATAAAAGAATTTCATAGCATTACAGTTTGTAGACGCTATTTCTTGTAAGTGCATTTTAACATGGCTACACTTCATTAAATATAATAAAATAAACATATATGTTATTAGAATGTTTAAAAAATGGTTTCTGTAAAAAATGATAGTCATAGAATTGGTAATTTATTTAAATAGCAACACAAAGTAATTCGAATTTATTATGCAATCATTTGTCAGGAAATTAGGAAGAAGAATTTATGAGTCACAAGGAAATAAATATGCACACATACATACAGATAAATATAGACAGACAGATACAATAGGGCGTTGAGGGGGTGGCAGCCCCCCCCCCCCCCACAGAAACGTACCTGGAAACGTAATTACTTATGTAGTGAGTTAATTATATATATATACGTGCATACATAATTATTTTAATTAATATGGAATAAATAAAAATGATCAGCTGAGTAATGAGTGATGCAAATTAGACGTTGAGGCACATGATCTGCAGATGCACTAGTTTCTTTAGCTGTCACTTTAACGAAAAAAAACCTGTAATGAACTTAAATCGATTCATAATGCTTCATTGCCAAAACGTCAAGAGAGGTTTCCATGTGATAACTCAAAAAGTTTTTGGGCTCTGTCTGTTTGTGTGTCTGATTGTTTCGCGATAGCGGTTGCAAAAATTACATTATTGACTTGCAAATTGATACACATATTCATGAACCACACAAAATTATCTGTATAGTTTTGGGTGCGTATTCTATATGTAGTTCGTGTACAGGGTCACACCAAAGTTCTTGATATAATTATGGCCTATGAACAGAATTTGTATGTACCGCAATAGCGGTTACAAAAATTACCCGAGTGACTTAGAAAGTGGTACAAATGTTCAGTCGCCACACAGAAAGAACTGCGTAATTTTTTGTGTCTATATTGTTTATAGTTCATGCACAGAGACACTCCAAATGTTTTCTTTTCATTACGCCTATGCGTAGAATTTTAAATGCATTTTAACATGGTTACACTGAATTCAAGAAAATGAAATTAGCATACATTACTGAGGTGCTTAAAAGCATGTGTTCTGTGGAAAATGTGTGCTTAGACTTCATAATTAATGCACAGGACCTTACAAAAGTGTTTCGAGAATGTCATCCAAATGTCAAATTTCGAACAATTATGTAGAGCTATGTAGAATAAGTTGTATAGTTTTTACTGGTGTATATAAAGTTTATGGATCGTTTACAGAGACACGTAAAATAATTTCGTGACATTAGCCAGTGGACAGATTTCTGTTTAAGCGTATTTTAACATGTTTATGCTGCATTCAACGTTATAGAAATAACATACGTAATTAAGATTCTTAAAAACATGTTTTCTCTAGGCAAAATGTATAGACTAAATAATTTACTCACAGGACCAAACAAAATAATTTCAATAACATTCTGTAATCACCCAAATGATGTCAAATTTGTTTCAAATAGTAATGAGTTACAATGAATTAGGTGTATACTTTTTATTAGTGCATATAATTACTGTGACTCGTATACAGGGACACACAAAACAATGTCGTACCATTACGGTCTATATACGGTATTTCTTATACGTGCATATTAACATGGTTACGCTTCATTCAACATAATGAAATAAACATGTATTATAAGAATGTTTAAAAGCATGGTTTATGTGGAAAATGGTACACATGGAATTAGTAATTAGCTTACAGGGTTACACAAAATAATTCCGATACGTTATTTAATCATTCACATCAAATTTGATACAACTATTTATGGGTCACAAGAAATTAACACAAGTCTATGAGTTACAAAGAAATGTATATATATATATATATATACATTATGTATAACGCATATAGACAGACAGAACGAGAGGAGTGGTAGCCCATCATAAACGTATATGGTTATGCAGCGATATACACTAAGCGACGAAAAAAAAAAGCCGCACTGCAGAAAAAATGACTTATACCTTTTTTATTTGCAATAACTTTAAAATTAATGTTTGAAACAAATAAAACTGTCTTGTTTGCATAATACCAAAGGTATGAAATGATACCTATGTATATTTTCGATTTAATAATTCGACTTATTGCACTTTACGAAGTCCTTTTTAAAAATCTGCATAAAACTTTCTTTTTGAACATAATGTAATAACTATACACTTTGCATTCTATTATGATTTATTATATGAAATAAACAAGTTATATTTTAATATATGAAATAAAACTATTTATTTGTTAGATCTAAGCACATTTTTGTTAAAAATATGTATTCTGCATTGGGTTAATTCCACCTTTATATGGAATTACTGCATTAATGCGCAATGGCATAGTTTTATACAGTGTTTTAATATAAATCTCAGAAATTTCAATGTGCCAAATATCACAAATAAGTTTTTCTAGTTCTGGCAGAGTTATAGGCTGCAAATTTCAAATCCTCTCCCCTCTCCCCTCTCCCCCGCCTTTTTATAGACGAAACATTTTCGAGCGGATCGCGATTTTGACCATTTCCATATCTGGTAAAGAAGAAATTCTACTATATCCTTTGTGGTATTTAACTTAAAGTGAAAAAAAGTATGATTACTTACAGAATTATAGGTTCTCGTGGGAATGTATAAGAAATTTTGACAATTTGAAGTGAATAAACTTACCACAGACGCCGTGTAGCAAGGGTGCCTTATGATCTTCAAATGCTGTTTACGGAAATGTCTAAGATACCTCCAAAATAGTCGGTCAGGCACCACTTTTATGCAGATTGTGCTTTATTTCGAGTTAATTGATCCCTTGAGCATAAAAAATTTCCCCGAGTGTTTGAAAAGTTATGCATCTCCGTACCATAATCTACGGAGAATGTGTCACTGTTTTAAAAGTGCGATTTTCATTAAGTCGGTCACATTTTCGTCTTCATTCTAGCTTTTTCCAACTGCACGAAATAAAGAAAACTTGATTCATCAGAGAAAACCAGTTCAGCCTAATAATTAACTGATAATGTTTTTAAATTTTGGTTAACTAAAGTATTGTTTTTTCTAATTCTTTTCCTTAATAATGGCTTTTTTCGCAGATCTTCCGTTCTTTAACCCGCTTTGTTTAATTGTTCCCGCATTGTTTTTGAACAAAGTAATTTACTATGCACTTTTTAAAAATCTTTTTTAAGTTCTGAACATGATACAAATCGATTTTTGAAACATTCGCATTTTAACTTGCGGTTATCTTGCTTGGATGAGCAACATCACCGCCTAAAGCCAAATTCCCTGTTTAAACGGCCAAAAAAATTTATATTTTGCTAAAATTCATTTTACCAATATTTCGTTAGCATTTAATTATTTTGCCATCTCACGTATTAAAATATTTTTTGATTTTCATTTAAAAATTAATACTTTTTGTGGCATCGTTAACTGCCTTATTCTTACCATTTTTGAAATAAATTCTAAAATTACAATTTTCCTGACAATTGCATTTTGTTTTTAACACTAGACTCAAAGCTAAAGTGTATGTGGAGGACAACATAGTAAAATCTGTTCGAAAATTTGCTTTTTAAACGATAAAATTGGCGGTTGTAGAAGGCGAAAAGGAAAACATCCAAGTGCGGCTTTTTTTTTGTCGCTTAGTGTATATACATATATATATTTATACAATTATTTTAAATAATATGGAATAAATAAAAATTATCTACTGAGTAATGAGTGTCACAAAAAGGTCGTTGATGCTCTTGATCAGTAGATTAACTAGTTTAATATTTATAGACATTCAGAAATTCAGATCATTATTAATTATATTTATTCATTTATTCACTTTTTTTTTCTTTGTAATTAAATGCCATCAGCATTAATCGTTTAATAACAAAGGTAAAAAAAAAAAAAAAAAAAAAAAAAAAAAAAATCAGCTGCATGAAACTTTTTGGTAAACTTTATGTTTTTGGGAACGCTTAATTAAAAAATGATTTTTATTTTTGCCCAGCACGTAGATTTTTTTAAAAAATCAATATAATAATGGTTTGTAATATAAAGTCACTAATTTTTATTCCATTAAATTAAACATATTTTCTCTCATAATTAATCAGTTTCTTCGTGATATATTTGGCATTCTGTGTTCACTATTTTATGCCTATGAAGATTTTTCTTCTTTTTTTGACCCCCTCCGAAAACGTTTTCACTTTTACCCCTTCTACTGCCCCACACATCCCTCCTATTTTCATGTTTGCATTTATTCATTTATTTTAAGATTTGTTTTAATAAACATTGTTTTAAAGTAAGAAATAATCATTGAACATCTTTTTTATAATTAAGAATAGGATACCAGATTTCATTATTTCCCACACAATTCAACTAAAATACGTGTTTTGAAGAAAATAAATAAATAAATAAATAAAAATAAAAATAAACGAAAAAATTGATGTGGTGGAATTTTTTTACTATATTTTTCGATTTCAGTTTGTAAAGATCTACAACAAACAACTAAAATGTCGTATACATTTTTCTGATTACAGACCTTTGTAATTGGTACTAACTAGGGGTGCAAGAGTTTCCGTCTCGAGAAAGAACACTGACACCAGTACGTTTTATCAATAAGTTCAGTCATATTTAATCATAATAAATTACTACACAACTGTGATAGGAATTATTAATAAAAAATACTGGTGTAAGAGTTCCGTCTTGAGACGGAGACTCTTGCACCCCTGGTACTAACCACATGCAATGTATTATATTTTTACTGAAAAATTTAAATGTATCCGTACTTAACCTAAACAAAAATACTTGGTATGCAATCAATATTCAGTTAATGATTGTATTAATTATTATGCAATGAATCATCATTCATAATCAAGATGGGATTTTTGCACTTTTCTGACGAATGTTTAATCAAAAAAAAAAATCTCTTATTATTTACAATATAAGTACTGCTATGAAATAATAAACACTATTTTAAGAAAATTTAAAACTATGATAAAAATTGCTTTCGTGTAATATTAAATATGTAAAAATTTAAGTTCATTTATTAAAAATTAAATTACACTTTTTTTTTTCATTTATACGCCTTTTTATGTTAGTCCATATCTAGAGACCAAAAAACGTATAAACGGTGCTTTACTGTATATAGGAACAATGTCTCAACATATTGCTTTTAGAAAAAATTACTTTTGTAAATATTACTGTAAAACTAATCTATTATATTATAAGCAAAAAAAAAAAAAAATTAAAAAAAAAAATTAAAAAATAAATAAATAAATAAATTTAATTATGCAATTTTTTTCCTTTTTGTGAGCAATAAAAGTAATTAATATGCATATATATGTATATTCATCTAATACTCTTTCAAAATAATGCAATATTGAAAATGTTTTATATGGTCATGAATCAAAAGACTAAGTTTTTATTTGGTGGCTAGTAAATGTGTTTGTGCATTTAAATAATTACAGTTAAATAAATTTAATGACGAAGATATTTGCGGAAATAGCATTATGTGAGCTCCAATATCCACACCACACCTTTCTTTTTTTGCTGCGTTGGAATTTATCTCATTACAATTCGGAATCAAACTGAAACAAATGTAAAGGCGTGGAAACAAATTGATTTCAATTCTTCTTGAGATCATTTGTTTTTGCATCTTTTGAGTCGGCCGCAACACTTAAAACAACTTAAATACTAGCTTGCCAACTGCGGCAGTTATTGGCAGGTAATAAAAAGACAAAAAAAAAAAAAAAAAAAAAAAAAACTATAGTCTCACCACACAATGCCGGAGTTTTCAGTAATTTATGAGTCTTTTATAGTGTGAAGTTTAATCTTCAGCTTGATTAACATCGCCACATATGATACATTGCTCTAAATCGATCGGACAAAAGATTGCTTTCATTAATCTAGTCTATTACCATGTCAACACGTTTCAGCCAACAGCGCTTTGTCCGCCATCTTTTTTCTTTTTATTTGTTCCTCATTTTATCGTCTGCAGTGCACGGCAATTAAAACCCTTTTCGTTTTGGTGTACGAAACAAACTGCATCTGGCAACCTTAAGCTTGTTTCTACGCCGGGAAATTTATTAAGCAGAGTAAGGGGCCCATTAGTTTAATTAATGTTCTAATTGAGCTCCGTTCAGTGTATCAGGTTTCCCAATTCTGTCCCTCAACGAAATAGGAGAAAATGAGAAGTTTTGTTGCCCTAGGGAATTTGTTTGCCGGGAATTTCGATTAAGCCTGACAATCACAATTTGCCGCACCTACTTTTAGTTTTTCGCGAGGTTTTGTTTGCATTAAACGCGAAGTAATTACATTGAGCGTAATGAGATGGATAGAATTTTATTTGTGTATGTGAAATGACATAGCTGCTTAATTACTGTACATGTAGTTAAGCGTAAGCATCTTTAAAAGTCAAATCAGGTCGTGTAATTCGTGGGTGTGGACTTAAAATATCCAGTAAGCTATAATGTAATTTACATTACAAGTCTATTTGTCACGTAAATTTAAGGCTAAAAAATTAATAATCATACTAATAGAAAAAAAATCTATTAAACTGTATCCAAATACAAATTAGTATTATGTATGACAATTATGACTAATATGACATTTTATCTACAGAATTAACCAGTTTATGATTAACATGTTCATTGCTATCATAATCTTCAAGACATTCAGTTCAGAAGCCAGTTTTAACTAGTAATTGTATTTAATACAATTTATCCAATTTATAAATAGTATAATCAGATATCGCACATTAATAAAAGTTTCGGGATCGAAATATGTTTATGCTATAAACTAAGTGTCAGTAATAAGTGATCGACATAGTGCCTAATGTGTAATTAAAACAGTTCCTTCTCTTTAACCCTTTCATTTCCGGTGTTCTATTACTTTTTTTAATTCTTCTACAAATGCATTTTTTTTTTTTTTTTTTTTAAATTAAGAACGAATACTTATTCAAAATGTTTGAGAAAAGATGTACATTAATCAGAAACACTATGTTAAAGTCCCGTGCAGGGGTGGTTACGGTCCTATATTTTTTCGTGAACTTTATTATTTTGTCACCAATATTTTCAAACAACAATTTTTAAAATAGTATCGCAGTATGAACGCCATCAAAACATTTTATTTTAAAATAATGGTAATAAAAAAAATAAATTTCTCTTAAATATATAGGACTGTTGCGGCCCCTGTCAACCTTTCGTAATTTAAAGTCAGATTTATCACCACTATTTAAAATAGAAAACATTTACGCCTATTTTCTACGATTAACCCTTTCAGTGGCGATGAAATTACGCTTATTTAAAATAAAAAGCCACTGGAATTTGGGAACAAAGTTAGAAAAAAGAAGAAATATTTCGACGAAGTTGAAAAAGTGAAATTTTATTAAAAATTTTCAGGATGAACTACTGCAGATGAAAATTAAAATTAGGTAGTTTAAAATATGTCCCACCACCCTTTAAGGGATCAAAGAGGTTAAAAATTCTTATAAAAATTTTATTGTATGAAATCTCCTGTAAAAAAAATCTGATGTGGGCACCATATGACTTCTTTATACACCCATTGGAATATATATATATATATATATATATATATATATACATATACATATATTATTATGAAAACATGAAGACATTAACATTTTTGTGAGGTAACTGATTCGAAAATAAACAGGTAGGTTCCAGCCTACGAAAATTCCTGAAAACAAGCAAGGGGGAATATATATATATATATATATGCTACTCCAGTCACAAAAGTCAGGATAATTGGATTATATACACCGCAGACACAAATATAATAGTTTTTTCAGGAATAGTACTCGACTGGCTTACTACAGAATCTCTCATTGCCAAATTAAGGGCTTGAGTTCAATAAAAATCATTCGAGTATAGATGGCCTACTTTTATTCTCTTTGTCGGTACCCGGCGGCAGGAGGCGCTGGGTGTTGTTTTCCTCTTTGACTGCATCTACTGTTCACCCCTGGCCTTGTTCCTCTAATAGGCTCAAGTGAGTTTCTAGGACCCGGTCTAGCCGGTGAGCAGCTAGGTCGAGCGGTTTTCGGGTCCTCTCCCTCCGCAGTTCTTTCCAGGCCTGTGCTCCGGGCTGTGGTTCCGCGGAGGAGTCGATCGACTAAATTTCCCTGGTGGTTGATGGCACCAAAACGAAAGTTGTGTTGCAACAGGTTGATTAAATTTCTCGAAAATCAGTGACGAGAAACGATATGTTTTACCAAAACAACTAATTCTGTTAAAATTGAGAAAAGATTTACTAATTCTAGCTATCTTGAAACAATATTCGCCGCCAAATTTGATTGCTAATCTCGCCAAGCCGCTAAGTTTGTAGCCAACGCAGTGTTTGGTCTTGGCATCGAAACGGCTTGGCATCAAATTCGGCATTTTAGCGACCGAATTTGGCGAAAATTTGTAGTTTAGGGTTGCCAACGTTTGGAAGCTCTAACTTCAACAAGATCACAATTCTGGAATTTTCCGGAAACTCCCATTGATTTATAGCGCAGAACCAAATTCTTTGAAAATTCTATAAGTGACTAATAAGACTATAACAAAAGAAGAGTGATTATTGAGAATTATAGATTAAAACTTGCCTATATCTTTCTGCGCAACTTTCTATACGGCATTCCTGTAAAAAGGGTAACAGATGGTAGTTTTTTTTTTTAATTTCCACGAGGGTGGGCGTTGACTCAGCATCAAATTAGGCATTCAAATAGGGCGAAAAGTGGCAAGTACGGATTATCAATGTTTGGAAACTCTAACCTGTATAGGAGTCGAGTTCTAGAACTTTTTGTAATGATTCGTTGGTTTCTAGCTCAGAAATTAATGAATCATTACCTCGAATGCAGAAAATAAGGAATCATTACTTCGAGGTAATGAATCATTACCTCGAAAATTCTATAAACCACTGTGGCAATACTCTCGATGATTTCAAATTTCATTCAGACTTAAAAATTTTCGGTTGCACCTAAATTAGCAAAACTTCTGCTCTGTAGTGTAATTAACAGTGTTTATTTAATTTCTGTAGTAAAAATGACTGTTTCATTCGATTGTTTCGAGAATATTCATTGATTATTAATTTTTATAGCACAAAAAGTGTTTTATTCAACTGTTTCGTGAATACTCATTAAATAAAATGCATTCATCGACTAGAACCTCCTTATGTCTTTAGGAATTATTTACTTTCTACACTCAAAAATGCTGTCAACGTTCTTAACAATATCATTACGGGCTCTATCTGCAGGCTGAATACTCATTAAGTAAAATCTATTCTTCGACAAGAACATACTTATGTCTTTAAGAACTATTTTCTATACGTAAAAATATCAACAACTTTCATAACAATATCATTACGGGCTCTATCTACGCGCTGAATATTAATTAAATCCAGTGCATTCATCGACCAGAGCCTGCTTATGTTCTTAAGAATTGCTTTCTACAGGCAAAAGACAAGAAAAGACAAGTCGAAAAGACAAGTTCATTACGAGTGATATCTACGGGATGAATATTCATTAAATGAATTGCATTGATCGACTAGAACCTGCATATGTCTTTAAGAATTTTTTTTTACTAGAGAGCTTCCAGGAAGAGAGCCGGCAAATGATGAAATTACGCTATGGCGCATGCTCGTAGCAGCCTTTTTTCTACTAAACTGAGTTTTGGAAGAAAAATTCGAACACTTCTTAGTTGAATATTAACAACAAAAAATATACATATATTGTTGTTTTTTGGTAATAACAGTTTATTTTAGATATAGTTTGAGTACAGTGCTTTAAAGCCATCGAAAACACATTTAAATATGGATTTTTATCAAAAGAAATTTTCATACCAATCAGAAGCTGACTCGCAATAGACGCCTCTTTGCTTGTAGGCTCTCAACTTTTTACATACAAAGATGCCGAGAACGTTCATATCAATATCATTACGGGCTCTATCTACGAGCTGAACAGTCATTAAATATAATGCATTCATCGACTAGAACTTGCTTATGTACTTCTTACACGCAAAAATATCGACAACTTTTATAACAATATCATTACGGAATGAATATTCATTAAATAAAGTGCATTCGTCGACTAGAACCTGCTTATGTCTTGAAAATTTACTTTATACACGCAAAAATCTCGACAACTTTCATAACAATATCATTACGTGCTCTGTCTACGGGCTGAATATTCAATAAAAAAATGCATTCGTCGAATAGAACCTGCTTGTGTCTTCAAGAATAACTTAACTCTACGGAAAAACGTCGACAACTTTCATTACGATATCATTACAGTCTCTATTATAAGATGTTTTTGAAATCTCTATGATGGTATGTCACATATAATGGCCAGAACCTTTGAATTTTTGGTCATTATAAATAATATTTTCGTAAATACCTTCAAAATGGAAAATCGCAGTAATACCAAAAAAGAAGATGCACAACTAGATGTCATAAAAAACCTATATACCAATTTACAACGTTCTACGTTCAATCATTTTTGAGTTATGCGAGATACACACACACATACTTACATACAGACGTCACGAAAAATCGCGTAAAATCGTAGATATCACTAAAACAGGAGCTCGTATTGAGACCAAAGTTGCAGGTGTACAACTAGATCTCATGATAGACACGAATATAAATTTGCAATATTCTACGATTATTTGTTTTTGAACTATGCGAGATATAAAATTAATTTCACAAATCGGGATTACCATACTTCCTTATACTTTGTACTATAAGGAAGTAAAAACGGGAGAGTTGGTAGCTATGTTATAATAAAGCATTTTGTAAAAATTCTTTATTTAAAGATCATTTCAACAATACACACAAAATGGTTTGAAGTTAATATCATATCTATATACTACTTTTTATTTGGTTTATTCCAATAAAACTGCTTATTTGTTGGACAAATGAGCTATTTAAAGTGAGAAAAATAAATTACTCATAAAAATTAAAAAATCATGTCTTTTCCGTGGAGCAGAGCTTGTCATTTATAGTGTGTTTCTATTGTAATTGGCGGAAAATATTTTATCATTTTTTCTTTTTAAATAAAAGAATCATGTTTTAGAAGACAGACTTGCTTGTTATAATGCCCATCGAGAAATCTCACTTATTTATAAGTTGAACTATTCTTACTCATAAATAAAATTTTAGAAAAAGCGTGGTAAAAATTATTGTCTACCGTTAGATACTATCTGGGATTTAGATTGCATTTTTTCGTTCATAAATCAAAGATCTTGATAAGCGTGCCATGAATGTGTAATCCTAGTTTGATAAAATCTTTCCCTTGTTGTTATCTAAATCTTGATTTGCAGTCAAACGTATAGTTGCAAAATTGGTTGATACGTTTCATGATATTGATTCTAATGTCATCAAATGTAAAGTATTTTTATCTTATTTTATGTTTCGATCGATAAGCAGGAGGATATCATGCGTATAATTTGAAAGAAATTTTCCAACAATGTAACCCACGCTTAAGAAACAATTAAGAATGTATTTTATACATTTTACACACTATGCTTTGATATAGTAGAGAGTTTGTTCGAATTTTTGAAGTTTGATTGAATGCATCGTTTTGACTAATTAATATTTGATAATTTTCTTTTACACTTGGAAATATATCTTCCCAGTTTGAACCAAACTTTTGTGCTACAGTAGTTACATTATATGTTTTACCAATGTTTGTTGGTATGCCTTATAGCTAATACGCCATATCATGAAAAATTTTTCCATATCTTATGAATGCAGCTGCTTCAGTACCCAAAATTAATTAAATGTAGCACAAAATTTAGTACATAATCAAAAGTTTCGTTCCATACATTTTCCGAAAATCACAGGGGAGTGAAAACTGTTTCGGTAAAATCCGAAGTATTATAACTGAGGCATTTGAAGACGAAATAAAATTACTTAACCGATTTAATTTTTTTTCAACAATATTATGTAAACTGCTATCAAATGTTATGAACTCAAAAAAAAAAAAAAAAAAAAAAAACTGCAAATAAATTTTATTTTAAAATATTAATTTTCACTTAAAAAAATTGATTTGACGTTCTTTTAGAGAGACGTAACTCAAAATGCAGAAAAACTGTAAAAACATCAAATTATGAGAATTTGGGAAAATAAATTCTTGCAGTTGCATTTACTGATATAAATTTGTTCGTTAAAGTAAATTATATGATAAATAATTAAACAAACTTCCCCTTTATTTCTACCCATTCCCTAAAGCTAGTTTTGTGTCTGGTTTATAAATTAAAAGTCTGCATGTGTGTGTGTGTGTGTGTGTGTGTATGTGTGTGTGCTTAATATGTGCTGTTACATACTAAAATAAAATATGTTTTTGTCAAATTCATTATTAAAAATTAATTTTTGTGACTTCATAATGTATTTTTGAAAACTTTCCTAAAACGGACACTAGGTGTATTAATGGGTTAAAAAAAAGATATAATGTCTATTTTACCGTTTAAGGAGACTCGCCTTCCATGGCAAAATTTAATTCTGAAAACTCACTGAGTTGGCTAAATGTCGGTGTAGTGTTCATATATGACTATTAAAGTACCAAGCAAGTACTATTAAAAAATAATCAAGTGTAAATTATTATTTTCTTCTTTGCAGTTTAAGGAAACCTGATAGCTAACGGAATGTTTGCATAGAATTAAAAATATTTTATGATCATGAGAGGGTACTGATTGTGATCCGTACCTTGTACTAAAGTGCTTTCTAGAAGATAACTTTTGTCAACAAAACGAATTACGCCTTTATTAAAAATTACACATGCATATTTCAAAGTTAATCTATATAAAAAAAATTCCCCTACTTAAATAGAAATGGCGCCTGCGAGAAGCGAAATTATTTCACATTTGGAGTCAAACTTTAAAATTTATTTGTTTACAAAGTTTGGGTGAAAAATTTACTGTTGTAGAAATTCTGATTCGGGAAATCACAATGGCATATAGTCATATAGCAATACACAAAATGCTTTTATTATTTATTTATTTATTTATTTTTAATTTACAGACTTGGCAAGTGATTAAATTTCTCACTGGAAGACGGATAATTTCACGTCTCACCACTCTCGTCACTTCATAAACATTTTTCAATGGCATGAACTCAGAACTGCCATTTTTTGACTTCCGTCACTTTTCTTGCTGGGTGCGATATAAAGAATAATTATACAGGTCAGCGAAATCATACTTTTCAATTTCTTTTTACGCTGCGTTAGATGCCTCTAATGTGTTTTGATACGCTGAATTCAGAAATGATTGTCTTTTCTTTCTATCACGTAAGAAATTTTTCACAAAGTAATGATGAAAATAGGAAGATTTCACTTAGAAGCTATAACAAATTCGATATAATTTATGTATAAAATACATTAAAATAGGCTATTATTTACACATTATCTCTTATATATGTTTCTTTATTTCGAAGCTCCCTTTAGAGCATTTTACCTCATGCCCATCTTGAGGACCTTGAGGAAGAGGATTCTCTATTAAACGTCCAATAATAATCTGCTAACATGTTAACACTCCATCGTCCCTGACACATCCTCTACATTTATTTTATGTTTTGATGAAATAGCTGTTCTTGTTTTTCAGTCACATCATTCAGATTCTCCAGGAAATAATTTAAATGGGAGTTGAACAACTGGAACTTTAAGCTCATACAATCCCATTTTTTATCAAAACTATAGGTGACTGAAAATGTTGAATAAGTTTTCCTTAATCAGCATCTAAAAATACACCAGAGAAACATATTACCTTGAAGAAACAAATTTCATCGTCGACCTGTGTTATGGGAAATATTAGATTATTCTTCACTACATATTAATTAAGATTTCATTTGAAAGCCATTATTTAAAAAAAAAAAAAAAAAAGAACTTTTTCATTTTGTAATTTGTGAACCTATTATTTAAAACAGTCATTTCAACAAAACATTCGAAGCATTCTTATTCTCAGTTAAAATTCTACAACTCTTCCCAATTTAGTACATAATCGAAATCCTTATTCGTTAAAAATTAAATTAGGAAAATAAAACGAACTCTTTTATAAATCCAAACAAATGTAGAAATCCCTGTCACAACAGTTTTCTTTAATATTTTGTGCCTATCAGTTACTAACGTAATTACTTTATCTGTCATTTACTAATGTATAGGCATTTTTCGTCACCAAAAAATCTCTGTTTGACATGGTGACAATGCACAATTTACATCATCCCTGTTGCGACTAACTTGAAAATTAAAAAAACACACACGCACATACACATGTACACAGGGTAGTTATAATTAAACTTCCCTTATTAACAGCATCCTACGGCGCAAACGGGTAAACGGAATGCAACAAAATTTGGTATATAGACTATACACGAAATGCGCTCATGGAATTAAAAAAAAAATAGTGCTAAAATGTCCAACAGAGGGCGCCTTTTCCAGAAAAACATTAAATTTAACACAATAAAAGACCAAAACGGAATACGGAAACAATATTAACATTTATTGACTAGTTTCTGATCACCTTGTCATCGAACCACATTAAGTAGAGGTAAGGAAAAAAATAACAGTACACTATTTGAGAAAAAAAAAGTTCAGTTTGCAGAAACAAGAACAGATTAGGACGAAATTGCACAAGAGGAGCAGTTGTTAATCGTGTCCAGGACGATGTAGGAAAAGATGCTTTATGCGACAGCCCTCATTCACCTGCAAAATTTCAAGTCGATGGACAGTGTGTTCAACAGCAGATCGTAACTGATCAGTTGTGATGCTTGGCGCATGAAGCGTTATGGAGTTCTTTAAGTCATTCAACGACGCAACACCTCCACGATACACCACACTTTTTCAAGGTGATGAGAAAATAGTCAATAAATGTTAATATTGTTTCTGTATTCAGTTTTGGTCATTTATTGTGTTCAATTTAATGTTTTCCGGAAAAGGCGCCCTCTGGTGAACATTTTGGAACCATTTCTTTTGTTTCGAAATTCCGTGAGCGCATCTCGTGTATAGTCTATATACTAAATTTCGTTGCACTCCGTCCACCCGTTTGCGCTTTAGGATGCTGTTTATAGGAGAAGTTTAATTATAACCACCCTGTATAATATCATATATTATACTAATTCTACAGTAAATTATATTGGAATTCAAGTGTTTAAAACAACAGAATTTTTGGCTAACAAAATTGATGTGTGATGCTGACTTGTCACGGCATTGTGGGTTATATATATATATATATATATATATATATATATTATCCACTTAATTTTCCACTTGATATTTATTTCCTTGTATTTTGTTTTTTACATTTATTTTTGTATTAGTATTTTGTATATTTTTATTTATTTATTTATTTT
The DNA here is from genome assembly GCA_963930645.1 of Salticus scenicus. Taxonomy (NCBI): domain Eukaryota; kingdom Metazoa; phylum Arthropoda; class Arachnida; order Araneae; family Salticidae; genus Salticus; species Salticus scenicus. The sequence goes on from OZ005657.1 coordinate 228,387,668, forward strand.
TTTAAATCTGTGTACGGTGTAAGAATAATTGTCCATATCACCAGCTGCATTGAAAATAACAAAAAGAAAAAAATATATATATTTCAGTAGAAGTGTAAAGTGTCAACTAAAGGAATTTTTATGAGAACGTGAATTCAAAGTCTGAAAGGAATCGAACGCTTACTGATATGAATCCATGAGAAATTATCTTTTCACTACCTGTAATATAGCAGTTAGAAAATGCAAGAACCAAATAAAACGAATAACCAAATGCTTTCCCCAATGAATATTATTGCAAATATGTTTATTTACAGCGCATATATTAGTAGGGAAAACCAGAATGATTGAATAAGATCACATTACACTCAAGACTGAATTCAGTAATTTTTATTTATTTTGTAGCATGTGCTTGAATATAACTATTTAAAAGAAAATAGCAATTATAATATATAAAAATCCTTAATTACGATTAATTTAATTAAACAATTATTAGGTTTGCAGAAAAAGCGTTAGTTAGTTAACAGGTTTTAATTGTTGAAATATCTAGTGAAATTAAAAGTTTCTAGTAAAAATTGTGCATATAGTGCATTTGTGAGCTCGTTTCTTTTCCTCTAACTTCAGCGCTTTCTTTTTTCTTTTAATTTTTATCTTTCTCATCTTGTTATTTTATAGTTTCCATTTGTGAAAATGACCGATTTTAGACAGTTTTTGGTTGCCTAGCAACCAAATAGCTATTCTAGGTTTTTAATTTTAAATATTTAAATGATTAACTCCATTATTAATTCCATATTCTATACATAGTTTTATCAAATATATACTAACAATATATTGGCAAATAAATTTATCTTTTTTACTTCTATTTTTACAATATATTTTATATGAATACAAAAAATAAATAAAATCAAACGTGAAATTTGTTTAATTTTGCATAACAAATCCCTTGAAAATTTTACGCCAATGTTTTTTCGTCTGTGATGGCGTACACAAGAATTTTTATAAAAAAGGTGTCTATCGACGCAATATCCACATAAGCACACATACATGCACACATAAAAGGGCCAATTATCAGTCTGTTAACAAGTTTTTGAAGTGTTTGAATTTTTAAGTATTAGATATCCTGTTTACATTTAAAAAGAGTTTCCAAACGACTATGTATATTTTAATATTAACTGAAATAGTTTTAAAATTATTACATTGAAAACTTTAGCACAACATGCATAGATTCTAACACTTACCCTTTCATAATACCACTTTAATTGAGTAGAATATTTTATTTTTTTGAATCAGTAGAAATTATTTTAAATAAAAAATAAACTATTAAAATATAATTTTTTTAATAACCTTGACAGTAATAGATATGTTGTTATATGTTTTATAGAGAATTACCGTAATTTACTGCATATAATCCACTGGTAGGAAAATCAGTTTTAGACTAGAAATTTTATATAATGGACAATTATACGTTTCTGCGTAGAAATATCGCATAACTTTGTCTTTTAATTGAAATTTCTGATGTAAAACTTATTTATCTGATCCGCGGATTATATGCAGGAAATTAATTTATTTCGTGTAAAACCTTGCAACGTCACCAGAGTTGTTGGAAGTGGTTACTTTCTACATAGTAATAATGAATTATTCTATGATTCTAACTATTTTGGCAATACTTAGAAACCAAATAATTGAATATTTCGAGCATTTTACTATGTTTCATACAAACTAAGTCGATAAGAAACATAGTTACAATTACAATATGTCATTATTGTAAAATTATAAGTAAAACTCTTGCACCTAGAGAAAGGATTTGATTAAAATTACAAAATGTGTTTTGTTGAGATTATTTTGCTATTTTAAATTAAATTTTTATTAGAAGTAAAAAATCAGTTTTGTTACGAAAACACAAAAACATAATTTAACAAATTTACAAAATTTCAAAAAAAAAAAAAAAAAAAAAAAAAAAAAAACACACCTTTTTTATTTGCTTATATTGGCTAAATATTTTGTTTATTTTTATAACAATTTTCGTATACTTGTAAGTTAAAAAAAATTTTTTTTTGCAAGAAGAAAAGCAAAATATTTTTGTTAGAATTTACAGCAAAGATTATTTTGTTAAGGGAACTTGGCACCTTTGACTTGACATCACTGAAGGTTTCATATAAAAGCTCATATTTCCATTTAATATTTATACATTGAATTTTATTATGTTTGTTGAATAAAATATATATTTGGTCAACAGTTCTTATAGTATTTGATATATTTTTTACAGATTTGAAATCTTTAAATTTCGTTTTCTCAGTTTGTATTTTTTCTCGAGTTTATGATCTTCAAAATGCTAAAATTTCTACAGATATTAAAAAAAAAAAAAAAACGCTTAATATTTTTTTGAATGTTTAACAGACCTTACTTAAAGGAATTAAGGATGGATAAATTAATTAATTATTTTTGCGAAAAAATATTAAAAACTGCATGTCTGTGTAAAAATTTGAAAAACAAACAAACAAAAAAAACATGATATTTGTTATATTTTTAATGTTTTTTCTTTTAAAGATATTCCAAAATCCACCCATAATTCCTTTAAGTAGGTTCTATTAAGCATAGCAAAAATATTAAGTTTTTATTTAAATATCTGTAGAAGTTTTAGCATTTTGAAGATCATGAATTCATGTAAAATGCAAACTGAGAAAACGCAATTTAAAAATATCAAATATGTAAAAAATATATGAAAAACCACAAGAATTGTAGCCTGATTACATATTTCATCAAACAAACCTAATATAGTTCACCTTCTAAATATTAAACGGAAATATAAGCTTTTATGTATGAAACTTTCAGTGGTGCCAAGTCCCTTTAATATAGAAAAAAATAATAAAATAAAATAAAATAAAATAAAATAAAATATTTGGAGAAATTTACATGGCTGTCAATTTGTATGTTTTTTTTTTTTTTTTTTTTTTTTTTGCTACCGGAAATTTTTAATACGAAATTTTTATAAATAGACGTTTTCTGCAGTTATATATTGCTTAGTTTTATTCAGAAAATGTGGTGTTATAAACCGTACAAGTTGGCAGCTATACACTTAAATTTTTGCTGTGCACATCAAACTTTTCTCAATTCAACAAAGCTTTTCTCTGGCTATGGTTCTGTACAGAATGAAACAACCTATATTTATTACTTGATACACCTCTGGTATATGTTTAATATATATATGTATATATTGTGTGTGCGTGTGTGCTAGCATATTTGAAAGTTGTACTATCCTTTTAAAAATGCTTTGTTATGAATGATATTGCTACATTATTACGATACTTTTTTTCAGCTTTTGCCATCGTCTGTGTTGATGGATGGGAAAAGGGACACTGAATTTTAATTACTATTGTTGTTATTATTATTTTAATGAACAGTGATTTTTGTGAATACAAATTAAAGCTATACAACAAAAACTTTTTTTGGCATTTATGTGTCAAAATTAAATGGCCACCTATCATTTTGTCAGTCATTTTCAAGATTTTACCACATGTGTTTTCAAGAGGTATTTAGTCGTCACGCAATATTATATACAAACATTACGACACAAAAAATCGCATGTATAATATGCAACAATATATATAGAACCATCCATTAGAATAACACGTTCTTTAATTTGCAAGTGATAAGGACGCACAATAATAAATCCGAAACACACAATTTTGTTGCAAAGTTAGACGAACGTGCAGAAATTGAAGCTCTTTACAAAATCATTAGAAGAAAAAAGAAACGAAAAAGATAATTAAAATAGCAAATGTCTTGCAATTAAGCTTTAGAGCAGATGTTTGTTGTATGAACTAGCGCAGATAATTTAATGGTTTGGTAATAAGAAGATACAATGTATTAAAAGGTAATTTTGAATGGATAATTTAGGAATCAGAATGTTTGTGTTAGATCTGCAATCGGAAACACCATTCTTCTTAACTACTTAGATGTCTACGTACGATTATTATTTAAAAAGTAATATAAAAATACTCTTGAAAATTATTCGTCTACGTTTACTTCCTCCGTACAAACTAGAAATAAACACCTCACTGACGCGGACAATATTTAATTGCACGGTGACGTATTAGTACGTCATATTCGTTGATGTACATTTAGCGCATGACATGTATACACCTCTTCAGCATTGAATTAATTGAAGAAACATAAATGAAGAAATTTTCTCGGCCCTTTCTTTGCTTTCGACTATATAGAAGTTTTTTACTCATTCTGAAGGCTGCTATAATCGCGGGGTTCGTTGCACCCGCCACAATTCTATTGTACCCTGGATGTAATTACAACATAATCAATCACATAATTTTCTTTCACAAAAACTGAGGAAAAAGAGTGAACAAGAAATACAATTAAAAAACTCTAGTGCAAAATAAATAAATAAATAAATAAAATATATATATGTTTTTACATAATTTTCCATGCGAAATATATATATATATATATATATATATACATTTTAGTTGCATTTATGACATGTCGATTTTAGGGAATGACAAATCATATTTATAACGAAGATATAAAATATTTTATGTAGTAAATAAATGTACACGAAATTTTCTGAATATTTGATATTTCGGCAAACATTAAAAACGTATCACTATACTTATTTATTTATTTATTTTTCAAATTTCTTATTTTATGATATATATTTATCTGTATATTTAGTAATGATGATTAGAAAACTTTGCTTTGTTTAACAGAAAAATTTTGGCTAAAAATGTGATGTATGTAAATTGCGTCCGTAAACACCATTCTCAGCTTCCCTATCTGTAAGTTGCACCTCAGGAATATTTGAATTAATTTCTTTTAACAGAACATTGTTTCATCAAAAAGTCACCAAATATAACTTCGTATTTTTCTGTAATTAGGTCATGCAATTAAATCTGAACTTTTTATAAAAAATATAATTACAAAGTTATTTTTTAATTGCACTTTTCTGGTGAATTTTCAACTCCCTTCGAAATTTTAGTTGAACTTTTAATTAACTTTCTAGCGTACGATAAATTTGAAATTTTAGAAGCCTCAAAAGATAATTTTTTAATCTGCCATTAAAAATCAATTAAAAAAAAAAATAATATTTTTATTTTTAATATATTAGGGAAAAAACTTTATATTGATTGCTTTAATGTAACACATTGTTGATATATGAGTAAATTAATTATTTCATGTTAGCTTCTCTGAGTGAAACGCCATTACTAATTTGCCCAGAAAAAGGAAAGAAAAATCACGTCATAAATAAATTATGAACACCCTTTCCGACATAATGATTTTCATTTTATTGACAATGTTCTGTCTCCCCTTCTGTCTTTAAAAGATAACATATAGAATGTACCCTAATTATACATGCTGCATTAAAAAAAAAAAAAAAAAAAAAAAAAAAAAAAAAAAAAAAAGTTTTCATACAATTGCAACCGACAGAGATTATAACATCCTTTTTTTCATTTTTGTGGCTCAATAACAAACTATAAGCGTTATGTACACTTCAATTTCAATATCTGTCACACTGTAAATAAAATAAAATAAAATAAAATAGGTAAAAAATTGTAAGATATTTGGGTAAAGCAATGTTCCAAATTGGAAAGTTCTGTTTATAACCTAAAATTTCAACCTAAATTGGATACGAGATCAATTTTGGATAGAATTGTTTTGTGGTTTATTTTTTGCAGTGTACATACGTATGCATACAAAATGCTTACATTTTGTTTGGATACACATGTTAGATCTATGTGTTAAACACATGTTCGATTGATTTTTTTTTTTTTTTTTTTTTTTTTTTTTATTAAGAGGTGAATGATGCAATATTTTCTACAACGTCTTTATTTATTATAGACAAAAATATAAAAATATAAAATAAGATAGTGAACCATATATAACAAGTTTGTAAACTCAAAACAAATAGATTTTCTGACTCATTTTGGGTTATAAACAGAACTTTCCAATTTGGAACATTGTTTTACCCAACTATCTTACAAATTTTTTCCTATTTTAGATTTTTTTTTTTTTTTTTTTTTTTTTTTTACAGTGCATGTATTATAATATAATGGGGTCAAATGGTAAAAATTTTACTCTGCATGTAAAATAATAACACTATGAAATCATTTTTTTTTTTAATAATCCACAATATTAAATAATTTTATTGTACATTCCTGTAAAATATTAAAATAAATAAATAAATAAATAAATAAATAAAAAAGAACATAACAGTAAATGATCGAAATTTTAGTTTTACATGGTATTCTGTTGTTTTATAATTTATTAGTGATGCATCATTTACTTTCTTGATTTTAAAATAATATGGATTCATCCATCTGTAGCTACATCCGTAATATGGGAAATCTTCATAATTTATGCAATGTGCATGCTTTTTCAACAGTACGACAGATTATTTTCTTTTTGAATCAGGATGATTTTCAAATCAATTGCCAGTTTGATGTCATAATTTTTCAATTTGAATATACACTAAGGGACAAAAAAAAAAAAAAAAAAAAAAGCTGCACTGCAGAAAAATTGACTTATACCATTTTTATTTGTAATAACTTCAAAACTAACGGTTGAAACAAATAAAACTGTCTTGCTTGCATAATACCAAAGAGACGAAATTATACCTATGTACATTTTCGATCTAGTAATTTACTTTATTACACTCTACAAAGTACTTTATAAAAATTTACATAAAAGTTTCTCTTTAAACGTAATAAACATATACTTTGTATTCTATTCTGATTTATCATATGAAATAAACAAGTTATATTTTAACATATGAAATAAAACTATTTATATGTTAGATCTAAACAATTACTTGATAAAAATATGTATTTTGTTTTGGGTTAATTCCACCTTTATATCGAATTACGGCTTTAATGCTCAATGACATAGTATTATACAGTGTTTCAATATAAATCTAAGAAATTTCACTGTGCCAAATATCACAAATAATTTTTTCTAGTTCTTGCAGAGTTGTAGGCTGTAAATTTCGAATCTTTCCCGTCTCGCCCGCTTTTTATTGAATAAACGGATTGAGATTAGAACTATTTGCAGGTCTGGTGAAGAAGAAATTCTGCGATATTTTTTGTGGGATTTAACTTAAAGTTAAAAAAGGTATGATTGCTTAGAGAATTGTAGGTGCTCATGGGAATGGGTAATACTTGGTAAGTAATTTTTACAATTTGAATAAAATAAACGTACCACAGATGCTCTTTAGCAAGGTGCAATATCAATTTGAAATGCTGTTGGCAGGAAAGGTCTGAGATACCTTCAAAAGAGATAGTCAGGTGCCATTTTTATAATGGCCGCGTTTTATTTCGAGTAAATCGACCCCTTGAGCCTGAAAATTTGCCAGACTCCTTGAAAATTTATGCATCTCCGTACCGTAATGTACGGAGAATGTGTCACTGTTTTAAGAGAGCAATTTTCATTAAATCGTTCACATTTTTGCTGCCCTACTAGAATTTTTCATCAGCTCGAAATAAATTAAACTTGACTTATGAGAGAAAACCAGATCAGCCCAATCATTAACTGATATATATATATATATATATATATATATATATATATTTTTTTTAAATTTTTAGTCAACTGAATCCTGTTTTTTTTTTTTTTTTTTTTTTTTTTAATTATTTTCCTTAATATGTATATTTTTTTCAGATCTTCTTGTTTTTAACCTGATTTGTTTATTTATTGCTGCACTGTTTTTGAAGAAATTATTTTGTTAAACACATTTTTGAATCTTTTTTAAGTTCGGAATATGATATGAAACGAATTTTTGAAAGTTTGCTTTTCAACTTGCGGTCATCTTGCTTGGATGAGCAACATGGCCGCCTAAAGCCAAATTTCTAGTTGAAACAGCCAAAATAATTTTATATCTTGCTCCTTCTCACCAACATTTTGTCAACATTTAATTATTTTGCCATCTTGCGTATTAAAATATTTTTTGATTTTCATTCTAAAATTAATACTTTTTGTGGTATCGTTAATTGCCTTATCCTTACCTATTTTGAAATACTTTCTAAAATTACAATTTTCTTGACAATTGTAATTTGTTTTTAACACTGGGACCAATCCTAAAATGTACGTGGAGGACGATAAAATATAGTCTGTTCGAAAATTTGCTTAAAAAAATAATAAATAAAAATAAAAATGCTTGATAATATTGGCGGTTACAGAAAGAGAAAATGAAAATATCCAAGTACAGTTTTTTTTTGTTCCTTAGTGCAGGGTCCGAAATTTCGAGTTAGATTACACTCGGTAAAAAAAAAAGAGAAAAAAAAAAAAAAAAAAAAAGTTTCTCGACACAAAATTTGATTAACTTACTCTATTTTTACTTATAAGGCAACTAGGATTTTTTATTGGAAAAAGAAGAGAAATTACGCAATGTCTTTTATTTTATAAGAAAATAGAATACATTCAATTTTGAAAAAGAGGTCATTTTAGAGGACGTAAAATTGTATGAAAATGTTTATAAAAACCAATTCAAAAGCTACTTTACACAACTGGTGGAAACATTTTTATCTCAAATGATAAATTTGGATCAGCACACCTCAATTTAAATTAATAATATACGGAGGAAAAATCCCTAATTTTTATAGGTGTCAGTGGACAATATAGATTTTATTATTATTATTATTATTATTATTAATTTTTGCTATAGACTTTTTTTTTCTTTTGTTTGTGGTGCTTTCATGCAGTTACATGTCTACATTTTGTTCATTGAAGAAAACAGTCACAGTCGCTTTGTGGGGGCGTTTCTGCCAGGAGGGCATAAAATGAATTCAACTAACTCTTGTATATTTTTGTGAGGTGATGGTAGGGTTATCATTAAGGTCAATTGTCTGCTCTAGAGCTCTAGGCCTAAGTAGGAAAGACCTTCATGGGGTCTTTCTAAGAGGCCCTAGCCCATATTTACGCTAATTTTTAAAAACAAAAATACGAAAAACTCCTTACGTCTAAGCCAACGAGAGCGACCGGGTGTCGAAACCAGCACCTCACGTATACCAGCTTCGAGGACAGAACCTCTCGATCACTGGTGGGCCTATTTTTATGAGGAATATTATTCATGCAAAAGTGAGAACACACGTTAAAATACCGCGTGTCAACCGGAGTACCACCTTCTTAATGATTTCATGAGAATTTCAATAGTGATTCCGTGTTCTGGATAAAAGAACCTTATACATATAGGGAATACTTTTATTTCTTTATGATTTGAAGAATCTGAATAGACATAAACCATAATATGCCGTAGTAAGTTCATTAGAACGTTGTTCTTTTGCGAACCTAACTCAGAAAAAAGTTAGTATATTCGTTCGATACAGCCAACAGCCGATTGAGCTTCCCAATTTTGAGAAATTTTTGAAATTAGGGACGGAATCCTTTTCATTTGCAAAGAAGACAGAGGACGAAAAACTTAAAAAACAGGACTTTTTATTCCTGTAATTTTTTTTTTTTTTTTCGTTTAAGAGGACAGAGCGTTGAAAAAGAAGACTATCCTCTTAAAAAGAGGATGTCTGGTCACCTTACCTAAGATTAGCATGATTTTATGTTTATAAGTCGATATATATATATATATATATCTTTTGTAGCACCATATACTGTAATAATTCTACTTACATTTAGACCGAAATTTTACTCGCCACAGTAAAATTTCTACTCGGAAATTTCGCTTTCTGGCTTAGTGTATTTGTTAAATATATTATTTTGACATTATAAAAGCATATAAAGGTGCATCATTTTGTATTTAATTCAATGCATTCATTAGATTTTTTCAGAGTTGTAAAATAATAATCTTCTTTTATTACTTTACTTAGAAAGTAATAACAATGCCACTGTCCTGAATAATAAACCCACAAAACTTTAGTCTTTTTCTATACTTCACAACATTTTTTATTTTATAATTAATTAAAAAATAAACAAATATGTGTCAATTAAACAAAAATGTAAGCGATTTTACTAAAATGCTAAACTGCTATTTTAAAATTTAAATACAATTTGTGACTTCACATGCGGCTAAAAAGTGTTACATCAGGGAAAATATTGTTTTTTTAGCTGCAAAATATTTGTATATTACGTTTGACAACAGTAGTAAGAAACGATACTGTTCCTTCTTAGAATGTGCAGATTTAGAACTGGATAATTTCATTTTTTAATTGTTGTACATTGGAATGTGTATTTCATTATATAAACTATTTTCCCCAAATTCTTATGTGCTTACTGTCATCCAGGAGGGTATGTTTGTGAATCTCAAGCTAATAAAAAATGCGCCTCCATTTTAAGGTGAATATAAGATTTTTCATTTGCCTTTCCGTGGCTCAGGTGGTTAGAGCGCCATATTAGTAACGCGGTGGTCGAGCGTTTGATACCCCGGATTGTCAATTTTCGCAGATAATTAGTAGAAAAGATGTCATTTCATAAAGGAAAATTTTTCGTTGACTAGACAGTATCCTAAGAGTTTTCAATGAGTTTTTTTTTAAGAAGCCTTTTTATAAGTTTTATTTTCAAACGTACTCTTCATAAATTTTTTTTACTTTGAATATTTTTATAGCTATATACCTAGAATCAAATTTTTAAAACTTTCCCTAACAACATATTGTCTCCAAATGACATCCTCAGGATGTCCTATGGATAGCCATCTTCACAATGTATTATGAGCAAGCTTGTTGTTAGGTTTTAGTAGTCGAAAATTTTAAAATAAATCAAATTTCTGCAGAATTCATTGTAGAGGCTCATACCAATATTAATAAAACTGTTAGAAAGTGTCACTTTTTAGAAGAATGAATTTCTCACCAAGAATGCATAAAAATACCAATACATGATTATTTAAACATCTACGATAACTTGGCATAAAATTTTCCTTCGCTCTCTAAAAAAAAAAAAAAAAAAAAAAAAAAAAAAAAAACAGAAGATAAAAGCATTAAACTAATATTGTCTTCTTTAAGTATAGATAAATAATTAAAAATAAAAAAAAATGTTAATTCAACAAATCGAAATTTTATCCAAGAAATTAAGTAGAATGAAATGGGAAAGGAAAAAACAAACAAACAAACAAAAAAAAAAAAAACGATCAAATATGTCAAGAAAAAAGTGCATTACGTATGAAAATATGTATTTTACAACAAACTGTTGAGCCCTCGTGGCCTAATGGATAAGGCATCGGTCTCCTAAACCGGGGATTGCGGGTTCGAGTCCCGCCGAGGGTACAAAAATTTTTAAAAGATTTTTTTTGGTTTTACCTCATGCTCTATGACAAATTACTACTGCGTCCAATTTTACTTTTATTTTTCACGACAATAGTCAATCGCAAAAGTATTAAAAGAAAATACCATTTTTAATAGTTGAATTGTAGGAAAGCCAAGATTATTCAATGTAGATATGGACGTGAATTAGACTATTTAATAATTGCCATCCCCAATAAAAATGTATAATCTTTGAATATTTATATAAAACTAGTTAATACCCGTCAAAATTTGACGGATGATGTGCAACTAAAATCTCTTCACCGCATAAAGTTTAAAACACCCTTGCTTTAATATTTCACATTGCTCTTAACCGGTTTAAAACCCCCTGCCTAATTTCCCATATTTGTAAAACCACTTGGATATAATCTAAATCCAAAATATTAACTTATTGTATTCTAAAAATTAACATTTGTTTTTACTGGAATAGTATTATAACATTTTATTCTATCAAAATAGTATATTTCAACAAAAGTATACTGTTAAAAATAAATAAATAAATAAATGAATAAGAATGACTTTAATATTTCAGCAAATTAATTTGCTCATTAAATTTTTAATAATAAATTATACTATGTAAATTTTTACTCTTATAAAATATCAATATTTTAATGTTATTCTTTTCGAATATTTTTACTCTAATATAATATCGAAATGAAATATCAGAAATTATAATAATTAGATAAATAATCTTAAATAAATAAATAAAATAAAACCTCCTTTGATTTTAAATATTTATTTCCGTCTTTTCTAAACAAAGTTTTCAACTGATGAAACTTAACTTTTAAAGAACAATAAACTTTGATAATTTGTTAATTTTAAAAGATTTTTTTTTCTTTTAAGAAATGGAAAAAAATAATTTTAAGAATATGGTATAATATATTGACATGGCAACAGATGGTGCCACATCCAGTGTACAGAAATTTTCGGCGAGCGAAGATCGCATGAGTTGGTAACCGTTACGTATTCGCGAATTGCTTTGCTTTTAATAGGTATACTTCTTTGGAAAATATGAATTAATCGTGTGAATTATTTTTATGATTGAGCCACGGAGTAATATTAACTTTAATTAGGCGTTTGCCATAGACATATCAATGTTAATGTCGTCTTCTTGATCTATCATCGGTATTCTGCATACAAAGAAAGGAATATTCCCATTCCCAATTGGTTCAAAATTTTCTCGCGCACGCCCAAATCGTACGATTTTGGTCTTACAGAATATGCTTTGTGTTTTAATATTATAGATGTTACATTATATTTAAATAGATTATGTAAGATAAAGACAGGATCGTTTATTGAAATGCAATCTAGTCAGTTTTAATTTTATACTTATTTATAATACAAGCTCAATCGACATTTTTGAAACAAAATTATTTGACTAACAGTTGGCAAAGAGTTGCCCTGTAACGTATACATATAATCATATGGACCTGTATTTAACATTTTTATTTTCAAATTTCTTGTAAAAGCAGAAAAGTACAATTATGGCGGTGTTGAGTTTAAGTCAATTTTTAACTCCAGAGATCTACCTTCCATTGGAACTCTTTCATAACTTCACAAAGGTTCTAGCTCGTAGCAAGGATCAGAGATTACCACGGACAGAAGAAAAACTAAACAAAGATTATTAGTTTTTAATATTGGTTTTGAGCACGAGAAAATAATCACATCAAATGAGTAAAAATTACGTTTTTTGACACATTTGAAGAGAAACTTAATCACTGGTAGAATAGCACTTTCCACAAATTCTTATGTACTTGCTCTCATCTGTAACAGTAGGTAAGTTTGTGAATGTCACGCTAGAAAAAGGGGGAAAATAAATTAGAAAATGAGAAAATAAATTAGAAATATCAGTCGTATCGTTACAAATAAGGTACCAAATGAAAGGAGCGATTTTTCTGAATTCAACGGATTAAATAGCTTATCGATCGGACAATTAGATTTTTCAAAATTAACTAAAGTATTAAAATTAGGTGGCAACAGTAGAAGATTGTATGGAAACTATTTGGAGAGAAAAGAAAACATCTACTACTCATTAAGTTACATGTTTTTAAAGTGGGATTAAAAATTGCAATTTTCAATTTATTTCAAATTTTCTCTCACGAACACAAAAATTAATATACAGCCTGCACAATACAAGGCCAACTTGCAGTTCAAATTTCATCAATTTTGGTTAATAAACAAAAAAGTTACTTTTTGTTTTTTTCAAATTAAATTTTATTCTAACTTCGAAAAGATTTATGTGATACGATACATTAAGAATTTGGGTTTTAAAAGTTTTTTTTAAATAAATTATTATTATCTCTCATGAGTGTTACCACTTTTTGTTCATTATTTTTTACAGTATAAAATAAGCTATTAGGCAGTATTGTATTTTTTGTTTAGGAACCAACACTCCAAACTGAATTTTTATCTAAACCTTTAAAATTTGCCATAATAAAGAGCTCTCTCGAGAAGAGAGTAACGTTCATGATTTAAAATAAACAATTGGTAAATAAATATACAATTATAGATATTGCATTAGCTTAAACTCATAATTGTACTAATTCATGACTCAAGTATACAATTTCTTTATGTATCTCTCTCTCTATATATAAAAATAAACTAACACAAAATTCCAACGTTGAAACAGCAGAGTTAGTGTATGTTGTTTAGTATACATCATTTAATTTTTAAAATAATTTTTAAAGCGCTACATATCTTAAAAAAAAAAAAAAAAAAAAATACAGTTTAAATTTTGCGAACTTCTTAATTTGCTTTTAAATACCTACAATATTTTTATTTAATTTTTTATGTTTATTACAAAATTTTTATTAACTCGTTTTCTTTTACCTGTTCGGGTGGAATTTTAAAACCAATTTTAAACTAACTTCCCTATGAGCAAGAGATGGGAAACTTTAAACGGAGCTCAAATCTGGATGACAATACATGCTGTAGCAGTAACAAAACTAAAGGAGCGGTCCTTGAGACTCTAGGCCCCAATCCCAATTAAAATATGATTTCGAATTTTAACCCGCTTCCTGTATGTGGTAAAATTTTGCATACATGTGTAAATCCGATGGCAATACATGTTCTCAAGCCCTAACGGAATTAGGGGGATGACCTTGGGAGTCTGGAGCTCCAAATCCAGTTAAAGATTTGATTTCGAATTTTAATCACTTGCAGTCCTCCAATTGAGCTAAAATTTTGCATATATGTATAACTTCACTGGCATACATGTTCAAAGAGTAAAGTATTTCTGGAGAAGATAGTAGTTAATTTAAGTTGAATGAAAGTGATATTGCTTATATAGAATTTGAACAAACCATTTCCATATTTCCACAGCTTACATTAAAAGTAAAAAGAGATCGTTTTTTCTTAGGTTTCAACAAGAAATAAACGTTTTTGAACAAAATTTACGAAAGTGAACAATGGTGTTCTATTGCATTTTTTTAAACAACATAATAATTAAGTTGCAATAAATTGTTAGTTTTCATTTATCTCTTTCTATGCAGTTTTTCTTTTCTATATTATTATAACATAACTTTTGTTGGTTTATCGCACGAGTATTACTGTTTTTCACGAGTGTTACTACAGCTAAATACTAGCTTTGTATTAATATATTTGATAGAACTTATGCATAAATCATTTTGCTAATTAAAACTTTTTAATTATTCAACTGCAAAATATCCAAAATGTTTCTTTATACACTTTTCTATTATAAGTTAAAACGAAACAAAATATCAAGTTTACGAAACAAAATATCACCCATAAAATATCAGTCAGAGGTAAATATCAGTTCAAATACCAACAATTATTAAAATAAATAAATACCGATACCATTTGGACTTAAACCAAGTATTTAAGATATACTAAACTAAGTTTGTACATTTAATTATTGACACAAAGGAATTTACAGAATGTTTTTTAAAGGTATCACTCATGAGAAAAACAGTGACTTGTAGAGACTCTTTTTCAATTTCTGAAATAAAAATAAAAAACTCACAAAAGATCACCAGCCAAGAAAAATATAAATTATAAAGAATTTCTATCTCAGTAGGTTTTTGTGTTGTAAGTGGATTTTTCAAATTATGTAAAAGTGAAAACGACAATACGTTTGAAAAATCACACAAAAACAAATTATCTAAAGGTTAAAAAAATAGACTTTGAGGGCTAATGTTATTTAATAATGGGTAGAACAATAATTACGTACTTTTAACCTGACAAAATATGACAGAAAATAGGAAAAAACTGTTATATTCTAATATTTTTTCAAACTTTTTACGTATATATTGGAATATTGATTCGTTATTTTATGCGAAGTCTATAATTGTGGGCACTGGTTTCATAATTCCTTTTCCATTTGAAATGTATACATTTACAAAAAGTTTTATTAAAATTTTAACATGGCATGTCTGCCTACCTGTCTCCCTGGTCCTTTATGATCTTTTTTTTCAATCGTATTGATCAGGTAGAATTTATTAATTTCTCTTTAAAAAAATAGACATCATATCCTGAATGAATTTTTGACAAAATACTAACACACACGCATACATAATACTGAATATACCACTGTCTTCTGTTATTATTTTTTGAATGGTGAATGCTATATTTATGTCATACTCATGCCCCAGATCTTGAATTGACATTATTATTATTAGTAGCAGTAGTTGAAACATTTCAGTGTAATGTAATTTTAAATATTAAAAGATTTACTAATATGTATTTCAGCAAGAGTTAAAGAAATACTTGTGATGAATGTAGATGAATAAAAACTTTCTAAGCAAAACACCTGTTTATATACACTAAAAGTTGATACACACCAATTTATGTTAAGATGCAACTATATATAAAATTTCATAAAATTCTGTGCCTTGGTTCTTCATTTGAAGCTACCACAGATTTTTTGTCGCGCACACACAGGCAGTCAGCATTCCCAATAAGACTAAAATCTCGTTCAGGTACTCATAAAACGTATAATATCGTCATAATCCGAAAATTGAAAATTTTTACGAATACAATGCTTTCTTCTTATGAATAAAGAAGAAAATAAAAATGCGTGCATTGTTTCATTATATAAAGTATACGCATATATCGAAGAAAATTTATCATAGCTTTAAATTTAATTTTAATTATTGATTCAATTAATTTTAATTTTAATTTGACTAATTGTAATTGCAACTGCAATTTATTTAATTGTTAATTTAATTTTTAATTCAGCACGTCTGTGACAATAAAATAATTCTCTAAGATTTTGTTTAAATAATTGCCAATTATATGTATTCATACTAATAAAAATATATTATAATAATGCTTCTTTAATGTTTATAAGGTTTCTCTATTAGAAAATTCAACGCATTTGGCATTCATTAACCCTATTTGCCGGGATGTAACTTACATATAGCTGGGAAAAAATACGGGACGTAATTCACATAGGTGGGGAAGATGGACGGGACAGAATTTGTATCTCCGGATCCAGCTTACATATTCCGCAAAATACATCTAAGTTTAACACGTTAATCGCCATGTCAGTCATATGTGCCTGACGCATTTTTAACACGCATTTTTAACTAGGAAATAACCCTAAAAGGAATATGATATACGCCGAGTAATTATTAACACGTTAATCGCCATGTCAGTCATATGTGCCTGACGCATTTTTAATACGCATTTTAAACTAAATTGTCTAATAAAGTTACCATGGCCCATGTGAAAATTTTTCTGATATTATCGTGGCGATTAACGTGTTAATAAAAGAAATCCCTCAGTATTATCTAACTCTTTAATGTGTGTTGGTTTTGCAGTGAAACCAAACGTTTAACATTATTATGCACTAATTTTTCAATATTATTCCCTAGTTTTAATCGATTTTTAAACCATTGCTCCTTCTTTGTTCGTTAGATAGCAGCGCTACTCAGAAGTTTAACAAATGGTGTTTCAGAGAAAGCCATAAGCATAAGTCATTTTAAATTTCTTAATAGATTCGAGTGCACCTTGCTGCTTTGATGATACAACCGTTCCTAGATATTTTGATGAAGGATCGTTCTATTATTTTGAAGTGAAACAACTGTTGTTCCTTTTTACAGTTTTTAATATTTTCTTACAAAGTTATTTAATAATTAAATTAAATATATTTTTTAATTTAATCACGTTAACATATGAATGTTTCAAACCAAATATATTTCGAAAATTAAACATGCTTTTTTCCTCCCCAACATATTTATTATCATACATATATATATAGACAGAAAGAGACAAATAATAATAATAAGCATTTTTGGAATTAGTTTTGTAATTTTCAAAAGATAATATGTAGCAGACGTTAGGCTTCAACTATTTAAATGCTATCTTGCTCATAATGTGTGCAGCATAAAACTAATAAAATTTAAATTTAAATTATTCATGTAAAATCGCAATTACAACAAAATCGCAATTAATTAATCACATTAATTGCGATTCTGCAGTACCCCCTCTCTCGGATTGTTGAAAAAATTACATAAAATCCACATAGTCTTAATTTTTACATAACTTTCTTCATCCCAAATTCCTACTGGCTTACAGATCGAGTTTCCTAAATTCTTATTGGTTGCTACTCTAACTCTATAATCAGTTTCACATACAATCATTTGCAAAAGTTTAAAACCACCCATAGAAAAATCAGATTTAACGGAATTCTGCAAAAATAACATACATATTTTACATATAAAAGAACAAAATAGACTGTACATGGTTATTTACTGTAATTAAAGTCAGTATTTTGTAGGACCTCCTTTGTTTTTAATAACTTGTGCAATCCTCTTAGGCATGCTATAAATAAGAAACATGCAGTAAGTTTAGAAATGTCTGTACACCAGACATGATTTATTGCTTCAACAAGTGCCGTAGCTGTGGATGGTTACTTTTCGGCGACTTTATTTTTCAGAATGCACCACAGAGTCTGTATTGGATCCAAATCTGGGATGTTACCTGGCCAGTCCATGACTTTGATTTTCTGTGCCCTCAGATATTTCGTGACAATCTTCGCCCTGTGACACGGAGCCCCATCATGCAAGACAACTGAACATTTATGAACACGCATGTGAAGCTTAAACTTCTCACGTAACCAATTAAAGTACCGCTTTCCGTTCATAGTGGTTTTAGGTGGCACAAAATACAGACTAGCAGTACCGGACATAGACATTGCACCCCATATCATTTGGTTTGGAGGCTGTTTCACAGTTTGAATCATATATCTCTCATCATATCCTTAACCCTTGGGCGGCGAACACTTGTAGAACGTGCAGAAAATTACTGCACGCTTGACTCATCTGAAAATAAGACCCTACTCCACTGTTATACTGTCCAATTCTAATATTGTCTGGCGAAAGTCAATCGTTTCTTTTTCATACTTGGAGTAAGTCGAGGTCTTAAACTTTTGTAAATGACTGTCTGAGCAATAGTCCACTTCGTCATTCTGCACTGATGACGGTACGCTTTACGCTACCGAAATTGAAGTCTGCACTTAACAGTTTTATACATTGGCGTTTTTAATGTTGTGTAAATAATGATAAAAGCCCTCAATGTAACTGAATATTTTTGAGCGTTCCTGTAATCTAATGCTGATCATACTACATTCTGTAGAAAGCATTCTTTTGTGCATATGAATATCATGTTTCAATTTCATTAAGATTTGTTCAAAGTAACGTTATTAAAATTTGGTTTATAGAAATACATCTCATAGAATTGGAATACTTTCATTATGCTTTGGAATACTTTCGAATGTCCCTGTACACAAACCAGAGGTGGTATTTACTCCATTTTCTATAGCAAACATTCGATAGCGAACTTTAATAACACATTTCAAATTCAGTGAAATTTGTGTAAAATAAAGGAATTAAAATGTAGTTCCTAAAAATACCTCTCATAGAACACAATGCTTTGGAATACTTTTGGATGTCCCTGTACGCAAGCTAGCAGAGGTATTTAACCCATTTTCAATAAGGAGTATCCGATAGTGAACTTGAATATCATATATCAGTTTCAAGAAATTCCATGAATATTTACGTGAGTTAGAGCGAGGATAGACAGACAGACAGGCAGACAGAAAGACAAACCGAAATCATTAACACTTTTCAACCTTATTGTAAAGTGTTAAAAACATTTAGAAAGTTATAAAAACGATTAATATAAACCAAAATGCAATTTCAGCAAATTTTCAATAATACCCATTAACGTAACTTAATATTTTTGTGTGGCTCTGTAAATCTAAAGCTAACTATACTGTATTCTATAGAAAGCATTCTTTTGTGCATTTTAATAATATGTTTTAATTTTATTAATATTTGTGTAAAGTTCTTGAAATTTGGTTTATAAAAATACTTCTCATAGAACGCAATTCTTTGGAATACTTTCGGGTGTCCCTGTATACAAACCAGTCATTGTGTTTACCCCATTCTCAATGGGGAACATCTGACTATGGACTTGAATAACATATTTCAACCTTATTAAGATTTGTGCAAAGTAACGGTATTAAAATATGGTTTATAGAAATACTACCCGTAGAAGACAATGCTTTGGAATACTTTCGGGTGTCCCTGTATACAGACAGTAAATGTATTCACTCCATTTTCAATGGGGACATCCGATAGTGAACTTGAACAACACACATCAGTTTCAAGAAATTCCAGGAATATTTGCGGGAGTTAGAGCGCGGACAGACAGACGAACAGACGGAGAGACAGACTGACAGACAAACCGAAACTGAAGTCATTAACACTTTTCAACCTTGTTGGAAAATGTTAAAAATACAATAAATAAATAATTAACAACGAGAGAAACAAACAGCTAGGTGAGTAATTTCCAGTAATTTACGCACGAAAGACGTGAAAGAAACTTCCTTTTACAAAATTTTGAAGTTTTTGCAAGTCTATAAAGCTTCATTGAAATCCAAATCAGAAGAAATAATATTAGCTTCGAAAAAGTCAAAACCAGAAGTTAAACGTAAAAACATTTTGAAAACTTTTTTTCATACATTTTAAAGTACTCACTAATTTTAAATTCCAATCATTTCCCTGTTCGTCCAATTTAAGCTAGATTTCACGAAGAACAAGGGAAAAAATAGACACCAGACTAGTTCTCAGTGGGAACAGTATCCGTAAGAAAAGATAATTCTTTAATTTTATTTAGATTTTCATAAAATTTCTAACCTTCAATTTTATTTGAAGATTTAAAAGAGATTTTAAATTCATAACGTAGAAGTGTTTTAGCAGTTTTTTAAATAATAATAATAATAATAATAATAATAATAATAATAAAGAATAAATAAAAGGCAAACCAACAGAAGCGAAACAATTGCCATTTAAATGAAATATAGAATGTTTGGGGTTATAAAATGTATTCAGGTTTTAATTTTAAGAATTTCTTTTCTTTCAGGTCATACCCCTCGAGAAGTTATTTCCTTTATGTTATATCAATGAGAATTTCTTTTTCTTTAAGCTATGTCATTGAGAAATTTTTTTTCTTCAGGTTTTACCCCTGGGAAAAAGTAACAAAATTCAAGTAAGTAAAATTCTTTGGGTAGATTAAAAGAAACAGGGCAGATGGAAAAAGCACGGTAAACTTAAGTTTAGAAAACATACATTTTATGTTGACGAAGATGATTAGAATTACCATGTGGAGGAAGACAGCTAAAAATCTTCCGATTTTCTGCTCTTTTTAACCTTGAAAATGAATTTAATACAAGGGTCAATCGATTTAACTATGGGGAAAAAACACTGTAAAAATTATTTGACGGAACAAGAATGAAGATTTCATCCACGTACCTAAACCAGTCAGTAAATTTATATATATCAAAATATTTTTTTTTAAAACAGTGAATTTAAATGTTAGAAAGCAAAGGAGAGAATGGATTTCCCATCTTCAGGTTTTCAATTTGAGAATTAAAAGCACCGCCAAAAGCAAAGGTAATTTGCCTCACACAAAGAAAGGAGTACATTCAGAAGCTTCCCAGTTTTAATTTCATAGTAATGGGATTTACACAACCTCTTTCGAAACAATCTACTCACTAAATAGGAACGTTAATGGAGTAATTTCGCATTCAAAAGAAAGCACGATATGGTTAAAGTGAGAGATGAATTTAAGCTTGCCTACTAAGTCATAAGAGTTTTTCTTAGTGTTGAGGTTTTTATATTTTAGACGAGAATGAGATTTCGATAGAAAAGGATAAAAATTCTAAAAATTAATTCGATTTATTTTAAGGTGGAGTGTGTAAGGTTAAATTTTTGTACCAACTATGTAAAAAAAAAAGCCGAGAATCGAACCCAGGCTTTTCGATTACCGTGCGGATGAGCTACCACTGAACCAACTTCTCTGATTACCCACTCGGCATTTTTCACTACGTCATTTCTAAGTAGTTCGATGTAGAGATCTGCACGGGCCGGGCTCCTGGCCCTTCGAATTTGCTCTCGGGCCGGGCCGGGCCGGGCTTGGGCTCAGTTTTTTTTGTGTATATTCGGGCCGGGCCGGGCCTGAAGGAAATTTTCTCCGGGCCGTGTCGGCCCGAATCCTTTTCTGGTTTCCTCGATAATCAACGAAAAAGGAAAATGATAAAATACTTCTTCAGTCATTTATTTTACGTAATTTTACATGCTTTTATGTCACATAACGTTCTATTTCGTTAAAAAAGTGTCTGTAACGTCAATTTAATTGTCTATCAGTTTGTCTGTCCGAAATCTGATTTTTCGCAAATATTTTTAGCATGCCTCGAAATTAATATATTTTATTTAAAGTAATATTAGATGGTTTCCTATTCAAAATAGTATGCATGTCGCTACCAGCTTGCGTACATGTACATAGCAAAAGAAATTAGATATATTACTGTGTATAAGGGTTTGTTTCTTATGATCTGTTGAGTTTAGGTGGTATAAAGGCTATAAAAATCTTTCCGCTGTAACTTTTTCTCTAAGGCTCCTTTTCCTTTTCTCCAGTGGACGAAAGTATCATCATTTTTATCAAGGGCAAAAGCAACTTTTCTATTGAATATGGTTGGTTTAACATTAAAGTTTTGTTTACCGGAGCACATGAAAGATTCGGATACATTATGGCATATAAGAGAAAATGGTTGAAAGTGCATTTTCAGTAGTATTAACCATTTTAAATACCTATATCGTTTGATGAATGCTAATATTTTCGATTTGACTTTCTGTTTGTGTTTGTGCCTTGTCTATAATAATGAATTTCTGTTTATATATAATTGTCTTGTAAAATTTCAGCAGTTTTGTTAAAGAACGTACTATTGTTTGGTTATATAAAACCTCTGCAAAACACATACTCAAAATCTTTTTTATAAAAAGGCATTTTTTTATTTTTGTTATTTTACATATTTTTGAGTCGGGCCGGGCCGGGTCGGGCCTGATTTTATCGTTTTTTGTCCGGGCCGGTCCACAAACCGTAAAAAAATAAACGGGCCGGTCCGCATTTTTTAACTTCATAACGGGCCGGGCCGGGTAAGTAAAGTTTTCGTACGGGCCGGGCCGGGCCCGGGCCTCGAAATTCCGGCCCGTGCAGACCTCTTGTTCGATGTTAAAAGCAATAATATGAAAAATTAGGCCAATTTTTACTCATATTGTTCTTGTTGGTTTGTAAATCTGTTTTTACCACAAAAATAATAAGAGTGTAGCAATTGTGAGTACATAAGTTTTGTTCAATATAAAAATATGTATTTTAATCAATAATAGTGATGCAGTTTATTTCGAAAGGATCTCTATAAAAAGTTTAGAATTTACATAAAACACAAACTATATAAAATAAATCAAATTAGTTCATTAAAAAATGATTTAACAAATGCATAAAATCATTAAAGATATGCACATTCTCAAACAACTATGTAAAAATAAAATAAAACAAAAATGTGAAATTCTGCCAGGCCTGTATTAGGACTATATACTGCATGGATATGTGCATTTTAATAGAAAAAATATATATTCCAATCTCATGCCCACAATCTAATGTATACACATTCTTCATCACACATATATGTCATCACAATTTTGATTCTCCGCGGAGGGAAATATGTCCTTCACGTCGGTTATCACCAGAGGAATTTTACGAAACATTGGAAATTGTTTGATATGTTTACTATCATAATTTTTCTTCCAGTGTACAAAGTGATTAAAACCTTACATTTATTTTAAAATATTACGTCAGAATGATGTCACATTCGACCATCGAAAGACTTCGATATGTTCGTGGTAGCACCCATTGAAGCGTTGCAGACACGACGAATTTTACATGCACCAGACGCCTTCAATATAACGGAAAAGTATTTCAATATTAAATAGTCAACTTTCGACAATAATAATTCGTTTAAAAATGTAATTTTTCTTTTTGCACCTATAAAATAGCCTTAGATATTAAATACTGAGTGTGCCATGAAATTCTTTTTTTATAACATACATTAGTTTAATTCTTTTTGGAATAATATAATGGAAACAAATTGCATCAAAGTACAATACTTGGTAAACGTTTAAGTCCAAAAGCAATTTTCAAATTAAATTTTAGTTATTTATTCTAATTTAAATACATGTTCATATGTACTACAAATTGTAGTTTAAAAAATTATATTTAAAACAGATATGCTTTAAATTGTAAGTGAAACCATAGAATTTAACATAAGAACAAAATTTGGAGGATGAAAAATTTTAAGCACAGAAGTTATTCTATTTTTATTTATTTATTTTATAAATGGATAAAAAAGATAAGTTCTGTGTTTCATTATCGTTCCATTATGTTGAATGGGCATGGTGTTCCACTCATAAAATAAAATTCTGAATTGTTTTACTTTTGATTTTAAATGGAGATTCTTATTTGTCGATATCATGTTTTTAACTGAAACATTCTGCTTACCATTTCAGCATGCTTCTCGTGGAAGTATCCTACTATGTCTTCTATAGTTCTGATGTGGCCTGACTGCTGATCAGTTCAAAACCGATACCATTTTTCATTTAGTAAAAGACGTTGAATTGGAAGTATATATTTAAGTTGGACTACTGGATGTACTCTAGGAGCTCTGCGTTGTGCTATTTGTTCGTCTGAAAATGTCAATCTCAGGGATTGCAGTTTCCGCCTTTTTTTTCAGGACACTTTTAAGGATGAGAAATTTTTACCTCATTTGCCACCACTTCTTTTTTAGAGAGGTTTTTATGGTATTTTTAAAGTAATATGTCGTGTTTAAACAGTATAGAAATTATTGTATAAAATTAGTGGTAGCAAAAAAGAAATAAATTTCTCATTTTTCAAAGTGTTCTGAAAAAAAAGGCAGAGACTACGACCTCTGTAATCTTCTCCCTTTAAAATATCCCTATAAGAAATAAATGATCATAAAGCATATCTTGATAATTTGTAGAGTTTTGATGACCATCTATGAATAGTACGCGAAC
Organism: Salticus scenicus; assembly: GCA_963930645.1. NCBI lineage: Eukaryota > Metazoa > Arthropoda > Arachnida > Araneae > Salticidae > Salticus > Salticus scenicus. The sequence continues at coordinate 228,412,281 of OZ005657.1, forward strand.
GTATGAATTAAAATATATCATACCTATATACTATTACAAAACCATTATCATGCTGTCTTCTAAATATACTCCTTGGTTATTTTCGGATATAGGGAAAATATTATGCAAACCCAATAGAGCCATCTAAATTCATTTTTTTTTTCATCGCTAAGTATTATGTCTTCCATGCATTTATCACCAAATGACATGCGCTATTTAACTGTCTGAATTTTTATTCCTATGAAATCGAGCTTTTTTATGGTTTAGTTTTCAATTCGGTATCCAGCCATCTTACTGTTTTTCAAGTACTCCGATACTAAAACTGTTCTATGAATAGTTTTTCAATATTTGTACACCAACTGTATTTTTAATTTGAAATAGAGAATAATTTACCAATTGAAGCCAAATTTTTGATGCGTCAAACTTTGCAACAGGTAGTGAGTGGCCTTTCTGACAAGAATTTTAGTTTGAAACTAATATCCTTCACTATAAGCCAAAATTCGAAATATTCTCTGCTTCGATCTGTTTAATGCAGCTGCAATTTCAGAAGATAATTTTGCTTTTATATTCCAAATCTTTAATATTTTCTCCTGTGAGAGTTCTGTCAATTCTTTTTCCGTTTGTATTAGCTTAAAAACAACAACCTTATAAACCCAGAATTTGTTTGCGTGCACAACGGCTCATGTTATTTTGTAAAATTTGTTATGTTGAATCTGAGATATGAGTTCTGGTAGGGCTTTAGGTTGAGGTATTAATTCGTTTGAAAAATCTAATCTTTTTCCCTTATAAAAGACATTAACTTTAGTTATCTTAAAAAAAAAAAAAATCCTTAGTGTTTGGATAGGTTTAAACATACTTTACTTTTACTTTTTTCTTCTTTTTCTAGAAACATTAAGATAAAATAATAAATTAAAAACTTAGTAAGCAAACTCTATAAATAAACAAATAAATAATAAAATAAATAAAATAAGATCGAAGAACTGTCTCAGAACGAAATAATAACATGATTCTTTATCAGGCGAAAAAAAAAGTAGCCAAGAATGCAGCATCAAAGCGGCAATGCTGCACTCGTGCCCAATTTTTTTTTCCTTTTTAGCTTGCTGAAGGATTAACAGGGATTAACAGGGAGGAGGGGCCGGGCCGCTCACCCCTCCAGGAGTGGTGTCGTGCGATTCTAGCTATGCTAGTCCCCTCCTCCGGAACGTTTATTTAAAAACTAAAAAAAAAAAAAAAAAAAAAAAACAAGGGCCGCTAGAGACAGGTTGCTGAAGGATTGTCTATTATTTCAATCCAGATCTATTGTTGGGAGTTTTTGTAATTTATACCGTTTTCTTACTTTTTTATTTATTCTTTTTCAACGCCAGTTCTTTGGTGCATTTCTTGATATTCATCTGCTGCTTATCAAGGTAAAGAATATGTATATATATATATATATATCTAATATTTCCAGGGCTTGCAGCGTTCCTAAAATTTTACGTGTGTTTTATTATATTGTCATCTCTATACTTAAAAAGGAATTTTCTTTGAATGTTTTAATGGGTTTTAATGCTATAATATTATTTTTAAAATGCCTGTTTTGATACATAATAGGCCATTAAAACATTCACGGTAATTGAGTAAAATTTTAGGAACACTGCGAGCCCTCGTATTTCTCTTTATTTTTGTAAATAACAATTTGACGTAAAATCTTTAAAACTTACGGAAATATGCTCATCTTTGAGAGGAAGTGGCATTAACAACAAATGAAGTAGATAACAACTGCATTATAGTCCGTAATTTGTGCCTCGCCCCTATTTAATGTCTTTCCTGTTGTGTTCAGGTTGTTAAGTAGGCGAGCCACTGCTGGAAGTCTCGGCGGGGGGGCGTCTCTGTCTTTTTCTCCTTTTTTGTTTTTCTTCCGTGAAGACTCTACTACGGAACAAAATGTCGGTTCCGCAATTTACGTCGCAATAGGGGGCTGATTGGGGCCTATGGGCATCGGCTCGTTTAAATAATGGGACACCGTGTGGGTTAACAGCGTATCTGACCAGCTGAGAAGTGGTGTTAAAGCACTAGACATTCAACGTACCGTCTTCATTTCCTTCGAGATTGTCTTTAATTTGTTTACCTAGAAGCACTTTATGATATTTATGATTCTACTTGGTTTTAGAGAAACAAAAGATTACATCGTTACAGTAATTGACTGCAAACGTATTTGTGTATGTTGGTTTAACACTTGTCCCTTGCAACTCATTAAAAAAAAAAAAAAAAAAAAAATGTTTCATCCAAAAAAAAAAAGTTAGTAATATTTACTTCATTTCTTTAAATGATATTTTTTTATATAAAAGTTTTGGGCTGGCGATTTTTAAAGCATGCATCGGGATCCCGGAGAAGGTAATAGATAATACAAACCTTTCAGGAGATTACGGAAAAAATGGCATGAGTTCTATTTTCTAGATATTTTATTTTATTTATTTATTTATTTTATTTTTTAATTAAGAAAAATTTTGTATTTCCAGCTTAATTTTTAATAGAAAGAACATGTACTAAATAGAAAACTTTCTGATTGGTTTGAGAAAATTACAGAAATTATTTTACATTGTACTAAATTCACTGGTGAAATATTTAGCTATCGAGTCACAATAGAAAAGCCACAAAAAATTGCTAAATTTCACGTTTTGAATTCTAAACATGAAAAGGCGTAGATAAATGTCATTAACCTTCGTTCATCAATGCCAAGGAACTTGAAAATATGGAACAACTTTCTTCCTCTAAATCTTTATTTATTTTATTGAACTTCGGATTCAAAGATTTAAAGTAGCGTAAAATTTCAGATTTACTTTTTATATTATATCATATTTACATTATGATAAATTTACTCGACATATACATTTATAATAGTTTCCAGACTATAAAAAATAAAATGAAATCATATTAGAATATCTCATTAATTGAAATTAACATTAAAATCAATCAATCAAAATAGATATCCCCTTAGCAACTACAGATAAAAATCACAATAAAAATGGAGAAGAAGAACTCATTTGATGATATTGTAGACATGAACTTATTTTTAATAATTTTTAATAGCTTTTCTACTAGGATACAGCACTTAATAATTCTGGAAAAATTTCTCGATAAAATATTATGCCAGTAATATTTTCGAAAAAATCGGCGATAAGCACTTGAAAGAATTTCGTACTAAGTTGCACACAATTTTGCATATTCAATGCAATGCAATTTCAAAAACTGAAAAATGGTTATAATATTATACTTTTTTTCTTAAGAAAAAATAGAATTCTCCGAGTACTTTTACCTTAAATTTAAGTTTGGTAGGATGAGTTGTTTTGTAAATTTACCAAGTTTCTAAAGATTCTAAAATGCAGTTTATAAGTGTATCTTCTTTTTCTCACCTTATGTTTATTGTTCTGTAAAATACCTTGTAGTTATTACAGTTGAGGTGGGATAGAACATTTTTTTTTTTTTAATTAACCTATAACGTTCACGACATGTTTTCTTTTGAAAATTGTTAAACAAATTTTTAAAAATGCAAAAGGTTATAATAATGTTGAAAAAAAAAATAATAAAGTAAATAAATAAATAAATAATAAATAAATAATAAAAAAAAAAAAAAAAAAAAAAAAAAAAAAAAAAAAACGATAATTTTTTATTTCCAAGCATTTATATATTAACCAGATGAAATTTAAATAATAATTAATTTAATGAATAAATAGCTTTGTAAGTAAACATTATAAGTTGAAAAACTCACAGCAGTTGTTTCAAATCTAAATAATAACATAACACTTCATCAGGTAAAAAAAAAAAAAAAAAAAAAACTAGGTACGAATGCATCATTAAAGCAGAAAGGATACCACCTACTAAGACTTTTGCATATAACTTAGTACTGCTTCTATCTACCAAGCAGAGAAAGTGCAAAAGTGCAAAAAATGATTCAAAGAAGGAAAACATGTTTAAAAATTGTTGTATAAGATAAATGTTAAATACTTGGTTTCAGAGCGAAGCTAATAAACATTAAAGGGTTAAAACTGCTTTGGACAAGCCAGTTTAAAACGTCTGTATGATTGTGATTGATGAAATCGACGAGTTATAGAACTTTGAAAAAAAGCAAATTAGGTCTGCATGTAATACATATACTACTAAATTTCTTGGAAATTATAATTTTAAAATTACATATGTGCGTTTATTTGGTCGTGTAAGCATCCCAACCGTTTATTTATCACATTATGAAGTATATATATATATATAATGAATTTTAAATGTATCTTTAGTTATTCAAGAGTAAATTTTAAAGATGCAGAAAGCAAAAAATGTTATTCTCATTAAATCATCATTAGTAATTACTGAGGATTTATTGAGGTTGTTCATAAAAATACAATCGGTGACATCAGGAAAAAAATAGGAATCCGGACTTAAATAAAAAAAAAAAAAAAAAAATCAGGACCTTACAATTTATTTAAAAAATTATTTATTTTTTATTTTATTTATAATTTGTCTAAGATTGATAGTAGATTCTTCAGGTAATATATAAATTAATTGTAACAATGCAAAGATTGAATAAAAAAATGCCTATCAAAAATAGAATTACTCTATAAAATGGTTTCTTAAACAAAACATGTAGTGCCTATAGTGGCATGTTTTAAAGAGTTTAGTAGTCAAATATTTTCTCACCTTTACAACTTTCCCGAGATTGAGGGTAGATTTTTGAATTGGTATATATATTAATTATAACACAGGTGACGATCATGAAAACGACAATAAATGGCAGTGATAGTGCTCTATAAAATACTTTCTTGAACATAAATAGCTTCGTGGAATGTCTAATATCATGTAGGGAGATTGAAATGAAGAATAGAAATTTGATCCTTGCAAGTATCTTTGACATTCCGTCTATAAATTAAATTTTACACGCTGTTTAATTTAATAGTACTTTAAAGCAACTCGGTATATAAAGGGTTAAGCACTCAATTTATTTTAGCTATATCTCTGAAATGAATTTTTAAATACAAAATGATACCCCAAACGAACAATTCGTACGCAACAATTATAATTCTAAATAAGCACTGTATATACTAGGTGTATTGGTTAATAAAATGGATTTTGTACGCAAAGAAAACACGATAATTTTAACAGAAACATCACATGTGCTTTACTGAAAGTAATGGCCATCACTAGCTACACATTTCTTCCATTTTCAGGTAATTTGTCGATACCGTCGCAATAGAACTTTGCGTCCTTGGAGGCAAACTAATCAGAGACCTACTTTTCCGATTCTTCATGCATTGTAAAGTGCTGCTTAAAAAGTATGTTTCATCGAACGGAATAAGTAGTAATCTGAAGGACAAGGTCTGGTGAATACGGAGGGTGAGCTAATATTTCCCAAGGAAGGTCATTTAAGGTGTCTAACTAGTTTTGAATTGTGTGATAGTGTGTTATCATAAATTACAATTACTTTGCCGTGTCTTGTTGCCTACTGTGGTTGTTTGACGATCAAAGCATGGTTCACGTTCAGATTGACTATTTGTTGTCAGTAGCGATCACCGTTAATGGTTTCACATACACCATTATACAATATGCTGTCAATTGTTTGTCTTCAAACATTTCATTTGATCTGGCCATTCGTTGTCATTCACATAAAAATCTCCTCTTTTAAAGCGTTTAAACCTACATTCACGCGTACCTTGAGATGGAGTATGTTCACCATAAGCTTCCCGGAGTATATTATAATATTAGCAGGACTTTTCTTCAAAATAAAATAATGAATCAACACCTCTCGCATGTGTTCTTTTATTAGTTTGAGAATTGTCATGTTTCAGCGTAAATATATTTATGAAGTTTAGATTTTCGCCCCACTTGATTTCTGAGGATTTGACGCTTTTTGTCATTGGAATGAAATAGCCCACACATCACTTAGCATCCAAAGCATTTTACTGAAACTCCATCTATTGAAAACGATTCACATTATTAACCGGTGCAATTAGTATATATAAGGAATTTTGTGTTTATTGCAAAAAGATTAAAATTTAAAAAAAAATGTAGGAACACTCACTTTTCTATTACAATAGCTAACAGAAAATATGAATAGATAAATTTTTATTATATTGGTGATTTGTGTATGATTATTTATCATTATCGTTGTACTGAAACAAAGTATAATTTTGTCGCAAGTTGACATAATCATATTAAATAATGAATAAAATGTGTATAGTTTCAAAAATAAATAAACTAGCATGTTGTGGTCATCAGAAAATTTTCTTCTATATCATTCTGTGTAACAGCGCCACTTTTCTAGTTTAACATACACAAATATTTAATCATAGCTTTTCATCACAATAAGGATTTTACAAATGGAGTTTGGTGTTATTTAATCATCAACTGCTGATATGTAGCGATGCAAAAATCACAGAAAGTAAGTAATAGTAGGGTCACCAGTCGGACGATATACACCCACATTAAGTCAGCTTTCGTGTTTATGAAGGTTATCACACATATAAAGTTTGGTGTATTTATATTCCATTAGATATTTAGCCTTCCTATTCACGGGGTAAGATGATATACAGCAGCGCTACATGCCGGTCGTTTTGCACAAAAATGTAATCAACACCATATTTTATAATGAACCTCTCATATACTAAGGTTTGTGATATTGTCCGCAATAGAATTTGAGATATAGCTTTAAAGTTCACGGGGAAATTGCAGAATAGTAGCGCCACCTATTGACTGATATCCACCTAAATATAATCAGCATTATATTTCATAATAGCCATCTTACATATTAAGTTTTGTTCTGTTTTACACAATATTTTACACAATATATTCCCACTTAAGGGAACTCTCTACCAATGTCTCCGAAAGCCGAAGCCAATGTTATTCTATGGAAAATTTTATTCCGTTTTCACTTTACGAAAATTCACAGCTATTAAGCAATTTATCGTTTACAAAAATTGTTTTTTTTTTTTTTTTTTTTTTTTTTTTTTTTTTTTTTTTAAGATTTCATTTTTAAACTCAAAAATGAAAAATTTCACATTGGGAAAATTCGCATTTTACAACCTTAAAATAAAATATTAAAAACTTTAAAAAGTAATTTTTAGAAAGTGATAAATTGTTCAATAGTTATGAAATTTCTGAATGTGAAAACGGAATTAAAAATATATATTAGTTAATAAGTTACAATGGGGTGAAATTCTCCATAGAATAACATTGGCTCTGGCTTCTAGGGAAGATAAGTGGAGAGGCCTCTTAAATGGCAGAAATCGCAGTATAGCAACACCACCTGTAGAATTTGCACCAAAAGTTGGTAGACACTAATTTATGTCAACGTGCAACTGCATATAAATTCATATGGAATTTTGTACATTAGTTTTTGAGCTAAAACTGTCTCAAATTTTTTGTCACACATAGAGAGATACGCAGACACACGCACAGACATTTTCTAAAAATGGTCAAATCATGTTTTGGACCTTTCAAAAGTAAATTCATTGAACACCGGAAATCGAATATTTTTACAAATCCAAAACCTTCTTCTATTGAATATAGAAGAAAGTAAAAAATTAATTAATTCTTTAACGATTTTATAATATTATTCGGATCTGCTTAATGTTTCAAAAGATAATAAATATGTAAAATATCATTATGTATAGATTAGTTTTTGGGAATAATTTATAGATTCATTATGATTTGTACTCTAAAAATTAAACAGAAGTTTGAAATTTTTGCTACACGGAACCTAGAATTTAGCAATCGTATAAAGAAAAAGATAATTCAAATATTAATAAATTTGTTAATTTTCATTTATTTATTTATTTTTTAAATTCTTTGAGTCATTCTAATGGTAAATTTCTTGGTAAAAGACTTGACTCTTTCAAATAAATACAATGAAAGATCTGTAATCTAAATTCTTTGGTAAAACATTTGTTCAAATAATCGTTTAGCTCGTTCACAAACGCTTTTATGCTTCTCATAAAGAGTAAGAGAGTAATGACCAAAGGTTGAGGTCACATGAATACACGAGGTTAATCCCTTCTATATTGCCTCAGTTGAAAATTGCTTATATCTACTTAAGGAGAAAATGTAAATAAGTTATTTCAATATTTCAAATTTAAATTAATGTTTGTTTTGTATTATTTGCAGCTATGCTTATATATATATATATATATATTTATAATTAAAAAGTAATGTTACTTGCAGTTTAAAAAATGTTGTTTTTCAGAATTTAGTAAAAAGCAACATATTCTCATATTTAATGCGCAAGAAAATGCAGATAAAAAAAAAGACATTTTAAAAGTATAATGATGAAAAAATTCAAAGAAAGAAGGCAAAAACCCGAAACAAAAACTTATACCAGGCTCCAAGACATCGAGGCTACCTTCAGGGCAGCCTCTCAATACAGGGTGAATATTAAGGAGTCTCAAGTGCTGCTAGTAAAATCTAAAAGCAGCATAGGTCTCTACATGTTACCAAGAGAAAAGAATAAATCCACAGAAGTTCAGAATACAAAATAAATATTAAACATATAAAAAGAAAACTGCAAAAATATACAGTATATATAAAAATATAAACTTATAAAAAATATTGAAAAAGAAGCTTACATAAAAGATAAACCAATGAAGCCCTTATACAATAAACAGACATTAAAATTAACATTAAAATTTTTAATTTCACATTATATATGTATAAAAGAGAGACTTGGACCTAGTGGAACACATCCCTTTAAATCTATTATTATTTAACCTTTATAAAGACTCGTAGAAGACATTATGGTGCTCGCTGTATAAAGCAAAAACCACATAGAAAAAAACTAAAACAACCATATTATTCAAGTTTTATGTTTTAAACCTCACATACTAATTTTTCCATCTTGAGTTATTTAAATTTTGCCGAGATTGAACCACAAACGACACGTTTTGAATAGTTTTTCTACAGTAAAATTTATTCTTTTTATATTCCTAAAAATGTTTGATTATTTCTAATAACTCTATAATATTAATGGTGTTACTCATTTTGCGTCTACGTGGGCACAATGGACCATTCTCCAACGTGCCTAAAAGTAAAGATTTAATATGATTTATTTTAATTCAAGCTGTAATAATATATACAATAAGTTGTAAAATGCAACAAGTTATACAATATATTAATATCTACAAATAATTAAGGAAAACAACAAATATCTGAATAGTATAAAAACATTTTTATAAATATTTAATTTCTGAAAATAACAAATATTTGAAATATATAATAATTAATATATGAATATTATAATAATAAAGAATAAAAGATAGCATATTATAAAAAGAAATGAATAAATAATTAAAATAATAATGTTTTTGTTATTACTTAATTAACAAAGCCTAAAATCAAAACTTAAAGCAATATTACCTAAAGGAATATTCCTATGGTTCTATCTAAATACGTGCCCAGGAGAACGTTCTTTTCCCTTTTCGTTAAAAATAAATAAATAAATAAAAGTGTGAAAGTGGACCACTGTGCCCCATCTTCCCTTGAACTGAAGCAATAAAAACAAAGAACAGTGACAGATAATACAAAAATGTATTACTATACGTTAAACGTATTCTGCAATAAGATTTAAATTAGCGATAGATATGGCTATGAATGAATGAATTAAATAATCGAATAATATTTATTAAAAATTTTACGATTTTCTTTAGAATTTTTGTTAAATGTTAAGCATTTTAAAATTGAAGTACGGTATTTCTGTTGATGGTTTTCTAACATTGACATTAAAAATGACATTCATAATCACTAGAATTCATATATTTCATATATTGTAGTAGTAGTATCTTGAAACTGGTGCTTTTAAATAAAAATAATTGTTTCCTGTCTGCATAATTAAGCACAGCACTTCATTACGCTATAAAATTAGGTACAAGTGCACTGTGAAAGTAGCAATGCATTAAAAAAAAAAAAAATGCTGGGGATTGAATAAGACAAAAACTTGAAAAAAAAAAAAGTTGGAAATCAGACATTCTAAAATAAAATAGTTTAAATTGAAATAGTAAAAAATAAAAGAAATTATATAAATAAACAATATCGGAAGTCAGAAAAAATGTGAACAATTTCTAACTATCAGAAGCGAAAGCCATTAAATATAATATATATATATATATATATATATATATATATATATATATATATATATATATATATTAAATAAAAGAATGTCGATTCTTATTTAAGAAAGGTATGGACAATTTTATGAAATGTTACACCATAACAAAATTTTAAAAATTAATTTCAGAAAATTAAATAGTACATTTGTCTTTCTCTTGCTTTAAAATATAACGAATAAAGCTAAGGTGTTACATTTATAGCAACTACAAAATTTATATTTGATTTTCTAAAATTAATTAAAAAAAAAAAAAAAAAGTGATAGGATAAAATTTCATGAAATGTTCCGTATTTTAGTAGACTTTCAAATCATAAATGATCTGATTTCTCCTTAAATATTGAAGAAAATTTAAATATAGTTACCTGAGCAGGATAAGCGTAAACTTTAAAGCCTGATGTCTGTCAATTTAGAAGAAAATGACTGAAATGAACGAACAAAAAATAATATAAAATATTTCGAAATATTCTCATTATAATTAAAAACTCATTGTATTAAAACTAAGATCATTATGCCAGAAATGTTCATTAAATCGAAGATATTAACCGAAATTTTATACAGGGTGTCTTCTTAAGATGGTCCAAATTCTGCCCAATCAGAATCTTCACACTTAATAGATAAAAATGTCCAAAATACTGTGTCTGTGTGACCCTCAGTTAAAAAAAAAAAAAGTAAAGAAAGTATGACATCATATCATATCTACCTACTACTAGGGAATAAAATACCTCATTGGAAACATGGATAATCAGTGTTTGCATTTGTTTAGATAGAAAGATGTTCAAAATGTCTACCGTGCTCATTAAACGTTCAAAGTGTTTTACCGTGTATGCATCTGCGCGCTGTGCAAAATCTGACTACATGCATTAAAACAGCATGGTGTCCACCGAAATACGTGCAGCATATCGTTCATGGACTACAGTAGTATCGTTCATGGGCTACAGTACTTGATTTTTCGAGTAGTGGCACAGCTAAAAAAAAAATTCAATTTTTGGTTTAAAGTGTTTATTCCTATGGAAATATATAAGATATATCTTAATTTAAACATGCCTTACGGCGTATATTTAAAATTATGAGATGTGCCAGTATTTTTATTGAGAACACTGTAAATACAAGTGTCTGAAATTTAGGCACAAATATATCTAAAATGGGGTGTTCAATTTTAAGATGCTAAAAAGTGTCTTATTTATTTCAGACACTTGAAGTATCTTAAAAGGCACACCATTTCCCACACTTGAAGTGTCTGAAATTCCGCAATTTTTTATCCTAGCTACAGTGAATATTTTTCATGAATAAATAATTGCGTGTTATACTGTTTATCAGTGAAAAATAGATTGTAGTACCTTCTAGAGCATAAATAGAAACATTAATAATTTTTACAAAAAATTTTTCCATTGGCGGTGCAGGAAATCGAACCGACAACCAACAGATTCAAAGGCGAGCGTCTTCCCAATCAAGACACCGGGACACACGCTGCATGTTGCTTGTATAATGAAATGTATTCTAGTATCCGTTAAAGAAATCGAAGTTTTGTGTCTTTGCAATAAAACTATCCATAATAACTAAAGCTTAATACATATTATTATCTTAAATTTTACGTATAGAGGTTTAGAGTTTTTTGTAAAATAAGAAAAAATAATAGACTATGATAAATAAGAAAAAATAATAGACTATGGATTTTAAACACTTATGTGTCTTAATTTAAGACAGCACATGCGTCTGAAATTTTGCATGCTTAAGTGTTTCAGACATTTATGTGTCTAAATTGGTATTTCAGACACATTTCTGTCTGAATTTAAGACGCTTCTATATTTACAGTGAAGTACGTATTCTTCCCATTGAGATCTGGACTTAGTCCTAAAATAATATTCTTTGAATTGTGCTGTCCATGAGCGATATAGACGAGCATCTTAAATAATTTTCTGTAAAATAATTAGGTCTCGATTAACTAATTTCTTCAGATGAACTCATAGATTGAATTCCAAAGGTGTCAGATACAGCGATCGTGGTGGCCATATTCAGCCATTTTTTTTTTCTCGAAAACTATGGGAAGTACAGGTACAGTTTACTGGGGATGTTTTATGTTTACCAGAGTCTGACTTTAAATAATTTGATTATTTATTCTAATTATGTAAATACTTTGTTTCCGTACTTGAAAATTAACTTCTCCTTTTCTCAAAACATTATTTTATGTGTAATTTTTTCTGTTATTTTATTCTTAACTTAATAAGATTTTATTAACTTTTTATCTGAAATAAAATATGCTATATACTCATTAAAAAAATAAATAGAGATACGAAGTTAATTCTTTGAATTAGAACTAAATCTATTTACTTTCGTCATTTATTTGGTCCCCATAAAAAATCAAAAGGCAACGGGACGCAGCAATTAATCCTAAATCTCATTGACCTTTACAGCGTCACCCTTATATTTCAAAACTGGCCATCCACGTTCCAAAACAAAAAGACATACCTTAGCAATCTCATGACAGAGATAGATAATAATTATGTAGAACGGCTTTTACTAATCACTTAACTTGTTTCAATATTTCTATGTTGAGCACAGATTAAACAGCAAGGCAATCATCACGATTAACGGACGAGAATAAAAGGAAGGAAAGTTCAACTTTGTAAATAAGTCGACGTTTACAATTAAAATGTCAAATAGCAGATGGTCTCTAGGTACGAGAGGATATATTTTTGATGTTTTATGGGGATCTAATTGATCGGGGGAAATTATAAGACTGTTGTAACTTCATTTTAGCTAGTAAAGGCTGTCGTTGAATCGGAAAATTTATTATAGGCCCTCTGGTTGGGTTTCGTTAAGCATGAGATTTGGAGTAATTTTGTGGGTTTGTACGGTGTTTTTCTACGGAAGGAATTTGCTTCAAAGTTTATTTTCTGCACATACATACAAAAGAATATCAATATTCTTTTGTTGTTAAAAATAATTTATGTTTTGTTATTTGGGTCCCATGACTGTTTTATTGTTCCTGTAATAAAACATTTATCAAACGATAAGTGATAAAGTATAGACGATTCGTTGTAATATTTATTATTTTCAACACATATTGTTAAAAATAACATTAGTTTAGTACATGTTTTTTTTGAAAATATAAAACATAGTACAAATTATTAAAAGACAAATTCGAGAATACTGATGCAGACGTGCCAACTCACTGGATTTTTTTTTTAAATATCAATAATTTTTTATAGAAAAATCTGACTTATATTTTAGCGAAATGTCTATGATTAAAAAAGACGAATATAATTTTAAAATAATAGTGTTATGAATTAATCCGGAAGGTTGGCAGCTCGGCTAATGTAATAAAATTATAGCTTATAAAGACAGCTGTTGAATCAAAAACTTCTGGCTCACTCATTTATTGTGATACGTTAAGCTTGAGATTTTTAGATTTAGTTTAGGGGATTTTACGATGTTTTACAAATATTAACAATATAAATAGTGATTTTGAATGTTTGTTTGCGGTTGAAACGCTTATGATGCATTATTGCTTGAGAGCAAAAACAACTGTAATTACCATGAAAATATATTAGCAACAGCACCAAGATGAGTGTAATTCTAATGCTTAAACGATAATTTCATATTAAAAAGTGTTTAAAATATTAGTTTTATTACTAAAGCAATAAAGAGTAGCTAAAACCAATGATATAGCTTTTTAATATAGCATTTAAAAAAAAGTATCATCAATATTTTTGATTGGATTTCCTTAAATATGAGCTTTTGTGTTGTTTATAAAGCTTTTCTCGTATGTTTCGAAAGTTATCTATAATCTATGCAAAGAATGTTGTTTACTCCATTTTTTATTTTTTTTGCAGAGAATGAAGAATGTATCGATCTGCGATAATTTAAAATAAAGTTATCGATTTTTTTTTTTCATTTTTAACAAACAAACAAACAATAAAATAAAATAAAATAAAATAAATAAATAAAAATAAATAAATAAATAATAAAATAAAATAAATGTAATATTGAGAATAAAAATGACATTTTGGATATTTAGTGTTATACTACTTCTCTTATATGGAAATAGGAATTATCATGGAAGATAATTTTTTAAATAATAATTTTAATAAATTATTTTTACCGAGTGAATTTGTATAGAAAAATATAGAAGAAAGTTATGTGGTGGTCGCAACTTATTTTATCTTAAAAGAAACTTTTTGTAAATAACATTTCAAATATAGGAATTATTTTCTAATTAGTATGTTTTGTATACCTAGTCACCATAAAAAGTTACCTTTTTTATTTTTCAAAACATAAGACCTCTTATAAAATTTATTACTATAATAATAATAATAATAATATAGAATAAAATAAAAGAATAAAAAGAGGCTGTATATGAATAGAGAAACTTTTTGTAATTGAAAGTATAGGGCTAATGTAAAGAGTTTAAAAGATAAGCCGTCTATAATGAAATTAAAATTTATAATGCTAACAATTTCTATTACAATAAAAATTTATGAATGGAATATCGATAATTTACAGGTATTTAAAACATTACACTCCGATTTTAGACCCCTTAGCAATTATCTTTTTCCAAGGAAGGTTTTAAAAGTAAACTCTGGATGAAATCAAATGAAGAATATGCATCTGAATTTATAAATTTACAAAAAATGATATATAATAATCTATATGAGACACATGCTTTCCTTTTAAATCTTATATGATATTACTTTAAAAAATTTAAGAAATATATTTATGCGTGAATAATAAATTAATGATATAATTTCTAACAATTTCCTTAACTTATATGCCGTCCATTTTAAGTGGAAATAAACAGGTTTCTTCCAGACATAAGGTTTAAGATTATAAGGAAACTGGACCATAGAACCTTTAAATTTGACCTACGAACTTTACTGAGAATAGCCAAACATCATGAATCGCAATTTACAATTTAGTAATATTAACCCAATTATTCCCTTTATGCAACAATTAAGCGTTTAAATAATCTCTGAATGGAATTATTTAAAGTAGATAATTGTTATAAAATCTAATTATTACCAGAATGCGCTACAATGAGATCCAATATCCTGCAGTATTAGTATAATTTATCTCGATAAAAGCTGTTTCGGTAAACGAATTCGATTGTATTAAATAACATTTTAGGTAGTTGGTTCACAAGATTTTTAATAGTTTTAACCCATAAATCAAAATGATTTTCAGACATCTGCATTCGGATATGTAATGTCATTTTAATTGGCATTGGCCGCACCCATCTTTTTTTGTATGAACCCCTCCCAAGCCTTTAAAATAAAATCACCACACCCCAATATATATACTTATGAAAACTCTATAAAAACTAATCAGCCCCTAATGCCTTAAGATTCCTTAAGTTATTAGACAAAAGGTAATTTTTTTCGCTATAAACCTGTCAAAACACATTGGCAAAAAAAGGATATGATATTAAATAGGCAACATCAGTATACAATCGATCATCTTTGTATGCCCATTTTACTATTAGAGCCCAATCAATTTCGGCGAAGCTAATGATGTCAAAAATAACAAACAAAGAGAACTTGCTCATTTTTAATATAAAACTTTGCAATCTAATCAGATTATTGGCTATTTGTCAAGTGACATCCTTCGGGAACAGAGTTTAACAGTGTGGGCAAATTGGAAATGGAATAGATTTCGAATTTTATTTTCTAGCATTTATAGCTCTAAGTTAATTTATCAGCTTTAATAAGACAAGTCAAGTATATTTCTTTCCGAAGAAGCTTCAGTTAATACTTTACGGGGTGTGAAATTTTCACTTCATCTATACTATAATGGAAGCAGTTTTAAAGTTATAACTCTGAAAGTGGCAGAGACAAATTAGTTTCTTGGAGGGTGGTTTCAGATGGCATTCATTTTATTTGATTTGAAAAGAATATAACTTCAATTCAACTATTTTATTCAATATATAAGTAAATAGTATTAGCTAAAAAATCATGAATAATTGAAAAGATTGGGGCAAGAAAGTGTCAAGCCACATTTTAAGTGAATTAAATCCAATAACATAATATATTGTAATGTATGTAAATATCCAATAGTACAATTATGCTTATTATTATAAATTACAATATCGTACATATTATGTACTTATTAAGTAACTAGGTAGCAGCATATATAAAATATAAGGATTAATTTTTGTCTCAAAAGTTTCTAAACATTTTTTAGTATAAAAAATAGTAAACACATAATCGGAATATATCATTAAAGTATCACTAAGCCATATTGTGATTAAGAATATTTCATAATGTTTCTAAGAAACTGGAAAAAACTTTATGTTATAAGAATTGAGTATTTGATCTAACTTTGAAATCGATATATCTCAGAAGTTCAGGAATGTTGCTTAGCAATTTCTTGCCTCGACCCCTCCAATAAGTGTTGAGAAAAAATGAAAAATAATAAAGAATCAAACCATAAATATGAATATGAATATACCTGTTTGGAGATTCATCAGAAAATACTGATTTTTAAAAGGAATTAACAACCCTATGTCTTCTGATATTTTCACAATTTTTTACCACTTTTTTTTATTAACTTCGATTCTTGTTTGTTTGTTTGTTTGTCCGGTACAAATCTTGCAATCTATTTTTAACTAACTTCCCTACTAGCTAGACATTTGAAACTTTCAAAGTAGCTCAGAACCCGGTGACAACACACTTCGAAGTCAGATTTTCGAATTTTCGAATAGTTTTCTTTTAAAAAATTAAAATATGAAAATAATAAGCTCTTAATAGCAATAAAATGGCCATTAAAATATTAGCCGTAATTTAATTGTTGCCAAAAAAAAAAAAAAAAAAAAAAAAAAATATGCGAGTTAATTTTTTTTCGACATAAAAATAAATACATTTAATTCAACGTGAACGTTAAAAAATTATAAAAAGTTAAATTATGCATCTCACAAAAATTGACGTCATTATCGCTTTGAAAATTTTATACACATTGATAAGTACTAATGTAGTTCACGATGCTAATATACGTTGTTCTAAAAGGAGTAATATTTTATTTTTAAAACCAACTTTTTTTTTCTTCACTATTATTATTATTTCACTGAACTGAGTCCGCGTGCTTAAATATTGCTTAAATATTATTTTTTATCCTCGCGTATTTTATTAATGATTCATCAGAAAATTTAAAATCATGGTATATAAAAAGTTTTTATTTATTTATTTTTTTTTATTTTATTTTTTTTATCTTATAATTTATTTGAAATTCACTTCCATGATAAATAAAATTTTTATATTCTAAAGTCCTTACATAGAAGGAAGTATTTTAGATTTAGGTTTATGTTTAATCCTTTCAAAAACAGTAGTATGCATAATTACCACCTAATTTTAATTCTTAGTTGCAAGAAAACCTCTGAATTTTTCAACATAATTTTACATATAAAACTTATTGGAAAAAATCAGTAATACCTTGTCTTCTAACTTTGCTAATTGCCTATAGTGCAGCACTAGTGCGATGTAGAAACCCCTCAACCTCTAAGTTTGCTCGTAAATTTCGTTGGTTTTTGGTATTAAATAAGCGTAATTAAATTGGCTATGAAAGAGCTAAAAATTTTCCGTTAAAAATACTTTCAATCGTAAATAATTTTAATTTTAGAAGCTCAGATTACTGGTATTTTTACAATACATTCGATTATCTGCCACTAAAATAAAATACCAGAATTTTATAATACTGAATTTTAAGATATTAAATTGCTGAAAAATAATCTCTATATATTAAAAAAAGTTATTGTCGCTGGCGTCATATTTTTTGTCTGCGACCGCATCTCCTCGCGAAAGGGAGTGTCCTTTACGTCATGACAGGTATCAATGTTTGCCGAATACTTCAAGCAAAGACATTTCTCTTGGTTATCAATTTCTATTGCCTTAATTAATGAATTTATCAATTAAAAATTTCACTTTAACAAAAGTATTCTATTTGTCAACTTGTAAATAGTTTCTCTTATTACGTTGTTTTTTCTGTCAATGACATCATTTTCCGCAGAAATAAATAAATAAATAAATGTCAATGTTGATATGTAACAAAGAAAATTATCGTCTGCAAATAAATAAAGATTTATCTTAGATATTTTCAATGAAAAAATGAATTTAGAATTGTAATTTATCGTCTGCAGATATGTTTATTTATTTATTTTTTTTTTTTTTTACTTTTAGAAAATTAAATGTGAAAAAAAAAAAAAAAATGGAAAATTAGCTTTCTCGAGATAGCCTCCCCTGCGAATAGGCGGGTAGAGCTCCATAGGGCTTGAGTGAAGCGAATCGAGGGGGGGGGGAGGTGAAGCCTACCTCACGGGTTGGTGAGCGGAGCGAGCGAGCAGGGGCAGCCCCCCGCTAGTATCGTGAATAAATACCAATAAACCTTATTTTAAAAATGTAAATGTTGATAGCTATGCTATATCAAAAAGAGTTATGTCAAACCCTAATATTAAATATGTTTACCAAAAAGACTACTGCATGGAAACAATGTAGGAAATTGAATTTTCAGTGCAGCTGATGCATTAATTTTCCCATTTAAATAAATTTTTACAGAAATCGTGTAACATTGTATTTAAAAAAAAAAAAAATGGTTTTGGAATGCTTTGTGCAAATATATAAAGTCAGATATCTATGAACATGAATCATCTTACAAACAGTTTAAACTACCACCACCAACAGAAACTAGGAGTTAGAAAGGCATAAATATTAAGCTATATTATTGGGTATTACTTCGTATTACAGTGGATGATTAAATTATAAGAATATATTATTATTATTATTATTATTATTTATTTATTTATTTATTTTATTTTTGACATTTTTTCGATTTTTTAGAAAAATTCTAGAGGAAATGGTCTGGAACTTCAGACATGCAAGGAACATTTATAAACTCACATTTGCCAATACCGAATTAGTCCAGAGTGCAATTAGGGAACCAACCACAAATTGAAAAAAAGTGCAAATACTTTGGATCACACTGTATCATAAAAAGTTACGAATGACTTGTAATTCTAACATGTTGTTACAAATGTTATGCACCATATTTGTGTATTATTTTGTGAGAATTGCACAATTATTTAGGTAGACATAATTTCATTTTTCAAAAATTATTCATTGTTTTGCAAAGTTTTTTGCTTATAACTAGAACGGATTCCTATAAAATTTTACAAAACTACCAGAAAAATTCACAAAACTTTAGAGAAACATTATTCTGAAACATAAAATTCACACGTGTAATATTCACTGAGATATGAACATTTATAGTAAATATTTTTTACTGCGCATGCGCGAGAGATAGAATTTTTTTATCTCACAGGTTGAAAGCTAGATATATTGGACAACGTCTGCGAAAAGTTCATTTGAATAGAGTAAAAATTAAGAAAATTGTCGCAAAAAGAACTAGATTTTAGGTATTTTTCAAGAGTTGAAATTTCATAAGGGGTTTTTCACAGGCCGCGTAATTAATTTAAAGATCCAATTATTTCAACCACGTTCCAAAAGTTCTTTTTTGGGAAAAACCCCTTATAAGCTTGTAACTCTAACATATTTTAGTTTATATACTAAGAGTGGTGAGATTATAAGTTTTTTTTTTTTTTTAATTTTTTTTTTTAACAAAAAAGAACTTTTGGTATGTGGTTGTGGTTAAATAATTGGATCTTCAAATTAATTACGAGGTATGTGAAAAACTCCTTATGAAATTTCAACTCTTGGAAAATACCTAAAATCTAGCTTGTTCTTTTGCCGACAGTTTGCTTAATTTTTACTCTATTCAAATGAACTTTTCACAAAAATTGTATCTAGCTTTAAACCTATGGGATAAAATGTTTCTATTTTTTGCGCATGCGGAGTAAAAAGAAAAAAAAATAGTACTGCTCATATCTCAGCAAGTAATACAAGTGTGGATTTTAGGTTTTAGAATAACGTTTCCTTAACGTTTTGGTAATTTTTCTGCAATTTTTTTCTGCAATTTTATGGAAATCCGTTCCAGTTATAAGCGAAAAAATTGAATAAAACTAAAAAGAATAGAAAAAAAAAAAAAAAATACCGGCCTAAATGATTGTGCAATTAAATATATATATATATATATACCGGCCTAAATGATTGTGCAATTAAAAAATAATAATAATGATATAAATAAATAAATAAATAAATAATATAAAAATTGCACATAGTACGTGCAACAATGTGTTAATATTACAAACTATATGTAGCTTTTTATAATACAGGGTGATCCAAAGTATTTGCGCTTTTCTTCAGTTTTTGGTTGGTCCCTTAATTGCCCTATGAACTAAATCGATGGAAAATGTGAGTTTATAAGTGTTCTTTGCTTGTATGAAGTTCCAGACCATTTTGTTTAGTGTTTGTTTTAGAAAATCGAAAAAATGTGAAAATAAAAATAATTTCTAATAATTTGATCACCCGCTGTACAATGTTGAAATTTCAAACTAATTTTCTAATTATCTCTTAATTAGTGAATTTTTTAAGTTTTATTAAAGTATTAAAGCATTACAACAAATTTCAAGCATATAAGTGTACTACTACAGGTCGTGTCATTTTTGAAACAGTAGCAGAATGCACCATCTAAAATGTTGCCTAAAACAATAAACATTGTAACGTCTCAAAGTAGGGGATAAAGGTAAATAAAGTTTTTTTTTGTTAATAATGAAATTTTAAAAGGAAATTTGTATTCAGTTTAAAATAAGACATACGGCGAATAAATAAGTTTTTGGTGACATTGCGAGGACCCGTGAAATATAAGCTGGTTTCATCTTAAGACTTTTTTTTATTACCCCTTTGTTATTTCTTCACCATCACGTTCACTGTTTTGATATAATAGTGAAAGTTTGTTTTAGCGTTTTATCTACTGACGCTACTTTAAAGTACCATTAATTTAAAAAGCGCATAAAATCGAATTAACGTAAGTAATGCTAAAGGTATTTATAAGAATGGAACTTATATACTCCACTTTTATCTCGCTACATAGTACTAGACGCTGCAAGTAGCCATTTTTGTTCCAGAAAGAATTTTATAGAGTGCTCTTGCTGTGTTTACTCGCCATTTTTCACGATCTTCACTTGCTTTATAATTAATTCCCATATTACCTGAAGAATCTACCCAAATCTTACAAAGAATATAAAGAACATAAAAAGTAAATATTTTTTATACTTTTTTAAGGTCTTAATAATTTTTTCGACCGCTGTGTATCAATGATATACAAAAGTATCCTTTCACTAAATCCTCATTAATTACTATAATGAAGTGATATACATAATTTTTATTTAATATAGGGTAGGTGCTCCAGTAATTGGCATCTATCCCGAAATAATTAATAAATAAGAAAAATAATAAAACCATATATTTTACATATAAGAATTTTAACATTTTATGTCAAACACTGGAGCATATATGATATTAATAACTGGTAAAATGAATAACTAGCAGTGTCAAACGCTGGAAAATAGGGTACCAGTTACTGATAAAAGGAAAAAATGGCAGTGTCAATTACTGGAACATTGAGTGGGTGTCAAATAAAAATTCATAAATAATAATAATAATAATAATTGTTATCAAATGTATATATTTTAACATATATGTGGTTCTGAATGTCTTTCATACCATATGTACTAACTTAAGATTTCTAAAAATATTTCCTGATGACTAGAATATTAAAATCATCAGAGATTGCTCTAAAAGTGTCAATCATTGGTGCACTTACCCTATATAGTTATAAAATACTCTTAAATATCTAAATATATATATATATATATATATATATATGTTTCAAATACATTTTTTGTCTCTCACATAATGCGGAAGATAAAGTGTTAAAGGATAATTCCAAAGTAAAATATGTGTAAATCACATGTAGAGTTAGTTCCACTTGTAGTACTATTTTTTAACAATAACACAGGTCTCAAAGGAAAAATAAATAAATAAATAAATAAAAAATAAAAAACCTTTTTCTTCAGATGCATGAAATTTGTTTGGTAAACTTTACGTTTTCGAGGATGCTGAATGCAAAAATGACCTCTATTTCTACCCATCACGCACAGTATTTTTGAAAATAATAGTGGTTTGAAAAAATAAAAATAATTTTATTAGATTAAACTAAACATATTCTTTCTCGTGATTAATTAAACTGTTCTTCTGTGTTATATTCAACATTCTATGTTCACTATTTTTTTGCCCGTGAAATCTTTTCTTCTTCTTTTGAGCGACTTCCCAAACATGCTTTCACTTTCACCCCTTCTACTGTACCCCCCTCCCCCCCTCACATCCTCCTATTTTCAATTTTGTATTTGTTTGTTTATTTATTTTAAGATTTACTTTAATAAAGACTGTTTTAAATTAAGAAGAAATTATTGAATATGTTTTTTATAATTCACAAAAGAATACCAGACTTCATGTTTGTACGCAAAATTGAACTAAAAATACGCGTTTTGCAGCAAAAAGAAAAAAAAAAAAAACCTTAACGTGATAGAAATTTTTTGTTGGATTTTTCAGTTTCATCTTTAAGAAATATATAAAACATCTTATCCAATTTTTTGTTGAAAGCCTGTGTAATCATTATCTTATTTATTCTCTCCCTTAAAAAAACTTCTCTAGAATTAGGATAAAGGGTTCTGTATGGTAATAATGGCAGGAAAAAAAAAATAATAATCTTGTCTTTCTACACGAATGATACTGTAATATGGAATTAATTTTAAATGACACTGCTCTGCATGAAAATTGCCTCAACACCATTTTGGCAAATTCTTATGTAAAATAACCTCCTAAATCCAAATATGACATCCATTTTGCCCTATCATCCACCGTTTTTTAGGGACGGCCCCTATTTTGATCACTTTTCGGCAATTTTATGGCTATAAATTTGATTTTTAGGAAGGGAAAGGATTATTGTAACTGTTAAATATGAGGGGCTACAGAATTGGAAAATTCTAAAACATAAACATTTGCGGCAAGGGAAAAATTTAGGGGGGGGGGATTTGCCACTGAAATTATGCATTACATTTCTCATATTTTTTAAATTTCTTATGTTATTTATTAAACATTATATATATTTTTGTTTTTAAGTGTTAAACTAATCCTTTTTCATTCTCCAAGTCAACTTCATGGCCATAAAATTACCGAACAGTGATGAAAATTGGGGGAGGAGGTGGTGTCCCTAGAAAACGGTGGGTGACAGGGCAAAATGGTAGTCATATTCGGATTCAGGAGGTCATTTTATATAAGAATCAGCAAGAATAGTATCAGGGGTCATTTTTTTTTTTTTTTTTTTCCGCGCAGTGTAATTTATCGACATCTCTGAAAAGCTTGCAGTTTGTAAAAGCTTGTTGCTGAAACTTGCTTGTAGAATTCCGATATCTTATGAGAATGTAAAAAGAAATTTTTTGTGGTTTAATCAAATGACAAAACTTACTTTTTATTTCCATTAACTTTCGATTCGAAGTAACAAGAAAATGCCCTGTATAATCTATTTCTGTTTAATTTAAACATAGTTAGGGGTAGTGAAATCTAAATTGATGTTATAATGCCAACTGACAGCGTAAAAAATATACTAAAGGGCAGAGAACAAAGATGGGAGGGATTCCAGTTGAAAGTTAATTGGATACAGCTCCTTAATCTGTCTTCATGCGTCACTTTGGTTTCTAAAGCCTTTACTGCGTCAAATGGACGTAGAATCCGAAAAGCTCTACATTCTAAATATGAGTGATGATCTTTAAAGCTGTTTATTTTATTTTTAGTTTTCAGCTTAATTGTTTTAGAATTCCTTTTAAGAGCTAATGGGGTATTATGCTCATGAAAAGTTACTTTTCGGTTATAATGGAGGTCATATCAGAACAAAGACAATGAATTTAAATAGTTATTCAAATATTTTATGTATTTTATAAAAAAATAACTAAACGCTTGTCAAATCGCTAAATGTATTAGTATTTATTCCATTGTTTCTGAAATCTTTTATCAAACATTTTGAAAAGAAACTCTTTTATCTTTCAATTTAAGAAATTTTCTTTGATGAAAAGAAATTACGTCAGGTTTTTTGTGGGTTATTCAGCTATAAATGAAGGTTTTTATGACAATAAAAATTAAATAATAAAAAAAAATAATAATCTGCGCTAATTTAAAGATGTTTTTGTGTGTGCAGAACCAAAGATTTGTGGCAATAAACTTGGCAGCTATGCAACTGCCAATTTTTACGCTTTTTAAATACATTACTTTAATCGTATAGAAATTCTTCTTTTAGTTAACAGGGAAAACCGTTACAGATATTTATGAAAGTAAAACTTTGCATTAAAAAATTACTGGAAGCCAGAAAGCGTAAAAGTTGGCATACTTGTCTATAGAAAGAAAAATAAGAACAGGTAGATTTATAATCATATATATACAGTAACGGACTCAAATTTTATACATTTCCGTCGTAAAAATGAACTCGTAAAATTATTTACAAGTTTTCGGTTGACGTGCTAGGTAGAAAAAAAAACACCCTCTTCCCCCCCCCCCCCCAAATAAAGTCCCCCCACTTTTTTTTTTTTTTTAATAATTAAGGCTTTATAACATTCTGGGCAACTTATTACTAAAAATAATCAAAACTAATTTATACACAATACTTAATTGTGAATATTTTAAGAAATGTACACTTCTATTACCTTTATCCGTTCGGAAAAAGAACACTCTTTATTTCTTTTAAAGTATTCATTTTTATTAAAGTGTTTGTTTACACCATTCGAAATGTATTAAAAATAAACCAATGTAAGTACAAGATAATTTTAAATAAATCGATTATTCCGAAAAAGCATAAACAATATAGAATTACGTAAAAACATATTAATACTTAATGACCTTATTTCAGTTTAGTTGTAGATGTGGAAATCATAATAATCTTGCCTATAATCTGCTCCTTATGCTATTTTGGGCCCGCAAAGATTTAAGCACGGATTTTGTGATTTTGCTGCTTTTCTTCTAAGATATATTTTTATACAGCTTAAATCATTCCCTTTTACTTTTTTGGTTTTCATGTGCAACTATTGAGCTAAAGTTGTGGATCATTAAATACCAAACAACCGAACACTTAATTTAACAGACGATAAATGATTTATTGTTATCACTGCAGTGAAATTCACCAGAAAAAACTGGTGTTGAATGGTAAGAAATAAAAAACTTTATAAGCAAATACTATACATTTCAAAAAGTGGCAACAATTGTTTCGGGGGGAATTAATGGCATGACTATTCATCAGAAAAAAAAATAATAAAGGCATGAATGCAGTATGGAAGCGCCAATGCTGCCCTTGCAATATCAAAATATCACGTAATATTAACAAAGTGTTGCTCTCACGAAAATAATGTGATGTTTATTACGGCCTATTTCGGCTCTTATAAACGTACTAAGTGTTATAAAGAGTATAACAAGAATTCAAAAACAGCTAAATAATATAAATAAATGAATAATTAACATAAAATATTATTTTTGTTAAAATAAATTTGGATTCTCCATAAGTCCACTGGAAAACCATGTTTACAATGAAAGTGAAATACTCAGAGTAATTATAAAATATTTTAGGGAATATTCAAAGTCAAATTTAGAGCCCTAATGATTATATTCATCAGATATATTCTTATAATGAGGAAACTTTAGACTGTCTCTGTATACATGTTTCGCAGTATAGGAAAATGAAAACTTGTAGAACTTATTGTAAGGTAGTACTTTCATTTTCATTAACTGGTTATTTGAAAATTTTCTAGAAATTAAACGTAGAAAATTTAAATTTTCTATTCCGAATTTTCTTCTACAATTTTGTTTTGTCAATTTTAGGATAGAAAAGGTTCTAAGTAATAAAAATTTTTTATTGAAAAAATAAAAAAATAAA
The DNA here is from genome assembly GCA_963930645.1 of Salticus scenicus. NCBI lineage: Eukaryota > Metazoa > Arthropoda > Arachnida > Araneae > Salticidae > Salticus > Salticus scenicus. The sequence goes on from OZ005657.1 coordinate 228,438,238, forward strand.
TATTTGGAGGAGGCGGTGTCAATCTCTCAAAATCTTATTTGTTACACACAAATTATTTAACAAATTATTTTTAAATAATTTTTTATATATGCAGGATTCTTATAACAAATACGAACAATGAATATTTTGTGTATTGCAACTGTTTTGTTGAATGTTTTTGTAATGTAATTTAATAGTATTTTATTTATCTAAGCATATAATATATATATATACACATAGTGAAGATTTTGTGAAATATGCTAGTGAAATCTATCACTCAAATCTCATTTTAAACCGGACTGACGCTGACGGCAAAATTTATTTTTTGAATTAAAAAAAAAAAAAAAAACTGTTGAAAAATGGTTGATTGGTATCTACGATAAAAGACAAGTTCTTAGCTTTAAGGTTCATAATTTGACTAATTGTTTTTCTTGTGTTAGTCTTAAAGTATTAAAAAATATTATGTATACACAAATTAACAGAATTAAAACGATTTGCAATAATAAAATAGACTTGAATATAGCTCTTGAAAACCTTAAAAGCAGTTTAACCGTTACCCCCAGATTCTTACTAACAAGCAAACATTTGAATCTACCTGAATTAAATTTAACGTAAGATTTTTCTTCCTCTCGGGTGATATTTAAGAACTGGTAAGTGAAGCCGAAGAGTGTTTTCTCTTTTTGGCATGTGTGTGTGTGTGAGGGGGAGGGAAGTTCATTTTTCATTTGGCTTGTTTTATGAATTTATCTTTTATATTTATCTTTTTGTCTTTTTATCTTTTTATATTGATGTATTATTCTGTATTAATATATTTTATTTATGAATTTTATTCTTCAGATTAATGTTTTGCATTAATTCATTTTAATCTTAAATTCGATGGCTGCATGTATTTTTGCTTTCATCTTTGAGAAGTTGGGGGCTGGGAATGTATATTTTGGCTTAAAGCACACGTCCCCTCAGAAAATTCTCATTTTCTATTTTCTGCATGGGGTGGGGGAGCTCCCCTGAAGAAGACCTTCATGTGTTTTGGGATTCTTTTTCATTTGTTATCGGCTTATTATTTATAAATTTGTACTAAACCAATCCCAAAGTTTTATCTTGAATTTTATAACATAATTGAGCTTTTCTGATAGTATTTCTGTAAGTATTTTGGACTTTTACTAGAATAGTTTCTTAAAATCATCGATTATTTTTACCTAACTGGATTTAGCAAGCGAATATAATTACCGAGAAACGAAGCCAACAGTATAAGAAAATTTAAGAGGAAGAAACAAATGATTAAAGGAAAAAAAAATATGTTTTTTTTAAAATCAGTATAATACATTTAATGAATATTCGCATTAAGCCTATTTATCATATTTTAGCTGGTATGCAGGCGTATTACCTTTTTAATAATACCCTTTTACTAAAAAGTTAATTACTAATTGCGCATTTTTTTAAACTTCCGAAGAGACATAATAAACAAAGAAATTTTTCTATTCACAGTCTGTAAGATACGGACGCAAAAATATTTCTCTGGTATTTAATAAGACTGGAGTATATTTTATGAAAAAAAAAAATAATTAATAAAAAATAGTGTTTTTACTAATTCCTAGAAATGATATTGTGGGTATTTATTGCTCCATCATCTTCCTTAAAAAATCACCAGTCTACAAAATGATGTAAACAGAGATTTAATGTATCTTCTTGAATCAGCAACCAGTTGCAGAATGATACACAATGTAAAGGCAAGGCTGGGTATTTCCTTGAAACCTGTGAGTAATTTAAAATCATTTCGTTAAAAAAATGCACTTTTATAAATAAATTTTTAAAAAAGTCCATACATAATTAAAAAAAAAAAAAAAAAAAAAAAAAACTGAAATATTTTTAAAATATCACAGTACCGTACAGTTTAAAATATCACAGCTTTGATTTCTAATAAAATGCTTGTTCGTAGTTAATGAGGAAAGAAATAGGATGATGTTTTCTCTGAGTATTAAGTATTTATCCTAAGACAATACCTAAAATTAAGTGAGATGATACTTTTTAACTCCTTGATGCACAGATTTTTGTTTTACTCAGAAACACAGAATTATTCATATTTACAAAGAAAAGAATGCCATTAAAACTGAAAACAATATATATTTTTAAATAAAGTACATAATATTTAATATAATTTTTAAATATAAGTATTTGAATTAAAATGGCAAATGATAAAATACGTGGTATGTTTTCCGTCACTATGTTCTAAAGAGTTAAGGAGAACAATTTAATACTTTCATTTTCCCAAATTCGTAGATTTAAAAGATATTATTTTCGACTTTTTAACAACCTTGTGAAATACAAGGTAATTATGTTAATTTAATATTGACTGCCACCAGAAACTGCAATTAGAGTTAGAAGAAAATAAATATACGATTTTTTTAGAACTTAGTTTTAAAAGCAAAATTTTGTAAAAAAAATCCGTGATGAACCTTATGAAACATAAGTGGTGTGCAATATCTACCACCATGCTTCAAAGAGTTAACATACTGCGTGCGGGCATAGGTGCAAGAGTTTCCGTTTCAAGACGGAACTCTTACACCACTATTTCTTATCCATAGTTTCTGTCAGTCTTAAAATAACATTGTATAAATATGATTGATAAAATATTGTTGTATAAAAGTTCAATTTTGAGGCAGAAACTCTTGCACACTTGCTTGCAGGTCCCGTAAAAGCACGTTTTTTAAGGAAAATGAGCCAATACTTTAAGCGTTACTCTAAAACAATACTTTACTTAAAAAAAGGGATTTTGCGTATTCGCGTTAAACACTTTATGTACCGCCATCGTACATATATGCCAGTAGCTTTTATCGAATTTATTGCTGAGGATAAAATTTAATTGGTGTATAATCATAAATTCGTAAAAATTTTATTATTAAATAATGCAAGGTTTTAGAGAAATGTCAAAAGATGGAGTTAACAAAACAAAATAGAAAAATACCTTGATGAAAATGTATTAATCGATTCATATTTAGACTCGAAATGTGAGGAAATGACCCCTTTCATTAATAATAGCTAAAAATCTGAACAATGAATTATAGCGCGTCATTTTTTTTTTTTCCAGAAATATAAAAAAAATTTTGAACAATGGAAGGAGAAAAGAAGGAGGAATAACCAACAAAAATTGATATGTAAAGAAATACATATATATTTCTTAACATCTCAGATTTTGTTGGGTACTAAATATATATATATATATATATATATATATATATATATATAAACGCATTTAACAGTATGTAGAAAGACAGTCTTAATGAAATATTATTTTATTTTATTTCATTTATTCGTGTATTTATTTATTTATTCAGTTTAACTAAACGCATAAAAAATTTAAGTTGTAATTCAGCTTCATTCAATAAGTAATTTAAAGAAAATAACTATGCATATTGTTAAAAGATAAAAATGCATTTACAATTAAATAAAAAAAAGTCCTTACCATTATTCTTCCTATAATATATATGCTTAGCAATAATTTAATTAATTAAGATATCTCATAAACATTAAGCATTTTTAATTCTCTGAAGTTAGATATCTCTAGATTATTTAAAAAGTCCGAAAAGAAATGAACATGGAAATAAATTTTCAGCATTATTTCAATCGATTCTCATTTGCATGCTATTTTAAAGGTGTAGGGAGTTTAAAGACAAATATTTGCAGTTCCTGGTTGATATCTGCTTGATGTGCTTGATATTCGAATATAGCTATAGTGTTCTATCCTAAATTATAAACATTGCGCAGCACTAGTGCGACGTAAAACCTAATTAACCACTCAATCAACCAACCAACCTAAATTATAAACGATTTTTAACGTATAACATAGATACTATAAGAAAGAGAGTGTAAATATCTAAAAAAATTTGCATCGTGTGCGGTCAAAAAGTCTTCATTATTAAAAAAGGATATTAAAAGATAAATTTCGCCCTGAGACTTTTCTCTCCTTCTTAACTTCGATTGAAGATAGAATGAAGATAAAATACGTTCTATCAGCGAAGAATAGCATTGCTTTGAGCGATTTTCTCAAACGTTTCTTTACACCATCTATATCTGCAAAGAAAATGCCCAGTAGACATTGATGACTAATTGCTTATGAATTTGAAAGTTTTTTTTTTTTTTTTTTAAACACTGGAGAAGACGATGAATTATTTCAGAAAACAAATTGCATATTTCAAAAGTGTCTTCTCCTCCTCCATGAAAAATGTTTAGGAAATTTTATAAAAGATATTTAAAAACGTCTATGAGATATACCGATTATCGCCTATATGTTGTACACACGTTGCATCCCTTCTTACAGCCATTTGGAGACCTGAGAAGCTCGTAATTCGTTTAATAAGCTATAATAATGCATATCGAATAACGCATTTTCGTATCGCAACAACAGATACTAAAGATTTACTTGACTGAATTTAATCATTTATTCTGTCATATCAAGAAAAGAGAAATGTAAAGTACATGGAAATAATAATAAATATTTTAATGAAAAAATAATACAAGAAAATGTAATAAACGCAATGATTGAAGCAATTAAGTATAAAGCATTTATATAAACTTTAAGATTTTTCATATCCAGTTATATATGTTAGAAAAAAGTATGATAATATTTTGCATTTTGTTTGACAATTTATTCATAAAAAACATAAAAAAATAAATTAAAAAAAGCCTAATATATGCATTAAGCAAAAGCGCCAAAGAGACTTAACCTGTTAACACCCGAACTACATTTGTTTAATATATTTTGTTTAATAATTTAAATACAAGTTAATTTACTAATTTTAGTAAAAAAAAATAAATAAATAAATAAATAAAAATAATAAAATAAAATAAATAAATAAATAAACAACTCTTGCGTTAGTTTTAAAATTTCAGCCTGTCCTCTTTTGAAGTAAGATCTGGGTGTTCTAATGAAAAAACTTCAAGATGACAAATCAATTTCCTTATCACATGTTAATACAGATTTCTATAGTAAAGAATATCAGGTATTATTATTTACCTCGATTTGTTATATTTGCCCTAAATGAAAATACGTATGTGAGGATTAAAATTCATAACTAGGCGACCTAAATCAGGAAATCATAATTAATAGCAGGTAAATGAAAATTTATAGTAGTGTTTATAATACTGCCTTACACAGTCACTAAAAAGAAAAAAAAATCATTCCAAGAAAACTCAACAACACATGTTATTTTTCTAACGGTCTTAATAAAGTAGGAATTTTAGTGGGTACTTAAAAGGGTGCTTTACCTGATTTTGGAATCGGAAACGCAAAAGAATATATCGTTGTTCATGATACTGTGACAAATCGAATTTTTGGCGAATAAAACGTCAATCTAACCCAACGGTATGTAATGACAGCAAGCTTCTGAGAGAAATTATTCGTAAAAAAAAAAAAAGTCTGAACATATATTTTAAATGGTGAACGGTAAGGAATTTACCAAACTTTTATAATGTATATCAAATTATAAACATAGTCTGAAGTTCTTGCCTAATTAAACGTTCATCAAGTTCATAGGGGAGATCCGTTGCTTGTAATATATGTTATCTCTGATAAAGAAAACAAAACAAACAAGCACACAAATTACGTTCTGGATCCTATCGATGATTTCTGAGCCAAGAATTATTTAATGCCTCCATCCAGTTTTTAATGAATTAGGGGAGCGCAATCCGTATATAGAATAGATTGGTAGAAGAATGCACTCACTTTTATGACAAATGATTGGTGGGTTTACATCACTTACCTGAAGAGCAACTATAAATAAAAATCAGTCCTAAATTATTTTCTTTCCTTGTATTTCATAACAAATATCTAGAAAAGTTGGATCTTCTTTTTTCGGAATACCTTATTTTTTATCTTCTTCTTCTTCTTAATTTTTTTTTTTTTTTTTTTTTTTTTAAATATTTGGTTATGTAAAATGTATAAAAAGACTATTTTATTTTATTTTTACTTTAAACTAAAGGATTTTATCTACGAGAGATTTATCTTCTGCATCATCAGATGGAAAAGAGCTTGTACCAGACAAGAGTGAGATATAATACGTCCACAGATTCTTTCTTTCTTTACTTCTTATTTCGCTTTCTAAAAACATACATGCTATGGTTTCCCTTCTTTTCCCAACTCTTCCACCACTATATTTATATAACAATTTCCTCTTAGCTAAATGTAGAAATGTACTGTAGAAAATTAAAATATAAATATCATGGTGTAAGTGACGGGGCAAAAATTGACTATGTAACATACTGAGAGGAATACAGAAGTAACTTAGAAAGGCGTTCAGAAACCATTTAATGACTATGCATGCATCGAAATCATAGGATAAAGTCATCAACACTGTAATTGAAAAGTTGAAACAGATACTAAAAGCCGCTGGTCATAGCATCTTATGTCACGCCTCATTCAAAGATTGTCAATCAGTGATAATTACGCCACTTTTGTTACTTGTCGGATCCCTGCTTATTATCCTTAATCACACCATCTGCTCGTACGTTTCTTCATTAAGCAGATGGATATTTCTTGAACTGATAATCACATTCAAGTAGTTATTTTCAGATTATTACAAAGGGTGTCGAAAGAATGATTTGGTGGATAATTAAGAGAGAATTATGTTTCCACACCTCTGAACTACAAATTTGTAACGGTTGAAATGAATCGTAATGGAAATATGTTAGCATCATTTACAGATTACTCTTATTACAACATCATTCATCATAACGCCTATGACTGCGCTATTTCAGTTACCAAGGAATAATTTAACAGTTCGTCAACAAAATGATCAACAAATTGAATTATTTTCTTGACTTGGAATTCCCACTCGATACATTGGAGAAAAGGTACAAAGTGAATTACTCTTCTTCTTAGATGTAGTATTTTTCCTGCTATAAAAGTTCAAGGGTTTCTTTTTATTCTCTCATTCATCAAAATAAGGTATAATTTACTTTGGAATATATTTGAAAGGCAATTATGAGTCTTTTTTTTCTCTTCAAATCCAGATAGAAGTGGTGTTTGTGAGGGATTCTTAGTCACTTTTGTTTTTATGTCACATAAAATATTTTGCATTTAACTATTTTATGTTACCATAATTGAAGGTAAAAACTTGAAATCAAACTAATGAAAATTTCCAATATAAATGGATAAAAATAACTCATTTCATCTACTGGGTGTTTCTTTCTTCTATACGTGAAGTAAAATTAGCAAATATATTATGAACAGATTATTTTAATATTATTTATTTTTAATAGAAAGGAATGAAAGAAATTCAATAAATGTTGAATTTTTTTGTATTTTTATACTATAAAGATTTTTTTTTTCTTTTAAGTTACATTACTACTCTTTTATCTGTATACAGAAATTTAAGATATATATATATATATATATATATATATATATATATATATATTCTATTTAGTATTTAGTGACGCTTAAAATCATACCTCCAACAAATAATAGAATAAATAAATATTAAAATATCTGTATACATATATATATACATGCATGGTCCAATCAAGTTCTAGTGTTTAAATGCAATTCACCAGTACAGAATACATATACACGCAGTCCTTTAAAATTTAAATCTAGAAACACATTTTTGGAAATAATTTAAAAATAATTACTAATAGAAAAGTGTTAATTTGGAGGCATCATTCACGTATTTTGTATAATATCCACTTACAAGAGGAGGTCACGAGTATTGTTTTAAACATAAATAAAATGTTTAGTTAAATAATTAAAAAAGAAATTCTTTACTTTTCTTTATTTTATGGTTAAAACAATGCTAAAATTTATTGGTTAATTTATAGAAAATTATAAATATTACAATCAGAAAAATTTAAACCCTAGATATATATATATTTTTTTAATTCAAAAAAATTAAGTAATTATTATTTATTAAAATTTTCAAATTTTGAATTGAATTAAAAAAAAAGAAAGTAAAAATAAAATAAAATGTTTAGATTAAATAAATAATTAAAGAAAAAAAAAATCTTCCAGGTCGAACCCGCGTCGTCGTGCTGGCAGCTGCTTACTTTACTTTACCAAGTACGCCAAGGGAGCGTTGGATTTTTCTCTAAATAACTTTTACTGAAGAATTACTGAAATTTAAAGGTTTTTTTCTCAAAAATGTTTGGCTAGTACGCCTACGCGCTACTTTTTTAATAGGTTTTTTCCCTCATAGTATACTACAATTCTGCACAATTTCGTCCCGATCTGAATTTTCCGTTTCGTGACCTCTCCTTGTTAGCTGAGAAATTTTAATGTATTTTAAAAGCTAGAAACGTTTTCTTTTATAAAATAAGAAGACTGTTAAAATACATGTGCAGTAGAGCACTGATTATCTGAACTCCAATTAACCAAACTTCCAATTATCTGAACAGCTTATTTCTCTATTTATTTTCCTTTATCCGAACTTCCAATTACTCGAACAGCTGTTTCTCCCCTTTGAATGTTTGGAAACAACTATGAAATAGCTGGAATGGCAGAACTACGCAGATCCTATTCCATTAACATGTCTAAGAAGAATTCAAGATATGTCAGAATTGAAAATAATGTCTTCTTTGAAGCAAGCAGCAATCAAAAGCTCTTTTGCTTAAATTATAATTAAATTATAATCTCTACAGTTAAAAAAAATAAAAATAATAATAATGAATAATAATAATATTTTTAAATATTATATAAGATAGTGGCATAAACATCCCCGACTATAATTTTTTTAATTAAAAAAATTCATAAGTTATTTGGAATTTATGATTTAGTTAACATGGCAGAATACGGCAAAATTGAGCATAAACGTCCATTTTGAGGATCATAAATATGTCAGACAACTTAAAATTAACAATTATGGTATTTGTTTAAGTTATGTTACTTGTTATTTAGTTCAATAATTTTTAAATTTTAAACACGCCAGCACAAATTGGTGCTGCCAGTCCTAACCAGGATAAAGTGTAAAGGTTTTTTTATTGTCACAATATTACTTAAATTGTCTGTCCAATTATTCAAACTTTTGCTTATCCAAACTAGGGTCTGTCCCGACGTGTTCGGATAATCGGCGCTCTACTGTACTTAATAATGTACTAAAAACGTACCAAAAGACGCTAAAAAGGCACTTTTAAACACGTATATAATCATTTATTTGTTTAATATCTTATTTACAATTTAAAATTCATATTAAACAAAGTTTCACGCGATGACGTCATAGGATATTAAGGTTAAAAAGTTTTTGTAAAGTTTCTAGAATACAGTCAACCACATATAGCAGGATTTGCCTGTGGCAGGAAGAGTATTTCTGGATTCATCATGCTTCTCATTCCGACATGGTGTTATAACGGATCTCATATGTGGAGTCTTCGTACTGCTGTAAGTGATTTTCCGGATGACTTCTCAGCGCTATCCTCTATTTCCTTTACGCAGTCGCCTCAAGGCCACGCTCAGATGAACCGTGATTTCATTTTCCCCGTCCGTTGCTAGGTTACTGAAGAAACAACGATATCTAACTGGATGGAATTGAGAACGTGATCTCATTTACGTGATCTTCCTCTCTGATTCCGTGGCCTTGAAGTGCCTCTGAAGAGGAAATGGACTATAGTGTATTTCCCTTCGCATCATCGATTTTTTTTCTTTTGACCATAACAGCAAATCTTATTATATATAGTTGACTGTATTCTTCGAACTTTACAGAAATTTTTTAACCTGAAGATGCCATTATGTTATAGCTAAAAGTTTTGTTCAGTATAAATTTTACATTATAAATATAATTTTAATCAAATAAATGATTATGTACCCGTTTAAAAGTGCCTTTTGGTTCCTTTTTTAGAATATTTCAAATGTATTTTAATTTGATGGTTTATACAAATATCTAATTAAAATTTTTTTTAGTTGAAAATAAATATTATTTAAAATTTCTTTAAATGAATTAAGTTTGACTTAAACAAAGAACATTCAATGCGTCATAATTAAATCCTGCTCTCACCTTTAAAACGTACTTAGACTTTTTCAAGAATTCAAAATTACTTAACACTGTCAGGAAAAATGTCGAGAAGAAGGCGTAAAAACGGGCATAGGTGTAAACAGGGCCTGATTAAGGGGGAAGCTCGCTCTTGACACATTATTTATACTTACACCGTTATTTTTTAACAAACACTTTCCTCCTATAATAAACAGAAAATTTTCATTAAAAATTATTTTAAAAGAATTCTGGTGTTTAATAAATGTGAGTAAATAGGATTGTTTTACACCGTTAATTTTTTATAAAAAATATTTCCTCGTCAAAGAGTGGAATTTCTATGACATGAAGTAAAAAATAATTGTAAAAACATTCCGGTATGAGCGAGCTTCCCCCTTAATCAGGCCCTGGGTGTAAATATAGGCACACTTCCCCAACTGGCTGTGGAAGATGCGGAAGGCTAGTGGCAATAACTGCAGATTGCGCTACTTGTTGATATACTGTCAGCAGCAAAATTATTCGAGCGCTAGCAATGATTCCTATATAAAAAAAATTACACTTAATGCTGTTTTGTTAAATAAATCCTTGTCGAGACACGTTCTTAGTCTAAGAACAGGATTCGACAAGAATTTATTTAACAAAACAGTATTAAGTGTACTCTTTTTTACATAGGAATTATTGGTAGCGCTCGAATAATTTTGCTGCCGACTGTAAGATAGTAGAGAGCAATTGGAACTATTCTTTCAAGTAGTGTGGATGCAACGTGCATTATTGTATGATTTGGTGTTTGTTTTGGACAGCAAACTTTTGACAGGCATCTGAAATAGTTTTCTTTTCATGTTCTTATGATTAGTTTAAAATAATTGTACAATGATATCCGGAAATCAGAGATTCTGAGCTACTTTTAGTAGCATGCTTTCAGTCATGCACGCCTTTAGGTTACATTTGATTGAGGCTATATTTCTCATGTGGGTTTGATGTAAATATAGACACCCTTTGTTGGTGTAAATATGGGACCCCGGGACTTTGAAATGCAGTTTCTCCGTTCGATATATCTCTCTCTAAAAAAGAACCACGAGTAGTGGTTCTGTTTTTTGCTTAAGAAGAGAACCACTACTCGTGGACACAAAGCAGTAAGTTCCAGCCTCATCATTTCATCAACATACAAGGATCAATTCACCAAGTCGCTTGACAAATGTGAAGATGACATCCTTGAGTTTTCCCGGGATAAAATACCGGCTAGGGGCGGGAAGACGAAACACCTTCAAGGAAAGAAAATTCAACCCACGGAACGATATGATTCATCATCGGATCTATCAGACTACTGTGACCTTCCCCTTATAGACAGCAATGTTGATATCAACGATAGGCATAAACTAAATTCGAGCAATGCCACTTGCGTCTCTTGTGATGGAATGTTTTGTGAACACACTCGCGGAGAAGAGCGGTATAAAAGTGTTATGTGGCAAATGTGAGCACACTTAAGATTGTGCTGTGTTTTAAAGAGATAGTTAATCTGCAATTTCTGTAAATATTTTTACCGTAATAAATAAATTTTCTGCTTTTCTATAATGTTATATTATGTTTTACAACATTTTAAACTACATTTTGTGGCATTTTTGGAAAGGGTCCATATTTGCACCCCATTTTTTCTGAATGCATTTTTAAAAAGCTTTTTGTAAATCTTCGTTTTCGAATTGAAATAATTGATATTAATCAATGTTTTTGCCTCCTTTCATTTAGTAAACTTATTATTATTGTTGGATTTCTTCAAGATTAAAGTAACTTTTAATCAAAAACAAAAGGGGGTCCCCATATTTACACCTTTTCGGCTACTAAATTACACGAGACCTTTTTCTGACAAGGGAACTCTTTGAAGTGCTAATTGCCGATTTTTATGGAAAAAAAATACTGCTATAAGATTTAATCATAAACAGTATCTTCCTAAAATATTAGCTGCTGAATCGCAATAGATAAGATGACAAATGAAAGCATGTCTGCAATATTTCCAAAAAAAGAAACTCCTGTTTGGCGACTGCATTCTTGGGAATTTCATTGCAATGAAGATTAAATAGATGTAGATGTTCTTTCTTTTTGATAGCCAAACAGACTCCATACGCAGTCAACACTTGAAAATTCAGAATAGATTAAAAAAAGCCAAATAATTTACCAGATTTCGACTTACTTAGTCGAAATTTTAAATAACATTTAATATTTCAATTAAATAAACTGTGTCAATAACAATTACGAACTCATTAACGCCAAGTTTCTAATAACGACATTAAAAAAATATATGATCAGGACTTTTAGATAAATTTAAATAAAATAAAACATTATATATTATTAAAGCACAAATCTGTTCCTTTAAAACTAAAATGAAAGCATTTCGAATCCGAACACATTTTTCGTACAAGATATTGGGCAGTAAGAACATTCGACGAACAAACAACTCCACAGAATATGAGTTGTGTGGGTTCAATATCTCATTAGAGCTATGCAATGAGCAATTGGAGACAATCTACGATTCTATCTTAAATTTCGTCCTGTTTGTTGGTTGGGTTTAATGTCGCACTAGTACTGCACTATGGGTAATTGGTGAAATTTGGTTTGGGATGCACTTATGAGGATGGTCCGGAGACATATGCATGTGATAAATGGTTGCATTCTGCGTATGTTATTTATTTTCAATATATATATCCGATTTGTATGCTTGACTCGAAATCTCCCCCTCCTGTAAATTTCGTCGAGATGAGGACAGATATCACATAACAGGATTACAATACAACAAATTAAAAAAAAAAAACACCCAGGGCCAGCTGGAGAATCTAACCCATTCTTCTATACTCGAAGGCGATTAGCGAGGGTGACATACTCTCTCTGCCACGGAGGGCCTGCAGTCAAAATAACAATTATTTTTAACCCGTTAGTAGTCGCTATAGACAGCGCCACCTGTTACAGATTGCGCACTTTTTATTTAACTGTCACCAATAATTTAAAAAAGTGATGTGATCGACGTTTCTTCGAGTTTATTCGCGTTTTATGTGTATCAAATGCCACTTCTAAAAATTTTTGGTAGCTATCGAATAAAAAAATCTGGCAACACTTAAGGATGGGCGGCAAATCGACCAACTAGCGACTACTAACGGGTTAAAACAACAAGATTTCACAGTTAATAATTCTATAAAATTCCCTATGAAATTCTAATGCATATTTTTACAAAATTTTTGATATTATTCGTAAACTTGTATAAAATAAACTGTCAGAAGTATAAGAAACCATAAAGTACTAGTTATGCTAAGCTGACCAGATCAAAGTACCTTTATAATAGAGAAGCGTTGAAAATTGCTACAATTATCCAATTACGGATGTATTTTTTCATTCCTAATAAATAAGGACTAAAAGTAAAGTATTATTGATTAATAATTTACTTTCTGCAATTTTATAAAATTTAGAAAAATGCCTTCAAAATAAAGGACGTCTCCAGATGTCCCCAGAAAATGGAGACATTTGGTCAGCTTAAGTTATGCACATGTTTTTCCAATCTTAAATAATCCCCTCCGCAAAGGATCAAAATTGTAATAGCGCATCTACGGATCATCCCTAGGAATGTATCCCAGACAGTCGCCAACTGCCCATTGCATATCTGTAGTGCGAATTAAAAGCTACCCAACCTGAAATATCTTACATATTTTAATTTTGATTTATTTATTAGACGGAGGACTATTACAGTCGGCAGGAAAATTATTCGAGAGCTAGCAATAATTCCTATCTAAAAAAGGTACGCCTATTACTGCTTTGTTAAATAAATCCTTGTCGACTCATGTTCTTCGTCAGTCTAAGAACATAAATTATTGCTAGTGTTCGAATAATTTTGCTGCCAATAGTAGTTTCAATCTGGAGTTTTTGGTAGACCAGTTTTGTGTAACAACACACACAAAATAAATTGAAATATCAGTCCTACCGTAACAAATTCGGTACCAAATAAAATTGCCGATTTTTCTGAATTCAGGGGTGCAAACAGTTTTTCGACACGACAACTAGATTTTTTTAAAATTAACTTAAGTATGAAATTTAGGTAACAACACTTCCTTTTAAATAATTTTAATTTCAGTCATTTTCTTAGATAATGAACAAGATGGTACGTGTCAATACTCAAATGCTTACAATCCCCGACTAGCGAATTGCCAGCGTTTGCACCTGAGCTCCTAACTTTCTTGAAGTAAGGTATCCATCTGTGGTGTATTTATCACTGTTTGTTGTAGGTGTTGCCTTGCTGAATGATTGACAGATACGTAAGTCGTTACAAATTCAGTACCAAATGAAAGGGGTGATTTTTCTGAATCCAGGGGTGCAAACAGTTTTTCGACACGACGATTAGATTTTTTAACATTAACTAAAGTATAAAATTTACGTGGCAACACTTCATATTGATTCATTTCAGTCATTTTAAATGTATGTGGCCCAGTTTTACGGTAAAAAAATGAGATAAAAATTAAATAAAAATTAAAAATTAAAAATTAAAAAATTAAAATTAAAATTTTACAGACTGAAATTAATAGTCCTCCGTGCTAAACTAAATTCTGTCTTTGACAGAATATTTATTATTATTATTATTATTATTTTATTTTATTTTATTTTTTTATTCATTTTTTTTTCTTTCGTGAATAATGAAATAATGTCGTGTCTGTTTAATTCACTGCATTTCTTTTTGATTTTAAAGTATATTTATCTTTTTTATTTAAAAACATATTTTACAATGCTTCGAATATATTTTGGCATAAAAAAATAGACTCAAACTCATTTATAAATGACTCATATAACTTATATATACGCATATAACTCATATTTAACAGGGAGCAGCCCCCGCTCATCACTCTTGGAGCGATGTAGAGCGCTTCTGAGGGGACTACTCGCAGTTTATTGAAAACTCTAAAGAAAAAAAAAAAAAAAGAAAAATACAAAATTCGCCAGGCCTAATTAACCTTAAACGCGACATTGGGCGATGGATAGAGACAGAAATTTAATAAGTAGATATTTACGAAACATGGTTGGTCTGCATGCCGGGCCCAGCCGGCCCCACGCGACAGTTGGCATGCAGACTGAAGTTGCCAGGGAATTCACCCTCTCACGAATAGGAGCAACTTTTGTAAAATCATATTTTGCTTCCGCTGACCTGCAGCAGTACAGGTAACCAAGTATAAAAAAATAAAAATAAAATAAAAATAAAATAAAAATAAAATAAATAAAGATAAAATAAATAAAAATAAAATAAATAAAAATAAAATAAAAATAAAACAAGAGTTTACATATTTAAATTTAGGAAATAAATAAAAAGATGTTTCAATTAGTTAAATTGGTAATATCCATTAGTAGATCAAAAATTTTATTAAGCTTGAAGATAAGGGGTTTACGTGTAATAATGTCTTCAAGCCAATTTAGTGGGCGGGGATTTGGATTTCTAAGATGGTAATTTTGGGTTAAATGGCAATGGTAATAATAATGGTTTGGAGTCCCCTCTTCGCCGCAGGGACACAGGGGAGATCGTCGACAATGAAACCTATGAAGGTATGAAGGAAATGGACCATGGCCAGTGAGGAACGCTGTGATGGGAGGGGTGAGATTCCAAGAATTGTGGCTTACCTGTGGAACCAAGTTAAAGGTAAACCTACCTTTTTCAGAATCGTTCCACAGGTTTTGCCATTTAATATTTAAAATTTGTTTAATTTTCGATTTTACAAATGAGGGAGGGGCTGGGAGGGAGACATTGACTGTCGGGAACTCGGTTGCCTCCTTGGCCAGAGAGTCCGCGAGCTCATTGCCGGCGACTCCCTTGTGAGCAGAAACGTGTGCCAGGGAGATTTTAGTGGATTGATTCATTAGAAGTTTTTTGATTTCTAGTATTTGTGGGTGTCTGCTCCTGTGGCGGGCAATTGCGAGCAGACCCGAGAGACTATCGCTGAAAATGCTGATTTCTGGATACTGGGGAGCAGAAAGTGCCCAGTCCAAGGCCTTCTTAATGGCCAATAATTCGGCCTGAAAAACTGAGTTATAGTCCTCGAGTCTGCCCGCCCACCGGTGGATAACTTCATCCGAAACGAAAATGCAGAAAGCTGCACCCACTCCATGATCTGTCTTAGATCCATCGGTGAAAACAGCCACCGGAGCAGAGGGAGAGAAGCTATTTTTAGAACAATTAATAAGAAGGGAAGCAACGTCCTTTCCTGGGTGAATGTTCCAACTGCAGGTCATAGTTTGGATTGGGGTCTGGGGGAAGACTATTGAGGCAAGGTCTGTGTCTTTGAGCTGAAGGATATTTGTTTTGATGTAAATTTGGGAGACCTGCAGGTGGGCATGAGGAATACCAGTGATGACTGTGAGGGCGTCAGTTGAGATAGTTTTGAATCCTCTTGCCATTTGCAAGAGGAAGGGACTTTGTGCAGAATTAAGTTGAACTATTGCATCTGTTCTTAGGTGCCCACCCCAAATGCCAGCACCATAGGTAATGATCTTTTCTATGATCGCGGTATACCAAAATTTCAGGAGTGAGGTTGAAATTCCCCATCTTTTCCCAACCATTTTCATGGAGCTATGGTATAGCGCAAGGGTCTTAAGTTTTAAGTATTTGACATGGGCCAGCCAGTTGAGGTGGTCATCGAAAATTATGCCCAAGAGTTTTAGCTGCCGAACATGATGCACACTGACGTCCTCATTCCGCATCTTGGGACTCCTCTTCAAAGCTTTTGGGAATGCCAAAGTTAGTGCATTAGATTTTGAAGGGGAAAGTTGTAGATCAAGATCTTTAAGGATATTACTGAAGAAGTTGAGAGCCACCTGGGCTTGGTCCTCCAGATCCTTCCTCCGAGGACCCGAGAAAATAATGGAGAAGTCATCCGCATAGGCAACGATATTGAAACCCTCAGCGGTCATCTTGCTGAGGATTTTGTTGGCTATGATTATCCATAAGATAGGACCTAGGCATGAGCCCTGAGGGCAGCCTTTAGTTTGGGGTAAAACTGACATGCCCTCGCCCCAGTTAAAAAGGATTTTTCTCTCTGAGAGGTAAGAACAGATGACTCCCGCAAGATTCCCCGGGCAGTTAATTTCTTGAAGAGTGCGGAAAATATGGGGCCACTCTATATTATCAAAAGCCCCTTTTATGTCCAGGGAGACGATGGTGGTGTAATTCTTGGCGTTAGCGCTTATGGCGCAGGAACTTTTGATTGTTTGCAAAGCCTGTTCGCAGGATCTGCCCTCTCTGAACCCAAATTGATTTTCATGGAGGAGTTGATTTGTTTCAAGAAAATAATTTAGTCTTATTACTATAAGTTTTTCTAGTAATTTTCCTAGAGTGGGGAGCAGGCAGATCGGTCTATATGATGTGGGTTCAGAGGGAAGTTTCCCTTGCTTAAGAAAGTACACCACTTCGCCTTTGCGTAGGGTTTCTGGAAAATATTGTAAATCGAGACATTTATTCGTCCAAGCTATAAGTATTTGCGGCATGGTATTAAATACGTTTCTTAAAATTTTGAAGTCAATGTTATCTGGACCAGGGGCCTTGTTAACATTGAAGCTAAAAAGAGTGGCTTTAACTTCGGCCTCCGTGAAAGGCACATCCGAGGGAGCCGAGAAGGTGGGTTCAGTGAAACGCGGGTAAATTGAATTTGGAAAAAGAATTTCGGTTAGGTATTCAAGGTTATTTTTCTTAGAGGACAGAGCTGGAGGACGTTCAAGTTTCAGCTCTGTGGGTGTGAAGTATTTGTTACTGAAAAATTTCTGTGCTGTGCCAAAAGTACGTGTTTGTGAGGTGCAGAATTTCTTCCATGCGTTGCGTTTTGCTAAATTTACTTGTTTTTTAAAAATGGCCGCGTGTAGTTTTATTTTCTGATTATGTTGTTGTTTAAGGGAGGGATCCAGATATTTTAATTGTCTTTTTAGTGCAGTTAGGTGGTTTCGCATGGAACGAAGTTGGGGAGACCAGAAGGTGTAAGTGAACTTCCGACCCGACTTTTTCAGTCTGAAGGCAGAGGTGGCAGCTGTTTGAATTATTTTAATAAAATTTTGAGTGAAGTTTTCTAATTGATCTAAGTCTGTTATTGAATTTAAATTGTCTGTTAAGGAGTTAGTGTGAGTGGAGAGGAGTTTATTAAATTTCTTAAAGTTTCCACATTTTGTGGCAAAGCGTTTTGAATGTGTGATGGATGGAATAGAATTTATCGTAAAAGTTATGTAGTTATGGTCTGAATTGTTCGCGATATCTAGGACTGACCAGTCATTAATCTTGGTAAAAAGTTTTGGGATATAACTCATATATAAACTCATCTAATTTCGCACTGATAATTTTTTAACATTACAGAATTAGACATTTCTATGATACATTTCACATTTCTAATCATGGCCAGAAAAAAAATTCATCACCTGGATGTAATATGCTTTAGACTACTCCTTGGCGTCTTGTTTCAGTATTCATTTCAATCAACTATTGTAATAATCAAATGTTCAATCAAATATTCAAGAATCAAATATTATAATTCAGATTAATTTTTAAATCTTCTGCAAATTTATATAAATGCACGTGCCGAGAGCTTCAGACATTAAATTACTTCAGATTACATGTATTCTGAAGTGATGTAAAAATAAATCTGAAACTGAAATTACATTATTTTAAATATACGCAATATTGAAACATTACATAAAATAATTGAAAATATTAGATCTAACATAAAATATAACGCCACTTTTTCTAAATAGAAACTTCTAGATTTGAAAAAATATGTTCAGTGTTGAGTGGGTTTTAACGTGTCACTATAGCTACGCAGTGGGAAATTAGAGACGGCCTTGCATTCACTCCTAGGGATGTTCTGGAGACATGTCATCTTAATTTTGATTCGCCGCAGAGGGATGGCTTCCTTGCTTCACTAACCTCTAGAGTGATAGAAAATGCTACCCTCATATACTTAAGTTCCTTGGTATCATTGAAGGAAGGTTAATGTGATTTGATGATTTTTTCGTCAATTAAATTAAAAAAAAAGGAAACTGTTTATGTATCGGGCAAAACCCCAACCACCCACCATAAAAGTTAAAAGCCCACTAGTGGGCGATCGGGACCGGGTTGACTACCGCTGCTCTATTTAATGCTTCAGTCATATTATTAATTTAGACCGCTTTGTTAATTTTTGTCCTATTCTGTATACAGTCCATTAACGTCATGCTATTTAGTGTATATAAGGTTTTAAAGGAAACAAAGACACCTGGTTAATATATCTCAAGTAAAAGATTTTGCTACTGTGGAGAAACAATACAACAACAATGCAAATATAAAAAATAAAATATTTACATATTCAATGCCCACTTGCGTTACAAACACCCTGGACCTCGAAACTATTTTCCAAAACATTTGATCCAAGTTTGATGTGATTATGAGACATTTTATATTTAAAAAAAAAAAAAAAAATATATATATATATATATATATATTGGGAGTACAAATTAATTCGGTCCGTTTTCAATAGATGGCTCTGGCTGATTTGTTTACTGAATAATGATAGATGTTTTTGGCATTGTTAGAAAGGTTTGACCTTTGTCAACCATATTCAGTCAACGAAGCTTCGAGTTTTATACAACAACATTGGTTTTTTGAGCATTCAATATGTCGAGTTTTGTGCTAAAGAAACAACATTTGCGGGAAGTTTTGATTTTCTTTTTTAATTGGAAGAAAAGTGCCGCTGAAGCGCATCGATCGCTTGTGGAAGTTTATGGTGAATCTGCGCCATCTGATAAATCATGTAGAGAGTGGTTTCGACGCTTCAAAAATGGTGATTTTAGTGTCGAAGACAATGAGCGCCCGGGCCAGCCGAAAAAGTTCGAAGACGCCGAATTGGAGGAATTGCTCGATCAAGATCCGCTAAAACCTGGCGAAACAATTACTGGCGAACGCTACCGACTGCAATTAATGCGTTTGAGCCGAGCATTGCGTGAAAAACGGCCAGAAACCATCGAAAGGCACGACAAGGTAATTTTGCTACATGACAGTGCTCGGCCCCATGTGGCAATTGTCGTTAAAAATTACTTGGAAACGTTGAAATGGGAGGTCCTACCCCACCCGCCGTATTCGCCAGACCTTGCTCCTTCTGATTATCGGTTGTTCCGACGGATGCATCACGATTTGGCTGGACACCGCTTCACTTCTTTCGAAGAAATTCAAGAATGGCTCGATTCATGGTTTGCGTCCAGAGAGGACTCATTTTTCAGAGATGGAATCCGAAAATTGCCAGAAAGGTGGACAAAAGTTGTGGCTACCGATGGACAATACTTTGAATAACATGTTTTTTCATTTTGATAATAAATAAAATGTTTTTTTAACGAAAAAAAACGGACCGAATTAATTTGTACTCCCAATATATATATATATATATATATAGCGTAAATATCCTAAAAGCCTTAAAAGTATTTATTTACACAAGTATTTCGGGAAATATAAACATTTACAAAGCTCAAGAAGTAAATATTTTTTTTATTTTTAAGTCCACTGTCCTTTAAAAAGCCCTTTTACGGAGAAACTAGTCAAGCAATTAAGTGTTTACTTACAAATATTTGAATACACTTAAAATTTTTTTAAAGTGCATTTATTTCATCCTTTACGTCCACAATCCGTACAAACTGAAAACAAACTCCATACTGATGCGGTAATATCGCGATGTGGTCTTAGAACTTCATATTCGCTGAAGTACGGATACATGGGCTGCAGCGATCCTATATTTTTACGTTTGTTTTATTATTTTAATACCACTATATATATATATATTGTTTTTGTCAAGATTTTAAAGCTAAAACAAAATGATACACTGGTTGATTAAAGTGGTGGCAAAATAATAAAAAGCATGTAAAAATATTGGATTGCTGTCGCCACTGCGGATAGCGCATGACGTGTTAGAACATGCCTTGATTAGAACTCCTACATTGATAGGCTGACGCATCCGCCATTTTCTAGCCCACTAGACCATCTGACGATTTATTATTGGTTTTTCGGCAATAAATTACACGAATAACTCCAGAAAAGGGCACCGCCTGTTTACATTTTCTTCTAATCCAGAAAGAAGGAAAAAATGGATTATAAGTTGAGATGTAACTCATGGATACCCGGAGCAGGAGCACAACTTTGTAGCGTAAGATTTCCCTTATTTTCAACTTATTTCATTTTATTTTCAAAGTTGTTTGACAAATTTAATATGAATGTACTGTTTTTTTAAGTTATTGTTTTTAAATTCTTTTAAAATTAACTTTAAAATTACATTTCTTTTAACGTGAAGGGTTGCAGGTTTTGAGAATGTTGGTAATGTTCTTAAAATTGCCAACTTGTTTGTTTCGTGATAAAAGTTCTAGCTCACACGATCTGTACAGTGCAGTCACATATTCTAAAACTAGTAGTGAGGACGCGTCCAAAATGTTGGAGGGATGCCAGCTTGAAATTTGGAAAACATCCAGCAATTCCGTGCTCTGTTATTGCTCATTTTCTCCGAGTCAGTTGACTGTCACCCCTATTTCAGCATTGGACTCGTTGAGTTAGCGCTTGCGCAGATGCTTCCATGATTTCATCAAATGTGGTCGAAGAATATAGAAGTTTAAAGGCGATAACAACGCTAATCAGGTAACCTAGCTTTTTTTACCGCCAATATTTTCCCAGATGGGCTAAATAATGGCGAACACTGCGCCAGCTCGTATCATATAGGAGCCTTAGCCATGATCACTGAATTGGTTAAATATACATACTAACAGAAACGTAAGTAGTAAATTAAGATTAAAAAAAAAAAAAAGACTAACAAAATGGTTTAAACATAACCGAAATAGTATGTTCAATTATAATGAAATTAATATGCTCAAACATAACGAACTTAGTATGACGGAACTAAAGATCTCAGAACTACGAAAATAATATTGTTTATTGAACGAAACTAAGATGAAGAAATATTTTTTTTAATTTTAACAAAATCTGTATCCTGAAGAAAGACAAAAAAGAGATTTTCCGAATTTAATAAAATGATTGTTTGGAGCATTTCCCAGCGAAGGTTTTGTCAAAATTGAACAAAATTTCGGGAAATTTCAGCATCCAGTTACGTTAGTGCAATCATCAAAGAATAAAAATTAAATGAAAAAACAATTTAATACTACATGCATTAGGTTAAATGACTGACTTTAGTTAATAATTGAAATCTATTTCTATCTTAAAAATAAACTTAAATTGTTGTGACTATTATTATTTTAATTTCTCTCTTATTTAATTTAAGAAAAAAAAGCTCTAGAAATATCATTAGTTAAAGTAAAAATTTTATCCTATTCCGAAGAGTTACAAAAAAAAAAAAAAAAAAAAAAAAAAAAAAAGATACTATTGTAACATTTTAGATATCGTGTACAAAGATCCGTTTTTTAGTACTTTTATTACTCCCGGATGCTATTTAACTTATTAGATGACCCAGCGTGATGTAGAATAGGCAAAGCACACGCAATATTCTGTTGTAAATGCCAACTTCAATCCACCTGATGACAGGATAATTTAAAAACACAGAAATTTAATTCAAACTATCATTTTCCTACCGCAAACGTTTTTTTAAACACAGCGTATCTGAAATATACTTTTCTTTACAACAAGTATATGAAAAAATGAAATGAATGATATATTTATTTTGTGACGTTGATTTAATAGCATTTAAAAATTTCGTGAAATTTCACATTTTTAAATTTCAGTAGAAGCCGTTTTCTTTAGATTTTTCTTAAAACGTTTTCAAAAAAAGTGTTTTTTCATGGAAAATATTAAATAGATTTTGGCTACTCAATGAATACTTTTTATAATTAAGTGTAGTAAAGTATTTATCTAAAGGTGTAGTTAAAAAAAAAAAAATAATAATAGCTCTCTTTGATAAATTGTTTATGTTTTGCAAAAAATACAAATTAATAGAACTTTCGAAATGAACCAGACAATTTTTAACGTAGAAATTTTAGATATGAAGTCATAGGGGCCAAATCTCCGTTATTTCCAATGGAGACTCCATAACGGAAAGTTTGTAAGGTATGAGTGCCGTCTAGTTGAGGAAGTAAAGGTTGCCAATGGAATTCAGTATTGGAGGAAGCTGCAAATGTGTGATATTGGCGAGTTAAAACATTGGGTTGAGTAAGTAAAGGTCGCCATTGGAATTCAGTTTGAAAGTAGTGTAAAGTGATAGCGTCGAGTTGGGTTAGAATATTTAGTTGAGAGAGAAAAGGTCACCTGTTGAGTTAAAGTAGCCTAAAGTGATAAGTTCGAGTCAATGTAAAATGTTCGGTTGAGAATGGGAAGGTCTCTAGCTCGATCCAGGATACTTTGGCGATGTCGTGCAGGAGATAGTTGGTTGAAGGTGTCGAGTGGAGGTGCATTTTGTTTAGCATGGAGTGCCTCTAGTTATTCGAAAAGTAGTTGGATAATTTGAAGACAGGACCTACGTACAGTCGGTAACAAAATTATCCGAACACTAGCAAAAATTTCTATGTAAAAAAAGTAGAGTTAATACTGTTTTGTTAAATAAATCCTTGTCGAATCATGTTCTTAGACTGACTAGGAACATGATTCGACAAGGATTTATTTAACAAAACAGTATTAACTCTGCTTTTTTTACATAGGAATTTTTGCTAGTGTTCGGATACTTTTGTTATCGACTGTAGATTGCGCAAAAGGTGTGTAGAAATTGAATGTGGATAGTCTTAAGAAAAATATTCTGGTAAAATGAAGTGAATCGCATTTTCTTATTATGAGGACTTTAAAGAGAGCACTTAATGGAACACTGTGGTGTTGTTGGTGTTGTTATGTGGTGAGATATCTTGACGGAGATCTTCATTGAAAGACAAGCGCTAGTCTTCTGCTCACTGGGAAGGTCCTCGATTTTTGGCTGATATCTATATTATAAATATTTTTATTTCAGACATCAACTGCAGAGCGGGTGAATATAAACCTTTTATTATTGTAAATTGGATTGCATGGCCCTTTGTATAAATACTCCCATTTCCTTCTATAATTGTATATCTGTATTAGTAAAACTATTGTAATCTAAAACTTTTACGTGTGCATTGATAGTGAAGGGGAAAAGATTTTTTTGAGCTACAAGCATAAAGCCGCGTTTAACTTCATAACATGAAAATCACCAACACTTGAGATTTTCCGTATATGCTCTTGCTCAGGAGGGAAAATTCATGTATCTAAACCATATATTATGTTAATAGAGGCAAGAATGTCTCAGTTTTTTCAAGAGGCAGGTTATAACTTCTTCTTTGAATAAGTATAATGTAAGTTTTCTCCCGTTTCAGAAACTATTTTACTCTCTGGGAGAGTAACTCCGATGGAAAAACCTGTCCTTTTCTGATGTAAAGTCCTGTTCTAAAGCACAGCTAAACCTGTGGTAAATCTGATGAGAAGGTTCTATCCTGAGGTGATCCTAACCTACCCAGCTATCGGTGAAGTACCCTACAGATGAAAATTGTTGTTAAACTTGAATATGTACTGTCGGCAGCAAAAGTATCCGAGTACTAGCAAAAACTCCTGTGTAAAAAAAGTAAACTTAAAACAGTTTTGTTAAGTAAATCCTTGTCGAATCTTGTTCTTAGTCAGTCTAAGAACATGATTCGACAAGGATTTAAAAACAGTTATTAAGTGTACTTTTTTACATATAGGAATTTTTGCTAGTGCTCGAATACTTTTGCTGCCGACTGTAAAGCAAATGGTTTGTTCCTATACTAGGCTGACCATATGTCCTCGAATCTCTAGTACAGTCCCCGAATCTCGAGGACAAAACTACCTTCGTCCCCAAAAAATTATAACACATTTGGGGACGTCGGTAATAAAGTTATTAATGTTTTATTAAAGTAATTTATTATATGTATAATAAGTAAGCTGAAATGAGTTATTTTAGGTGCTTTATACATAAAAATTACTAAAATTTTACAATTTAAGGTGATTTAATTATTTTTTTATTTTTTTGTCCTCAAAATTCGAGGACACCGCCATGTTTGTCCCCAAATTCAATGAAAAAAATATGATCACTCTATCCTATACCTACAAAGTTAAAATATGGGAGGCATACTATTGTAACAATCGCAGCTATCGTAGATCACAAGTCGGATCGTACACTCCGCAGCAAAAGTATCCGAGCACTAGCAATAATCCCCGTCTTAGAAAAGTACATTTAATACTGCTTTGTTAAATAAATCCTTGTTGAGTCATGTTAAGAACATGATTCGACAAGGATTTATTTAACAAAGCAGTATTAAGTGTACTTTTTTCAGACAGGGATTATTGCTAGTGCTCGGATACTTTTGCTGCGGAGTGTACGATCCGACTTGTGATCTACGATAGCTGCGATTGTTACAATAGTATGCCTCCCTATCTCCTGGTTGTTAGGAAAGTATTGTAATCCTTTGTAATTACGCCTGTGAAGGAACTCACTAAGTTTTTTAGTTCGCGGAGTTTTTTTCTGGCAAAGCGCCTGTTTTGTGAATTTAAAATATTAATTTTTTTTTTCTTTAAACGGTTCAGGTTCATTTATTTTATTTATTTATTTATTTTTTTTTTTTTTTGCTCAGCGAGCTTAAAAGTAAATTAAACTTAATTTTATTCTCTTCTCTACTAATTTTCTTCTTTAAAAGAAATTAAAACTTTAAAAATTCTATTTGAGGAAAATTTGATACGATTCATTTCAACGTTGATTAAGTGTAAATAACCAACTTAAAGTTAAATTCCCTTAAAGGATTGTTTAAAATAGTAAAGTTTTAATTCGGGCCCATTTTGAACTCTCACGAAAACTTTTGTTTCGTTCGAGGGAGTTGTAAGGTATAAGTGGCGTTGAGTTGAGAAAGTAAATGTCGCCAGTGGAATTCAGTTTTGGAGGAAGTTGCGAATGATAGTGGTGAGTTAAAACATTGGGTTGAGAAAGTAAAGGTCGCCAAATGGAATTCAGTATTAAAAGTAGTGTAATGTGGTAGCGTCGAGTTGGATTAGAATATTTGGTTGAGAGAGGATCTACGTAGATTGCGAAAGGTGTGTAGCAATTGAATGTGGATAGTCTTTAAAAAAGTATTCTGGTAAAATGAAGTGAATCGTATTTTCTTATTAGGAGGACTTTAAATAGAGCACTTAATAGAACACTGTGGTGTTGTTGGTGTTGTTATGTGGTGAAGTTTTTGACGAAGAAGGTCCTCGACTTTCGGCTGATACTATTGCAAGCAGCAGTGGTGAGATAATTTTCATGATAATCTAAATTACTTATTTTAAGTTCGTTTAGTGAGTTCTTTAGCATCCCTAAGCCCTTCCTTACATTTAAAGTAAAATAAAGAATGATGTATCAAACTATCGGAGTCTCCTAATTTGCCTTCTACACTAATTAAGATCATGAATAATAGAAGAAATCAAGTTGACGTAGCGAACCGAACTTAACAAGTTTTTATAAATGTTTTCAGTTTATTTAATTTTAATTATTCGTCGATAGCATATGTGATAGAAAGCTTTTTTTAAAATACCGGTGATAAATCTGATTTAAAAATTAGAAATGTTGGTAGCTATGTGAAGTGTTAATTCAGTTTTGTAAAAAATTTTTGCAGTCCGTTTAATTTGATAGCATTACATATAGAGCTGCCATGTCCATAATGTTTTCTACCACTATTTAAAAATAATAAATTTTTATATGATTTTTATACGATAGTTCTATTATTCAATAAAATAGAGAAAACTTTACAAAAATAGTGGTGTAAAATGTTACAGGGAACGCCAACGTATATGAGTCATTTTATCTAGACGATGACTTTCTTAGTTTCCTCAAAAATAACGCATATAAAATTGCGTGAAAAATGGATCAAATGCAAGAAGCTTTCAATGATATGTCCTTTCATCTATATAAAGGGTTAAAAAGTACTTTTTATAAATATGGAATACTTGTAATTTGTTTTATGTCTAATAAATGTCATTTTTTTCGTGTGTCCCTTACAACAAATCTAGTTTCTAAAAGTTGAAAAGTAATATGTGATAAACGGGATTTAAATTATCATATAAACATGAATAATTAATAATTGAAGGAATATTATGATTAGTTTTTCAAAAAGAAATGTATAAATTGTCTAAAAATGCATTAATCAAATAAACAGATAAACGATAAAAAGGTATAACAAATGATAGAAGCAAGCTTTATGTACAGTCGGTAACAAAAGTCTCCGAACACTAGCAAAAATTCCTATGTAAAAAAAGTGCACTTAATACAGTTTTTTTAAATAAATCCTTGTCGAATTCTGTTTTTAGATTGGCTAAGAACAGGATTCGACAAGGATTTATTTAACGAAACTGTATTAAGTGTACTTTTTTTATATAGGAATTTTTGCTAATGTTCGGAGACTTTTGTTACCGACTGTAATTCCCTTTTTTCTGGTGTACACACGTCCTGCTTAAACTAATCAAAGCTAAGTAATTATAATGAAACAATATTTATGCATGTAAAACAAAGAATATTCTACTTCTTATAGCTATTTTGCCTTTAGTTTAC
Organism: Salticus scenicus; assembly: GCA_963930645.1. NCBI lineage: Eukaryota > Metazoa > Arthropoda > Arachnida > Araneae > Salticidae > Salticus > Salticus scenicus. The sequence goes on from OZ005657.1 coordinate 228,465,713, forward strand.
CTACATTAACTTTTCATTGTGTATTTGATACAAAGGAGGACAGCTGTTGTTGATTGAAACTCTGATAGACATTATCTTAATATGCAAACACATCAGTGCATAATAATAGATATAAAGAAGTGACAAAAGGAAACGACGAAAATCCAATTTGAAGACAATTTTGGCAGTATAAGTATTAATTATATGTTGCTATCAGTCAATCACTGTGAACACTGATTGTTTTTTTCTGAGGTATTTTTTTTTTTTTATGATACTCTCGTTTGCTATCTAATGTTAATTTCTTTTTAATAGAAGTTAATTGTTATTCGATAGGAAAACACCAAAAAACTGTGGCGGAAAATGACGTCATAAAAAAAAGAAAGAAAATACTGCATTTCTACTCATCAGTTTGATTTTATTAACATATTGCTGAAAAATGACGTCTTTGTCACCACTGAAGCCGATTAATAATTACAATTTAGATATGTATCATTTTAGATCTTTCGAGAGCACTTATATTTATTTAAATCAGTCAATTACTGTATGAGTTTTGTATGATGAATTTGGCTGTTTCGGATTCAAGGCTACACCAAATGTTGTCATCAAACGATGCTTAGTGTATGAGGATCATTACAATATTTTCAAGAAAAAAGTAAATATGTTACTAAAAGTGCTTACTAAAATATGCTGAAGATTTTATTTTATTTTATTTTTATTTTTGCAATGGAAATTTACTTTTTTCTGACTGTTTCAAAAAATTTTTTTGTTTTTATACCAAAGTAGTGCATTGAAATCACCAAAACTTGAGAATATTACCTAGTCCTTTTATAAGTGCAGTCAATAGTGTCATAATGCCGATAAAAATTAATTGATATAATTATATGAACAATATTGACAATAATTATATGAAATTATTTCTGCGGCTTGTTTTTATTTTAAAAGAAATTGTAAAAAGTTTTCTATGCAGGAGTGGACGAGGTCACTTGTATTAGTACCACTTTCCCCCCCCCCCCCTTTAAAAAAAAAAAAAAAAAAAAAAGTAATCATTTCTAGTAGTTATCTTCGGTTGAATAATGCAAAGATTGGTTTATACAAGTAGTGATATACAAAATAGTGACCGCGCCGACCCTTCTTTCCATGAAATGATGCTGTTATTCACAACTATTCTGTTTATTTTACATGCTTTTTTGAATATATTTTACAAGCACATTTATCTATCTATATGTTTTAAATTTGATAGAATGCATATAATTATATAGTATTATATATAGTCTTACGAATTAACAAAAGTGTTTATCATCTAATCTGAATCGTCTATCATACTTTCCCATTCCTTTAAGAAATGATACTTAATTTAGAATTAGAAAAGATGAAATAAAGAACAATTTACATATTCTTTTAAAATTAGAAATTAAAAATTTATTCTGAAATACACATTGAAAATGCTTATCTTCTGATACACACACGCACACAAACACAAAAAGTAATCTAGACATTACAGGTAGGACTATTATATAAAGATATGTACTAGCAATGATTGTACTAAAACCTTAGAAAAAAAATCAAAGTACAGACGTGCAGGTTTATGAACGTTCATACAAATACTTTTTATTGTAGAGAAATTAAAATAACTTGACCAAAAGTGTGAGTGCTTGACAATATTAGCATTAACATTTAAAAAAGTCTTGAACATACATTAGGGATAATTAATCAGAAATTATTTAAGCAAAAATAAGTTCAATAGGAAAGTATTTAACAGTTAGTATGTTTTTTTTTTAAAGTAAAAATCAATATATTAAGGCACAGGATGTTTCTTTTTTTTTTTTTTTTTTTACAATAATGTCATTATAAATAGCTGACAACCCCCCCTCCCCCCCCCCCCAAAAAAAAAATGCTATCATGAATTGTTTTGTTATTGCTTTAGTATAATATCTTACCTTTCAAAAGTTATAGTCTAAAGCAATACTAAAACAATAATTATACTATTTAATTTTCTAAAATTAATTTTTAAACCTTAGTAACGAAATTTTAATAGGAGAAAAGATTTCTTTCAGTTTTAAGATTAAATATAAAGGAAATATGTTAACAATAATTACACTAAATTAAATAATTAATTTTAAAGTAAAAATAGGATGCGCTTATTTTTCTTATTATAGTTTTACACAATACTACTACTACTACTACTACTAATAATAATAATAATAATAAATTTTTTCCCGATTTTTTATTCTATAACTTATATAATGGGATTAAATACTCGAAATCTATCAACTTTTTTCCATATTAAGAAATACATTAAAACTTATTTATACTAAATAAAAAATAAAAAAATATCTCAACTAAACAGTTGAGATATGGAAAAAAATATATATTTGAATAAAAAATACACTAAAAGTATAATAGTAATGTAAAACAAATTCGAGATTAATGTAGAAAATAGCTATATTGAAATATGTAAGATCAGAATATGGATGTTTAAACGTTTCTTGTAGCTATGATTATATTAATAGTTTCCACAACATAAAAAAGTGTTCCCAATTTCCGTTGAATAATTGAAGCAATATAATCAGATATCCATCATTTATCAACTAGAATCTGCTCCTTTGAACTATGTTCACCTCTAGTCAATTAACGATTAATTAAACTTTGATTCCGTGACATTCAGATAAAGAAATTTCCCTTTTTCTTTTTCATACACAATTTAATTAACAGTTTAAAGGTTATTTAATTTTTTTCTTGGTGATTAGCCGTTTAATCATAGATTGAATTACACCCAGTTTTTTAAATTGTTCATTCAATCAAGTAATTTTCTTGACACTCTAAAGTAATTAACCAAACACGTATAGCAGCGGTTTTTTGTTCAGAGGAAGCAGAAATATTTTCATTACATTAATAAAAAATATTGTTTAAAAGCATTATTTATGAGACTTCTGGCACATTCTTTATGTTGTACTCATCCCAACACACTCAGTTTAGATTTTATTTATCTATTTATTTTTATGTTTCCCTTTTCAATACATAATTTAATTCGTCCTTTAACGTAACTTCTATGATATTTCTTATCACCACCAAATAAATAATAAATAAATAAATAAATAAATAAATAAATAATTAAATAAATTAAATAACGCATCATTAAATTAGAGAAGTGTAAGTTTTGACAAAAGTGCTAAAATAGTCATATCACTTCTCTATATATTAAAAAAAAAGTTACTGTTACTGGCGTCAAATTTTTTTGTCTGCGACAGCATCTTCTAACGGAGGGCAGGGTCCTTTGCGTCATGAGAGGTATCAATGTGTTCCGAGTACTCCAAGGAAGACATTTCAGCCGCTTAGAAATTTCTATCATTTTAATTAAAGAAGTTATTAACTAAAAATTACAAGTTTATGAAGGTACTCTATTTGCCATTTTGAAAAAAGTTTCTCGCAGTGACGTCATTCTTCTGTCATGAAGTCATTTTACACGAGAAAATTAAAATATGATCCATGGTTGTACGTAGGTAGGTAGGTTGGTTGGATTTAACGTCGCACCAATACTGCGCTATGGGCAATTGGCCACGGTCTGGGACGCACCCCTAGTGATGTTCCGGAGACATGTCATCACAATTTTGAACCTTCACGGAGGGGATCCCCCTCCGCTTTGGTGATACCCAAAGGTATAGTGGGGATGGGAACATGGAGGACTTTGCGACCACGACAGATTTTATGTGCACCAGCCACTATTAGTGTACACGACGGTCTTTGGCCAGCTCAAGTATCCAATCGGCAATCTTCCAATTACGTGCTCAGCGCTTTACCGACTAGGGTACCGCGGCCCGAAACTATGGATGAAGAAAGCAAAGAAAATAAACATGAACATTTTTTCTCTACTTTTAGAAAATTAATCTTCTTACACGGGAAAAATAAAATATGATCCATGGTTGTAGGTAGGTAGATAATTAGGTAGGTTGTGATTGACGTCGCACCATTACTGCACTATGGATAATTGGCGATGGTCTGGGACGCGGAGACATGCCACCAGAGTTTTGGTTCTACACGAAGGGGATAGCTCCCCAGCTTCGGTGTCCCCCAGAGGTATAATTTTGATGAGAACACGGAGGATATTGTGGCCCCGACATATTTTACGTGCACCAACCACCATTAGTGTATACGGCGGTCTTTGGTCGGCTCGAGAACCGAACCCACAATCTTCTAATTACGAGCTCGGTGCTCTACCGACTGGGGTACCATGGTCCGGATTTAAGGTTGTAAAAAAGAAATAAAAAGGGTCATATACTAAAGCTGTAATGCAAAATGGTCTAGATATTATGATTTTCTTTCTATTAATATATATATATATATATATATATATATATATAAACATTATATATTTCAATTTGACATTGAATATGAGGATTTACATAATATTTTTTTGCTTTTGTCTTGTAATATTCACTACTAATATTCCTTTTCAGTGAAAGAAAGCAGCGAATAGGCGAGCAGAGTTCTGCATGTGTTAATAAGTAAAGTAAGTCGGGGAGGAGGCGAAGCCTCCTTCGGGGGTTGGTGAGCGGAGCGAGCAGGGGGCAGAGCCCCCTAGTTTTTTAACTATTGAAAATCAAATAAAGTATACTATAATGGTATTTCTTTATATAAAAATTATGTTACTTTATTTGTCTAATTCGAAATTTTTTTTTAATTTTATTTGATAATCTTACCCCCCCCCCCCCCTCTTCCCTTAGAAAAATTAAAATAAAACCCTAAAATTTATTTATCGAAATTTTTAATTAAGGTAGCATATGGGAAAGCATTGACGCGATATGCCAACGATCCAAATTCAGTTCTTGGTCTGATTAGTCTTATCCAGCGAAAGTTTTGTTTAAAAGTTGAACTCTTAGTCATCATCACTAAAAAAAAAGAGATAAATAGGGATCAACTAATAGAAAAAACTAATGAGACAGCATTTATTCTAACAGAAAATAAATCAGATTTATGCGCGTTATTAAACACATAATCTCAAGAATCAATAATTATTGAAACATTACAAGTAATATACAGTGTAAACAAATAAATAATTTTTGAGTGGTCACATTTGGTGTGCAAGAAATTAAACTATCAGAACAGTAACCAACTGGCTAAATAACCAACTCAGGACATTGAAAATATTATTATTTTTGCCCCACTTTCCTTTCACATTTTAGATAAGTTTAGAAACAATTACAACTGGACTGAAAAAAAATATATTTAGGATATATTGGACCATACAAAATACACATGCCAAAAATTAACTATAATTTTAATTTATTCGATATGGCATTATGTATGTTTTCATTTAACCATGTCATTTTCAATATTTTATAATTACGTTGTTACCTCGACTTTCCAGAAGCAGTGGATTTACTAGATTATGAAACTGGATAGTCTTAATAATTCTGTACAACAGTTTGTCGTAGGACAAAAAAAGAAAAAAAAAAATAATAACAATAAATTGTGTAAACAACATTAAACGAAACGATTTCATCTTTCAGAGCTTTTATTACACGTCTCCTGGTGTTTTGTCGTGTACGGCACTTGATATAGATGAATCACAATAAAAAAATAACATATCTATTTATCTATCTATCTATATATTGTTTTCTCTTATTTTCTTAAATTTTACAATAAAAAATAAAATAAATAAAAAAGAAGTATATGGTATATTTTTCTCCGTCAAGTATACTTGGAAATTGTTAAATATATGTATATATATATAATGTAACACGTGTTGAAAGAGAGTGATTTAAAAAATTCACTGATCATTACGGTTGTATTAGCATATCGTCAATTTGGCATTTCGGCACAGACTCTTGCAGAGATGAAATGAAATATATTTTGTCTAATAAAAGAGTAATTTACGGATGAACTTTCACGTGTTGTGAAAATATCTTCAAAATATTTTATGATTTAATTATAATTGAATAGAACGAGTAAAGATGGGTTCTGTTAATCTAAAGAAAGATTAGCAGAAAATAAATTTAATACATATGTTTTAATGAAAGATATTTTAACTGTTAAATAAGAAATTACTCATTAAGTGAAGGGGATCACTGAATAAAATAATTAAGAAAATTGAAATTAATAATATTATTTATTTATATTTTTATAAGTATAAAATATGATAGATCAATATCATAGTCATCTATTCTGAGTAACTTGAAATGTGCATGAATTGTTTTCAAAAATTTGTGTGAGACTATAATTTCTTAAATGAAAAAGAATTTTCTTTTTTCTGTTAAAGAAAGCATTAAACCATATTGAACATCTTTTGTCTTCTAAAACAATATGCAAGTAAAAATATATCTCAATATTTAAGTCCATGGAACTATTTCTCCAAAACAAAGAGCGACGAATATAAGGGAAAAAAAAAGAAAAATCAGATATACAGATTTAATGAGTCACGACCTACAAGGAAATAAATTACACTTCTTATAGGTCTAGACAGAATGAAAAGCACTTTTCTTTCATTACTAAAGTTTTTACTTTTTCATTTATTAAGATATTACATATAAATGCATTGTGACTATATATTCCTTGCAACGCTTAAATGCAAGCTACAGGTGGTGAAGGTTGTAGTCATAATTTAATTCGGTTATTGTTGGTTTATCGTGTTCGTGGCTTCAGGTGACAGTTCAGACATATTGCATAATTGGTGGAAAAATGCACGCGTTGTTATAGAAAAAATATATAAATTCAAATACTTTGTATTTAGATTGCCTCTAAAAGAATTACTTTATAATCATTTTTGAGAAAATTGCGGCATTAGGAACTCTTCTTAAAGTGTGAACTGAGCGACAATATAAACACATGAATAACTGAGCTTATATACAACATTGAAAATAATTAAAAATTCACGGAACAGCATGAGAAATAAAACGCACAATCAATCATATGGTTGATAACACACACGTACACAAAAGTCACAAGTAAATAATAAAAATAAAAATGTATTTTTATTTTTCTCTAATCATAACAGTAATAATTTTATACAGAAATATAGTGTATAATGCAAAGAAAAATAATAATCAATGATATTCGAAACTTACTTCGAAAAATGAAAACTCAAATCTATATCATAAATATATATATTTCACCTTTTTTAAATCTGCAATAAACTAAAAATTAAAATGTACGTGTTAATCTGTCGAATATTCAAACAACATGAATAATAATAATGATAATAAAAAAAACTCTATTTCGTTACCCCTCCCCCCTTCTTCTTCTTTTCTTTTTTTTTTTTTTGTGTGTGTGTGTGTGTATGTACTAGTGGGCTCCGGCCTCTGCTCGCCTAGCTCCTCAACCTCCTCTGTGTAAACGTAGAAATATTTTTTATAAATTTTATAAAATATTTATGCCAATATGAATTGTTATAGGCGTGGTAATTTAGTACAAGAAAAAACAATTAAGTTTTCCTAGACAGTATACCTTACAAATCTAAATGAATTCACACTTTTTTTCGGTTGTGATTGAACAGACACACACACATTTATAACTGCACATTTTTATATACAGTCAGTCAGGGAAACTTTGAGCCACTTTTAATTTCTCATTACATTTTGCTGGGTAAAACTAACGAATTTACATAATCATATTCCATTATGAGGAATCTGCTGGTAGTTTCCTGCTCTACATTTTAGAGGGGGAAAATTGTCATCATTCGGTACACCGACCTAGTTACTGTATTTTTTATTTTAGTGATGTATTATTTGTCAAGCTATATTTGAATGATTTTTAAAGTTGCCTGATAATAAGTAATTTTAAATTATAAATACTATTTAACTACTTTATTATGTTTTTCTACATATTAAAATATTTATTTTTGATTATGATTAATTATTTTTTTATTATCCATGTTTAGCAAGAAATAAAATTCAAAAGCATTACCATTTAACTTCATTTTCAGTGCAATTTTAAGTCTATATAAAGTTAGATTAAAGTACCTTGTTATGCTAGATACAGGTACATTAATAATACAGGTCTATATATAAAATTTTGATTTCATAAATTTGACTGTTTTTTCTTTTTTTAATGTTTTTTGGTGTTCTGAAACTGAAGCCAGATTTTATCTATCACGTATACATTTTTGTCAATACAGGGTATCTTACAACATAATTTCTTTCGTTACTCTTCCGTCAATATAATTATATGGTAACTTTTATAGTATGTCTCCTTGAATAATTATAAATAATCACAGAAACATGCTAGAAATTACCAAAAGGGGAGAAATTTTGTCTGCAGACACCCTGTATTGACAAAAATCTATAAGGTAAAGCTAGAGGAGTTTGAGCACAATTCTGCAGAACAATTTTTGCGCAATCTCTCCTTATAGAGTAAAAGTGATTGCGCACATGGGTAAGACAGATTGCACTTAATTATAATTACAGTTATATTGTTAATAATAATAATTACACTTAAATGACATTGTTGTAAGTTTTTGTAGACAAATATTTTTGTATTAGGAATGGCTATTAAAAAAAAAAAAAAAAAAAAAAAAAAAAAGTAGGGAAAAAAAAAGTACGAAAATACAAAAATTTATTTAAAGAAAAAAATATTACAGAATCATAAAAAAAAATTATATATATATATATTAAAGAATCATTAAAAATAAATAAATAAATAAATAAATAATAATAAAAAAAATTAAGATTATAAAATAATATTGGTATTAGATAACACGTTAAAATTAAAATTAGTACATTTTCTTTTCAGCTTGAATGGTTTCTTGTTTGCTGACTGAATCTCTTGTTGTTCACAATCGTTAAACTTATTGTTGTAAATGGTGCCGCTATCATGCAACCACCTGCCACATTTTACCCCGTTCGGGTCTGTGCAATGCATTGCCTAGCCAAAAAGACGAATAGCACACCGTGTGTGCGATGATATATGGTTAGTCCCACTTCACTTTTAAGCCCAGAATTCCCCAACCGTTTATTAATTATTAAAGTTTATTTCTCAAAATCTTCCACACAAAAATGTTCAAAACACAAAACTTAAATTGCACTTGGTTTCAAATCTTCTCGTTTCAACTTTAAATTCCTTTACGTTTATTTAATTTATTTTATTGAAATTTAGACGATTGCAGTCCTTTAAAACAAGTTTGAGTAGGCTGATAATTTTTGTTTGCATTCAGTTTTATCGCTTCTTTTTAAACAACCAACAGTTGCACAAAACTTGAACATCATACTTGAAAATATCGCAAAACTAAACAGATATACAATAATCGTTACATTTTGCGATAAATTTCCTTTAGGCTAACATTGGCATTCGAGAGTTAAATCTCACCAGACGTGTTTCTTTTGTCGATTTTTGCCACTCCTGAATAATGTTCAATTTCGGATTCTGAGGAGGACCTCCGAAAAGATGCACTGTAGCGAATTAGTTGAACTAGTTTAGTCACTGGATGAAGTTATTTCCTGGTACAGATCCAGGTATTCAACAAATTCATTCTTATTGCAGGGATAGAACACGGGCGCAGAATTCATACCGGAATCCGTTTAAGAAATTTTCTACCTAGAATATCGTTGATTTAAGAAGTCGAAAATTTTCTTACATTGATAGTGGTATGAATTCTGCGCCCGTGTTCCATCCCTGTTATTGTCTTGTCATTACCAATAAGCTGAGAAATCTCTAATAATATAAAGTTATATAAAATGAATTCGCAGTATCTCCTAAATAGCAAAAGCACAAATTCTCCCATTTTGGTAGGTGATTTATTCAATAATTATTCGCTTTTAGAGCGAATCGTGGTGTTCGCATCGTTAGTCTAGGTTAGTAGCTTATGAGAAATTGTTTCATTAAAAAATATTTTTTACTTCTACCATTCGATGGAAATTTCTAGGAAGAGTTATGAAAATTCAAGCATTTATTTTTGAATACGAGACAGAAGAACCACGTTTCATACTAGACTCTTGAAGCAATCAACATGCACTTCAAGTCGGTATTCCACTATTGATATTGTACAACCACCTAAAATCGCAACTCGCCCACTCTACTCTTTCACGCCGATCCGCTATGTGCGCAATCTCTCCTATCGCGCGATCTCTTCTAGCTTAACTGGCTTCATTTTTAGTTGCAGTACACCAAAAAACATATGCATCAGATAAACTTATCCAATCAAATTTTGCCAACATTATTTTTGTAAACCTGTGTAATTTATACAAACAATATTAGGTTTAAAATTTATTTAATAATCAAGCTTTATATTTATATAGTGAATTTCTTTATATAAGATAAATGCAAAATGAAATAAAGTAGGGATACCTTGAACCATATGGAACATACTGGTATTCCAGATTTATCATTTGGCTCTTTGGAATATAATATTAAAGACTGTGTACGGCAAAAAATTTCAACTAGTAATTACCAATTTAACCCTTTAAAGTGCAATACATATTTTATGTTGAAAACTGCTAAATTAATTTCAAAAATGGCTATTAGGTACATAGTTACTCATAAATGTTTAAAATAGGTAAATAAATAAGAAAATAAATAAATAAAATAAAAATAGCATTTTTAATTTTCGAGAAATTTTTGGTTTGAAACAATTGCATACTTGCCAACCTAACCCGGAAGATTGTTAGTTCCCGCCCCTTTTTGTACACCACTTAATTTTTAGAGTAAGTTTCTTCAAATATATTTACGATTAAATAAGAAGAAAAATACTCTAGAAAAAGACTGAAAAAATACTCTGAAAAAAAATAGGCGGAAATGGGCGGGACTAACAATCTTCTGGGTTAGGTTGGCAAGTATGCATTTGCATGTTAAACTAGGCAGGGGTGCATTATTGAAGCAGGAAGGTGCACTCGCACACACAAAGCAATTTGAAATGACTTCTCCATATGGCTGCCTATGAGATATCTTAAAAGTAGTGCTGCTATCTAACGAGCAGACAAGAAAGGAAAGTTTAAAAATCGATTACAACAACGAAAAAAATATTGAAAAAATGTTGCATAAAAGAATGCTAAATGTTCGGTTTCAGTGCAAAACCAATGAACGCTAAAGAGTTAAAAGATAATATGTATGGAGACTATATATGGAGACTAATGAAGCACACTGGAAATTTCCCAATAACAAAGCTGCTTTGAAGTTTAAAAAATCAGATGTACTTATCTGCAAAAGCTATCTTTCCAAACAGTAATTGAGGCTTTTTTGGATAAATAATTCCTTTTTTTGTTCAAATTTTTTATGCAAATGTAATTAATAATAAATGAGAAAGGAAATTTTATAATTTTAATAACATATTTGTTTTTACTTTTTAAGAAACAAAAGGAATGAAATATATTCACCCTACACATGTATAAAGTTTGTATAACAGACCTACATAATTATTATTTTAAATTGTTTTTCCTATTCTTCAAAATAACTGTTTTTATTTATTTACTTATTGAAAAAATGTTTTTAACAGAATTTTAATATATTAACAAACGATGGATTTTATTTGTGTGAGTGTTTAATCCAAATAAATATTGTTCTGTTATTTAAGAGAATTAATATTTGTGATGACAGGAACTACATTTAAGAAATTTCAAATTATTTATAAGCTGAATTTTTCAAATTTAAACTTATTTTAATCTTTATTTAATGAATATAATAAAACCATTTTACAGAGTGTCGCAGCTAAGATGTTACAAACTTCGAGCGGAGGTAGAGAATATCACAAAAATTCAGAATTGTATAGGAACCCATGGGCGCATATATCATTTTAACCCTTTAAAAGGAGGATAATTTTGTGAGGGGATATGGGCGTGGCTCTCGAAAGTTGCATTTTTAAAACAATATTTTTACATTCTATTGTTTGCATAAATAAATAAAATGTGTTTTTAATCGATGTATTTTATCACACAGATTGCATTAATAGGAACACAGGGGTTGTACACTCCGCCCTTTTTTTCAGGACACTCTCAGAAGTAAGGAATTTCCGTCTCTATTGGAACCATTAATTTCATGCAGAAATACTTTTGGTGTATTTATAGCATACTTGTCAACCATCTTATTATGAGCCGTACAATTTTCAGTACCCGCCTTTTTTTTCACACCAACAATTATTTAGAGTAATTTTAGTCTTATTTAATCGTAACAACATTTGGAGAGAATAACTCTAAAAATTTGGTGGTGTGAGAAAAGGGGCGTTTTTTCCGGGGGCGTTAACAATTGTACGGTTATTAATGAGATGGTTGGCAAGTATGTCATGGTAATGTGTCATGATTATACAGGATAGAGAATAGTGTATAAAAATAGTGGTAGCAATATATTTGAAAATCTCTCTTCCCTGAGAGTGTCCTGAAAAAGGGCAGAGAGTACGATCCCTGCGAACATTGTGTATGATAAATAATAACAGGAGACTTGGTGTTGGAATATTAAAAGCCCGAATAAACTACTACTTCAGAAACGCCAAAGAAAAATACTTGAGATGCAAACAGCTGTTTCGGTAACCTTAAGCGTACCGTCTTCAGTGCAAAAAGAATTCTGAATCTCGAGAAGTGCTCGTATATATAGGAGAGGGACCAAATTTAGTTCAACCAATAGGATTACAGGAAAGGTGGGGAGTGTGGCCAATAGGAATTTAGGACTAATAGCCGTGTAAACAGTAGAAAAATTAAGAAAATGTGCATTTAATGTAAAATTTCCAACAATCAGACAAATAGGGAACAGCGAAATCACAATTTACCAGGTTTTTAAATTTTTTTTATAAATATGAAAATCTTCAAAGAAATCGAGTTCATGAATTGATTTAGGTCTGCAAATTATTTTAGATGAATTAAATTTAAAATTATGATTTTCCTCCCAGCAATGTTTAGAAATAGCCGATTTATTGGTTTCTTGTTTGCGGACGTAATTCATATGTTCTTTTAGACGAAATTAAAGACTGCGTTTAGTTTGGCCAATATATGATAAACCACACTGACAGGAAATACTATAAATGCTCCAAGAATTATGCGTATCAATGGGATCTTTTAACTGAGAAAAGGGGAATTTATTGGAAGGCGAAAATATTATTTTAAAATCATATTGTTTGAGAATTTTAGCTATGGTTTGACTGGATTTAGAAAAATAGGGTAAAACAATTCTGATATTAGATGTGACTGATTTAGTAGACGAAATACGAGGGAGTTGTAATTTTTGGATAGCTTTGTCTATAATGGAAGGGTCATAACCTCTGTCAATTGCTATCATCATTACCTCCATTAAAATATCATCATTACTAACGCTGATAAAGGTTGTCAGATTGTTATTTTGGATAAAAAACAATACATCGAAAGTGTCATCGAACTAATTAATGATAGCCCATATATTCCTCTGACCCGTGACCCCTCTCCTCAAGAATTAAATAAAATTAAATCTGTTATAAAATCTTGCCCCTTGTGTTTGGACTCGACTAAATCTCATCTTATTCCTTCTATTGCTAATTGTGCCAGATTTTATGCTTTACCGAAAGTTCACAAACCCAATATTCCATTTCGTCCCATAGTCTCTAATATCGGTACTGCCTCCTATAATTTAGCTAAATTTCTCACCACAATTTTTTCTCCCCTTCTTGCTGCTCTTAGTTATACTGTTAAGAATTCCATAAAATTTGCAAAAAATATTCAAAACTGCCCTTACACTAATCTCACTATGGTTTCTTTTGATGTAAAATCTCTTTTCACTAATGTTCCAATAAGTGGCGCTCTCTGCTGTCTCGAAAACAGATTAAAAGAGTTTCATTTCACATCTTTTGAAATACAAGAATTAATTTCTCTTACCCACATTTTATACAACAAACCACTTTTTCTTTCCAAAATAAATTCTATCGTCAGTCTGAAGGTTTAGCCATGGGTTCCCTTCTCTCCCCAATTCTCGCAGATACTTACATGCACTATTTCGAAAGCAAGCTTTTTAAGAAAATATCTTTTCCATTTTGGACCCGTTACTTTGACGACACCTTCACGCTTATCGACATATCTCGTCACAATATTGACCATGTCTTAGAAACTTTAAATTCAATTGACTGTAATATCCAGTTTACATATGAAATAGAAAATAATGGCTCCCTTCCATTTCTTGATACCCTCGTCTCTCGCACTGTAAATGGATTTTCAACCACCGTCCATCGTAAAAATTTTGCAGTCTCCCTTCTTTCCCATGCGCGTTCATGTCACCTACCTAACCTAAAAATGTCTGCTTTCTATACTTTTGTAAACCGTGACCTTAATATTTGTTCGAATCCTACTTTATTAAAATCTAAAATTAAGTACTTGAAAGCCATTGCAATTGGCAGCGGTTATGACCCTTCCATTATAGACAAAGCTATCAAAAATTACAACTCCCTCGTATTTTGTCTACTAAATCAGTCTCTTCTAATATCAGTATTGTTTTACCCTATTTCCCTAAATCCAGTCAAATCATAGCTAAAATTCTCAAACAATATGATTTTAAATTAATATTTTCGCCTTCCAATAAACTCACCTTTTCTCAGTTAAAAGATCCCATTGATATGCATAATTCTTGGGGCATTTATAGTATTTCCTGTCAGTGTGGTTTATCATATATTGGCCAAACTGAACGCAGTCTTAAATTTCGCTTAAAAGAACACATGAATTACGTCCGTAAACAAAAAACCAATAAATCGGCTATTTCTAAACATTGCTGGGAGGAAAATCATAATTTTAAATTTAATTCATCTAAAATAATTTGCAGACCTAAATCCATTCCTGAACTCGATTTCTTTGAAGATTTTCATATTTATAAAAATTTTAAAAACCTTGTAAATTGTGATTTCGCTTTTCCCTATTTGTCTGATTGTTGGAAATTTTACATTAAGTCCACATTTTCTTAATTTTGCTACTGTTTACGCAGCTAACATTCCTAAATTCCTATTGGCCACGTTCCCCACCTTTTCCGTAATCCTATTGGTTGAACTAAATTCGATCCCTCTCCTATATATAAGAGCACTTCTCCAGATTCAGAATTCTTTTTGCACTGAAGACGGTACGCTTAAGGCTACCGAAACAGCTGTATGCATCTCAAATATTTTTCTTTGGCGTTTCTGACTTAGTAGTTTATTCGGGTTTTAATATTGTGTATGATATTGCGAAACAATGAAGCATGCAGGATTTTAAAATTTACACAGTAGGCGGAGTTAGTAGTAGTACACTGTAGCCAAAAACATCCAGTTTTTAAAGGGTTAAAATGACGCTTGCGCTCATGGGCATTTTAGCTGGGACACCCTGCATTTATGGGTTTTGATAATGACTCAAAGATTCTAAGAATTATAGGGTCACTCAGAACCAGGAATAAAATTATATTTTTCATTTATGCCAAGAATATTTGGTAACTTCAATATTCTTAATTAACAATAGAGACATTATTCTTTCATTTTATGACATCAGTTTTGAAAATATAATAACAGCATATTTGGGAGAATTGAAAATAAATAAAATGTGGATCACAAAATCACCCTGATTGACTGTATATAATGGAGTAAAATCAAGAGCATTTTATTGAAATCTGTGCATAGAAATCTGTGTATATTGAAATCTGTGTATTTCTGTGTAACTAAAGTGTATAACATGATATTTTATAAAATATACAAGTGTAAATCTAAATTTTAATTGATATAAAGATGAAAAGTAGAATTTAAAACAATTTATTATTTAGACTTTAGCATCTGGAAGACAAAACCCTTTCTTAGGTGAGGCATTCAGTTATCGGCATAGTACTTTCTTACGTAAGGTATGGGACTTTAAATTACTGTTTTGCTAAAATTTGTGTAACAGATTTCTAAAAAAAAAAATTGCATCTAGGCTTTAAGATGCATATAAATATAATAAGTGAATGAATGTTAAAGAAATCTGGAATTTATTCCAAACGTTTTGGAAGAAAGTCGATGAAATACTAACAAACAATCTCTACTCACCAAAGGTGAAATGATTATTACCTTCTAACTGACAATAAGGTAATTTCTGTCTCTCCTAAGAAATGAAACAAAGTTTCGCAAATTTTGAAAAGACTTCTATGCAAATGGAAAAAAAAAAGACTTATTTGGTATTTTCTTTCAATGTAGAATTTAAGTATTAGAATGTATCTCTCTCTGTTAACGCTTTAGATTAAGTTTGTACTGTATAAAACTTTTGTTCAAATTTACGAATTATTATCCTATCTATACGGATTGTTCCTCCTTTTTTTTTTGAACTGAAATTTGTCTTTCTTGTGGACTACCTCTTAATTCACAGAAAAATAATTCCGCCTCACATATTTTTTTGATTATAAGATAAAAGGTACCAGAATTATTGAAAAAATCATTCATATAAAAAATTATTGTAATTTACGTCTTGTATTCTGAAATTTTTTAAGCAAAATCAATCAGAATCTAGTATATTTTCTATGCTAAGAGAAATTTTTCTGGATTTTTCCCAGTGTACTTTTTATAAAAAAAAAAAAAAAAAAAAAAAAAAAATGTAAGATTCAAGGTATTTGTATATAAAGTTTGTTTAAGTTAAGAATTCCAACAAACAATTAAAAACGGTAATAAATAATAATTGAGTTTTTAAAAAGTTAATAAAGGTTTATTTATTTATTTATTTTTCTAATATTTTAAGTAAATAATAAAAAATAAAATACTGAAAATAAAGCCTCCTCTGTTTATTTATTTATTTTTTTAAGCGTCTTCTTTCGATATGTTTTTAAATATTGAAATTATTTTCGTTCACAAATCCTTTGTTCGAAAGCAAAAATTAAAAGTAATGTTGGTAGTTGCAATAAGAGAATCGCTTTTTGTTAAAAGCTATAGAAAATTGTTGGAACGGTGAATCTTCTGCTTTAGGTTGATTTTTTTTTCTATTCAATAATTCCTTCTCAATATTATATATCAACTTCCTTTTCAATTTCCAATCTGAAAAGTATTTATTTTATTAACAATAATAATGTTCCTACTGAATCACACTATATAAAAAGAGGTTATTATTTTACCACTACGGATTGTTCTTTTCTTTTCGAACTACAAGTAATATCGTTTCAACATTGTTAAAGTTTATTTTTTAATATAACTTAATACCCTTTTTGAATCTTTGTGACCCTTTTCAAGATACAAAATTGTTTTAGGCTTCACCTTCCTACTTTGGAGGAAAAAAAGAATAGATTCTATACTACTATTATTTATTCAGCCTTATCGAGTGGGCGTTAAGTCAGACCACAAGAGGTGAATGATGTTAAATATATTACAGGGAACAAAGGCCAAAAAGCTCACTTCGATCGCCAAACTCAGAATAAATCAGATAACAGGTCAGTGATCGTTAAAATGATTTGGAAGTCATTTTTGACCAAATATCAGCTTGCGATATTACACCAGGTGGCGTCAAATTCTCTAAATAACATCAAGATTCATGACGACCTTACAAACAAGGCGCTAAGGAGGCGGTTCAATCGAGTAATAACGTGCAGATGATGTTGAAAGATGAATATTTCAAACTGAAACACGCCAGTGAAATTAAAAAACAAACCCATTATAATTATCCCATTCCTTCAATAGAATACAGAATATATTTCCGTAAACATTTATACAATATATGATACGAAATTATGAATAAGATGGCTTCAGTATTTCACTGAAAGGCTGCAATTTTAAGGAAGAATTTATTATTTGGATTAAAAAATGGATAAGCAATATGTTTTCTCATAATCTTAGATCATTGTTAGCAATCTAGGGATTTTTGTTTATATACAATATTCATTTTATTTTTATTTCGTGCGATGTATTTCATATATGAAATTATGTTAAATCTTCGCAGATCTTAAAATGCGCGTTAGCTCTTATAAGAAAGAGTAACGCTTTATTTCCTGAAACATTATATAAGAACAAACTTTGTTTTATATGATATTATGCTATAATTTATGTTTTACATTTCTGTTAAATGGGATTCTAATTCATTAATTGTAAAAACTTGAATAATTTATACTACTGTTAAATTTTATCAACCTTTTAAACTTCATTGAGAAATTAATAATTACCCCTTTTATAATTTTTTAATAATAATAATAATAATAATAATAATAAAATCAAGAATGTTTAGTTAACACAAAATAAAATATACATTAAAAAAAGTGAACAGAAAGGAGAAGAAGAAGTAGAAAGAAAAAAAACCTTTTTCTAAGATTACTTTAGTTGAAAGTTTTAAAACTTCTTAATAGTCAATAGTCAGGTTCTGTGGCCTCATGAGACACGCCTGATTGCAACAAATTTTTACCAAATTTTTTCGTAAATGACATCTTATCTAATTCATTTCTATAAAAAAAAAAAAAAAAAAAATCGAGAAAATTTAATTTAGCAAATGGTCAAAGCTTTCTGTAATGCTTTTTCACCAGGCAAAGTGAGGATACCAACGAAAATTAATTCTCTTTTAAATTGTAACTTATCTAGATTTCCAATGTCTCAAAGTCCTTATTATTATTTTTTTTTCCTTATCAAAATAGTTAATTTATTTGCTGTCGTTTTCTTAAAACTATATTTTATTTATTTATTTATTTATTTAAAGAAAATATCCTTAGTAAACTTATGTTGGCGTTGACTCTTTTATAGCAGATTGACTGAAATGAGTATTTAGAACTGAAAACGGAATCGATATTTGGTATGCTATGTAGTTTTTATTGCGTAGACAACCTGCATGTTTAAATATTTATAGTGTTTTAGAAGTTATGAAGAGTAAATTGCAGCAGTCTATTTTTTTACTTAAAGTGGTAATTTATCTATTAATGCAAACATTTTAGTTAATGGCATGGCTTGACAGCATTGTCATCTAGAATATGTGGTATGCGGGCTACTTTGCAAGTTCCGAATGATTTTATATTTTTCTTTTTAAAGTATCTCTTAATCTTCTATAATGGTTGTACCTGGGTAATTGGGACTACCACTTCGATTCTACGTGCATGTTTTATAAATAGTGCTACGAAAATACAATACAGATAATTCTTTTTATAAATACATAATTTTTTTTAAATGTTGCATTAATAATTTCCATATCGCACAATCTATAATTTAAATTATATTTATTCAATTACTTGTGCGAAACAACTTCAAAAGTGTCTATCCATTGTTTTATCTATTTATTTATTTATTTATGTACATAATAATTTATAAACGAATAAGCAAAGACGAATATGCTGCATAAAGGGTACTCCAAAATACCACTATCCGCCCTGTATCTTGGGAACACGTTGGAATTTCTGAAAACTGTTATAAAGATGTTTAGTGAAATTGAGGAGACTCACATTTGGTTAAAAAATTGGAGTTGGGGGCATTTTTGAAATTTCATATGAGAAGAGGATGAAGTCTTTTGTTACCTCATTGGAAAGATTTTTTTCAAGACAAAGGATTTTTAGCATGGTTCAAAACAGTTATTGAACTTTTTCAAAAAATTCTAGTTTAACTGTTTCATTAGAACTTTTACAGTTAAGTTCTAACATAAATGTTCAATAAGAACTTTTATCAAAATTTTTTCTTAAAAAGTTCTTCCAAAATTTATACAAAAAAATTTTTTCATAAAAATTTTGTAAACATAAGTTCTTACCAAAACAATTTTATAAAAGTTCTGATAATAGAAGTTCCTTTTGGAATTTTTTAAATATAAGCTCTTATGTGCAATTTCAGAAACGTATAGCTCAAAATTTGAAGTGCTATCATTGACGGGAAACCTCAGGAGACAGCGGTTTCCGTGGCACATTCTTCTAGTGTTCAAAATGTTCAATGAATACCCACTTAAAGCAGCAAACTGTTTTCATTCCTTTTCATTTCATTTCACTTTAATGTATTACTTCTCTAAATATAACAAACGTGCTTGTAAGTCTTTCAAACATATTTCACTGGATAAAAGGAGTTATTTTAATTTTGCAATTAAAAAAACAATAAATAAATAAAACAAAAATAAATGAATAATAAAATAAAATAAAAATTTTAACAAAAAATAATTAACTTCAGCAACTTGCTTTACTTGTCAAAGTTCAACCTCATCTATTTACTTATTACAGTATACATTGTGATGAAGGGAGGAGGGAGGGTGTTGAATCCAGGGAATTTACACATTCACACATTTGAATATATTTTAACGTAATACCACGTACTTCATTTAGCAAGTAATAACCCTTCCCCACTCCCTTTTCTAAAGAGTCAAATGAATTGAAATAGTTTCTATCTTTGCATCTGTACTTTCTTTATCCCCCATTTCGATACAGGATGACTTTGCAGGATGTTTCCACAGAGGAACCTTAAAAACTTTTATAATAAAAAATTGTATAGTATTGGTAAACAGTTTTTTGTAAGAACTTTTATTATAAAAATTCTGACCATGCATTTTTTGTAAGAACTTTTATTTTAGTGATCTTATTAAAAAAATTCTGATGCAAAAGTTCTCGAAATAACTTTAGGATAAAAGGTCTAACATAAAAGCGCTTGGATAAACTGTTTTAAAAAATTCTTAAGAAAAAGTATAAGTTAAAACAAAAACTTTTCCAAAATACAAGTGCTATATTATTTTCGAACCCTGCTTTTTAGAATAGATGCCTCTCTTTCAAAATCTGTTCCAAAATGACTTTTTTTCGTCTTGAAATTATTACTAACCAGATGCAATCTATTTAAACCGAATTGCCCATTGCGCAGCACTAGTGAGACATAAAAAAAAAAAAAAAAAAAAAAAAAAATCCCTATTTAAACCGAAGAATTGAATCAACAAACTCAGCATGCTGTTGAAAATTTTTTTCCAAATTCTCAAGAGATAGAAATTTTATATAGCTCTATTATTAATAATATGTGTATGAAAATAAATTTGAGCCGCTTTTGAACGAATGTAAGCAATAAACAATGTAATGCAATAAAGCGAAATAACTTTTCTGATTTATATTTTAAAACTTCATAACTTTTAAAAAAGCATTGTACGCTAAAACTTATGTTTTCGATACTTGTTTTGTGAAAACCTTACCAACGAGCTAAGAAAATATAAAGTGCTATTTCAGGGGTTTCTTTTGCTGCCCAGTGCCTTTGTTTATTTATTATTATTTATTTAAAAGAATTTTTATTTATTAGCGATATATTTTCTCTTTTAATTAACTAATATATATTATGTATAACTGAAAGTGTCATTTAATGACTTTTGAGAAAATAGTCACAGATTTAACGTAATGTTTTGATTTCTTTTTAAAATGAACAGAATTATTGTAAAAATTGTATTATTGGTTTATGGGATTATTTTATAGGTTTTATGAATGTTGTTTAATGCTATCTTTTCAATATCTAATGTTATTGAGTATTAAAAATATATTTTAATAATATTTTGTAAATAGAACATTAATAATTTTTATGCAATAATTTATGATTTTTTTCTTTTAATTGACCAAAATAACAAAAGAAAAGTTTTGTTAAGATTTTTATGAAAAGATGTTTAAATGGAATTACAGTAAAAAAATAAATATATAGAAGAAATTAATAATTAATAAATTCATTATTAAAGTCGCTGGTTTAATTAATTAGGCATTTTTCATTTTCTATTTATAACAGAAATATTACAAAAATTAGTATTCTTTCCTATATCTGATACATGTATCCATGATGAAGCCAACCACTAACTGTTCACATTTGAAACTTTAATTAACTAATTTTATAGAGGAAAAAGTAAAACATTTTTCTGTATATTCTCACATTTGGTTTGTTAGAACGCTTCTAGTAACTTTACTTTCTTAAATATACTTCATTAAAGAATGTATAATAAATCAGGTTTTTGTACAACTAAACATATTGTAAACATTATGTGTGTTTGAAGCACATTAATGTGTGTGAAATTAATTTTGAAAAATATACTGTTCATAGAAGATTCATTGGCTTGTATACTCTAACACACACACACATACACACACACACACAAAAAAAAAAAAAAAAAAAAAAAGAGCAAAATAAATTCACCATGTAGGAGTTATCCGAATATAATAAGAATTTATAATTGTAATGCACATGTATTAAAAATTAAACGATCACAGCATTATACTTTGTTAAAATTTATAGTTCAATGTTTCATGAAAAGAATGGTACTAAATAGGGATTTTTAGCTGAAACCAATATTTTGTTGTGAATTTTCCCCGTTTCAGTTGTGCTTAGTACTAAATGGCATCACTAAAATGGTTAAACGATGCACCAAAATATTGGCTGCAGCTGATTGGAACCATTCTTCTGGTAAAATGTAGGATTTTATTTTTTACAGTATAGGAATTGAATCTTTTATTCAGGAAATGCAGCTAAGAAAATGAAATATCAATAATGTATTGACTTGCCTTTGGTCTTAGTACAAAATATTCCTGGTCCTTGATGGAATTTGATCTGGCTGGGCATTGACTCACAGAGATTACATATGTCCTCCTGCAGCATTATTTGATGTACATTTTGAAATTGGCGTACAAGTTGCTGGTTGGTCCACAACTGTGTTTGGCGACGTTTTGAACGCTAACGGTGCCGTTCTGGATTCTTCGCAATATGATATGGCAACCTGGTTACTGTTAATTTTTTATAACCATGGCAACAGTATTGCAATTATTTATAAAGATAACTTTAATTATTCATTATTCTATTCCATTTTTGCTTTTGAAGCATAACCAGGCAAAACGGTTGTATTTTTACATTTTAATATTATTTTATTTTGTTTATTTAAATCATTTATTATTGATTTTTATTAAGTGTTTGATTTTATTAAGTTTTTATTAAGTGTTAAAAAAATTGTTGAAGATTATAAATATTTGTAGAAAGGTAATGTTAGAATAGTTGTGGCGAAAGACAGGCCTATTTTCGGAAAAGAAGGTGAATATGTATTAGAATTTTTTTAAGTAAATTGTTCAGAAAGAGAGAAATGATTTTAGAATTAAAATAAAAATGTGCATTAATGAAAAGTAGTACGATTTGTGAAAAGTGTGGGAGTGGTATGGAATATTTAAGAAAGAATATATTTAAGAATATATTTAAGAAAGAAAAGGAATGTGATAGACGGCTTCGAATGGAGATGTGGTGGTTATGCTATTTTGGATTGTGGATGATACGCGTAAAGGTGTTTCGCCGAAAAAAATCGATTAGATTTGGATCATGCATATTGATCGTCCTTCCAGTACAGAATTTCATGTAGATCTTTTCTCATGCATAGTGAGGTAAGTTAATTTTAAATATTTGTTTTATTCATATTAAAACCAGGTATAATTCGTTTCTGTACATTACAAAATCGACGTCATTTTGAAAAACGCGTTTTCGTTTTGTTTACATTTGGGATCCATGGCAACCATTTCGGCAAATGGCATTTCGCCATAATCACCAAAAGAAAATCACGAAATAGAGTTGTGGACCAACCTGCAATTTGTTCCAAATTGGCGTGTTAGATTGGCACGATACAGGGATGGTCGTAAATCACTTTTCATCAGAGCCCAAACGTGCTCTGTTGGAGAAGAACTGGTGATCGCATTGGCCAGGGAAGTAACCAAGAAGCATGAAAACAATCACTATACAGACATGCAGCTGCACATTATTCTGTTGTAATTAAGTCCAGTGGTTCGTAGAAGGAAGACAATGCAACGACATTAAAAACCTCCTCGACGTATGGCTGGGCTATAAAGGTGTCTTTTATAACAGCCAAAGTTGTCCAATTATCAAATAAATAGGAACCCTATAGCGTAACGCCTGGCTATTTGGCTGTACAGTGAACGATACTCAGAGGAATCCCACTCACTGTTTTAGGCATCTTAATGCACGTCTTCGCAAATTTTCGGTGCTTAGTTTAAAGCTGGTATGAACGCTGTAAACGATTGATACAGTCAGTGTCTTTACAGGTCGTAATTTAAACGTGCTTGGAGGTGTGCAACGGTGAGTAGCAGCCAATGCATTATCGTATGTGACCTCAGCTTTGTTCATTGAGTGGTTTTATCCATAGTCATTGCATTTACTACTGTCTCCGTTACACGTGGAAATGCTTACAAGGACGCAACAGGTGCTTTGAGCCCCGATCAAGCACTCCCTCTGCCCTCGCATTCTGTCATTGGTTTTCGACAACTACTATCCTCTTGGAGCTCCATACGAGTATTGTCTCCAAAATCCTGCCAATATCGTCGAATTGTATCATGCGATCCAAACGTCGAACAATTCTGCAATTTGAGCATGATGAGTTTCCAATCGCAAGTCTTTTATCAAATGCTGAAAAAAAAACTGGCAAACCGGATGTCTTCGAAGCATTGTTACAATCCCCTAAATTTACAGAAGCGCATCTAATGGAAATCATACTGCAACATTTAAATGTCGTCTATTTCATACACAATTCTGATGCTCCGTTGAAATGTGATAGAGCTCCAGTTAATCAGTTGCCGGCTGCCAAATATAAATCATTTGCATATTTTGTTGTAAAGTACCTGCATACGCAATTCCTTCCCATTCGCATAACTCCAGCTTGGTATGTCGATTTTTGTGCTATAGATTATTTTACAAAAAGAAGCTTATATAGATTTGAAACGTTGGTGAAAGGCACAATTAATTTGAATATGCTTAACATACATCTATAGAACTACCAATTAGGACATCTAAAATGCTACTGAAAAGTTTTTATTTAATCCTACAATTATAGTAGTTTAATCTCTATAGTATATAAAAGGCAATATTTATTGGTCTGTAAGTTATAGACTTAAACATTTACTAGACCGATTTACGCACGGTTTTCTGGAAAGTGATCCGCATTGTCCGAGGAATGTTTACAGCTGTTAAAACCTTTTATGTAATTAGTAGAAAGAAAGTCAGGGGCATAAATATTTTTGCAATACGATTTCTTTTATGACGCTATTTTGCTCTTCACATCATCTTTGCTTGCCTTTCATCGTATTGGCCATATCACTTTGAAAATCAATTCAACTATTCTTTTTGCTACTTTATCACATTAAAAAAATATTTTAAACACCATTTTGTTTCTTTCCTTTCCTCTGCCTACAGAGAAATAGATTAATCCTTATTGAACCTATTGCTCTGTAAATTTGTCTAAAGTTTCCTCTGCCTCTTTATGATAGAAGCGTTTTCTTTTAACCATTTTTCTTTCATCAACCGCGGTTTGTGTGCGCATCAATCGAATAAGGCGTTGCAGCAGGCAGTAAAACCTGTAACCGAGGTTCATGTGTGAATCTGCTCCGATCAGCGCGTGCGCATCAGGAAGTGAGTTCTCGATCCCACTATGTCAAAGAACCTACCTTATGAGCAGTGAAGACACTGTTGCAGGCAAAGGGATTCTGTACCGAGGTTTTCAACAATTTCAATGAAATTTTGAATCAGAGTTTATATATATTTATATTTTATAATTATAAGTGGTTCAATTAACTAGAGACACTAGCGAAGCCCACTAATTCATTGCACTATTCCCGTACACAGAGAGTATACTCATATCACTGCGCTGAAAAAAAAAAAAAAAAAAAGAAATCGAGTTTTGATACCATTATTGCTGATTCTTATGCAAAATGGCCTCCTGAATCCGATTATGACTCTCATTTTGCCCTGTCACCCACCGTTTTCTAGGGACATCACTCCTCCCTCAATTTTTATCATTGTACGGTAATTTTATGACCACAAATTTGATTTGGAGAATGAAAAATAATTAATTTAACTCCTAAAAACAAAAAATTATAATGTTTCATAAATAACATTAAAAATAGATAAAAAAAAATATAAGAAATATAATACATAATTTTAGTGGCAAATAACCCCCAACCCTAAATTTTCCCCTTGCCGCAAATGTTCCTATTTTAGAATTTTCCAACTCTATAGCCCCTCAGAAGATATTTAACAGTTAAAATAATCCTCTCCCCCCCCACTTAAAAATCCAATTTATAGCCATAAAATCACTAAAAAATACTATGAAAGATAAGCTATCCCATAAATCTACATAACCTCCATTTGCTGTTTGAAAATGATACTTTACACTTTCTGGGCATTAGTGCGACCGTTTATTTCCTGTTTTTATTACATACGACTGCTGTAGATGCAAAAATGCATGTGGATATGGGGATGTCAAACCTACACAATTGTGCAGCTTAGGTTGGGAAGGCATACCAAATATAAAGACAAGTAGCGCCGTCTGAGGGACAACTTTGGAATTATTTTTTTCATTTTTTTAAATCAACTTTTTATCGCAAGAAATATTGTAGTGAAAACCGCACTATCGCACAACAGTTACTAAATTTTATATAAAAAATATAGTTTAAAATGTGTCATTGAATTTTGTCCTATCCTGTATAGCCCTGTATATCTCTGTATATCTCTCTATGCTCCCTTAATGTTGAAAATAGTTTGCTATTCTTTATATTTCTTTTCTTAAATCAGAAATTAGAACACTGAAATATAAAATTAAAATAGGAAAGGCTAAAATTTCTTATATACAAATTTTGATAATGATAATCTAATGCATCGAAGGAGAAGAAAAAAAAAGAAAAGAAAGAAAAACTACGGTTGTTTATTTCGCAATATAACTTGTAATATTAATCAGTGTAATTTTATATTATTGAATCTCGAGAATCGTTTTAAAACTGTAAATTTGGGCAAATCCACCCCCTCTTTTTTATAACTGTAATATCGAAAATTAGCTTAGACTAACGATTCTCGACCTTTTGTTTATACACTGCCATCCTTTTATGCATCTATTGTTCAACCACATTTCTTGAAACTATCAATGTGCTAATTCAACGAGTCCTGTGTAAAAATAGGGATGATAAAGAGAAAATAGCGATAAGAGAGCGCCGAATGACTATATGTTTTTCAAATTCAAACCTTTCGGTCACTTTGGCACCCCTCCAAAAACTTGGACTCATTCTAACTGCTAGTTTCAGGAAACGTGGTTACACTATAAATAAAGCCGTGTTATTCTGTTAAACAAATCTACACATAAAGAGATATAACAATCTAAGGAATGGGTAAAACAAACAAATTGATTTCGGGAATGTAATGAATTTGGTATATGAAAGTGTAAAAAAATTACTATGGAATTTAGTATTTATTATATTGAAATAGGAAATTTAAATAATATATTGTTCGACAAAAACTTCTCCTTAAATTCAAAAATCAAGACAAAGTTGAGCTGATAGTGAAAACTCGTGTACTATTTCGCTTTTAAAAATGGTGTAATCACTTAAATCAGAGATTCAAAGTTATAGATGTGATTTTGAAAAGATACGCCAATTAAAATGGGCTTCAGAATAATAATTTTATTGCTAAGTTTACATAATTAAATTATGTATTATTATTATTAAGGTTAATGTTTAAATAAAATTTTAAGCACAGTAAAAGTGGCGCTATAGTTGATACAGATACATTTAGGGAGGAGATAATGCATAAAAGTTCATAATCACTGGCCTAAGCTAATTTTCTCGCGATACTTTTCAGGCGGAAGTAATTTCAGATAAGTTTATTTATTTTCTTTTTAATTAGTTATAAAAAGAAAACAATGCTTTGGCCCTATTCGATGTTTTAAGAAATGAATACATTAAAAATCAGAGTTAAAAATGACTCGAAACATTAAACAATTATGTTGCCAATTAATTTTCTTTTTTTAAATGCTTCGAGTTCAAACTAACTTTTAGACTTAATTTCTTGCTTCTTAGAATTTGATTAGTCAATTAAGAGTTTTTCAGCGTAAAACAATGACAGTTCTCTTCTTACAGGTGAAAGGTGAAATAAGAATATTTTTAATCAGAAAGACCTATTTGGTAAGTCACGAAAAACTACAAAGTCTCTATAAAAGGTCAAACAATTACCAGCATTTTGCATTAAGTGCTTTTTCTGCTTTAGAACAAAAAATTAATGTAAATAAGCAAGTATATTATGAAATGCAATTATTTTAATGGTATTTGAATTTTTAATCTTTTTTACGTAGCTTCGTAAAATAGTTTGCCATAAAAGACACAGCTATAAAGCATAAAGTATGTTTACAGAAACACTTTCTATAACCCTGGGGAGAAAAAAAAAAGCTAATTTTCTGGATGTTAAAAATTCCTTTAAATTTACAGTTTCATGTTGCTGTTAATATAGAAATTAGAAATGAAATTTTTAAACTTATAACAAACATCCATTTATATTAAAAATTGCAATAAAACTGTTTTAAAAAAGAAAAAACTTTAATATTTGGGGCTATATGGTGGTGCATAGTAAATTAGAACAAGAAAACTTTTTAATCGCTATAACCCTTTCAGGAGCGGTGATGCCACTACAGCAATACCTAATTTTAATTTTTAACTGCAAAAACTCATCCCAGAAACTTTTTAGCAAAATGTTACTTTTATAACATAGCAGAAAACGTCGTCAAATTCTTTTATTTTAATTTTGTTCGTGAATTCCGGTGGCAGTGTGATTTAAATGATACGAATTACCTTACGCCGCAAAGGGTTAATTTTCAATATATTAAAAAAATTTCCCGGATCAATTTTACTTTCCTCTGTATTATTTTATTTTTTAAGTATTACAGTTTCTTAGAATTAACTAAAACCAATCTACATTTTGTCAACTAAATACATATGCATAAAGGTCTGGTGGGTGAATGGTTAGGGCTCTGTCCTGCAATTGCTACGTTCCATGTTCGAGTCCTGTTTCAGGCATGGGTAATCGGATTTCGTTTTAAGCAGTACACTGTAAACTAGACCCTGAAATTTACTGATGTTTTCTGAGAAAATTTTGCCTTTTTAACTGAAGTATTTCGTTTTATGAGAAAATTGTAACTTTTCCGGGTATTACTGGAATACAATATATTACAATCACACAATCAACTGATTGGGAAGAAAATCATATTTATTGAAATTTATTTTTCCGACTGAGTGAAAATAATGCCTGGACCGGGAGTCGAACCCCAGATCTTTGACTTACAAGGTCAAGGCTCTACCGGCTCTACCAATGGAGCTATCCAGGCCGATTTGTTGGCCTTGATAGCTCAATTTGTAGAGCCTTGACCTTGTAAGTCAAAGATCTGGGGTTCGACACCCGGTCTAGGCATTATTTTCACTCAGTCGGAAAAATAAATTTCAATATTACTGGAATGTTCAGTTTACTAAAACCAAGGTTATAAAACATTTTCGTCAGTGGCAGTATCAGTAAGATACGGAAAACTCTAGAACTGAAATCGTAAATATTTTGTCGAGCTATGCTATCCGCCATGTTTTAACTCGAGTTCAAGCTATCAGCAAAGTTTATTTCGGTTTGCATTCCACAAAAATCATGAAGTAAGTTATTCAATTTCATTTATTTGTATATTTTTATTATTGTGAATATTTAGTACGCATGAACGTTTGTTTGATTATATCTTTTAAGCAAGACTTCTTTAATTTTAATCTTGTATTTTAATCTTAATTATATTTTAACTAACAAATGTAATTTATGTGTTTTAATCTTAATTATATTTTAACTAACAAATATAATTTATATTAATATTTAAGCACCTATAGTTAAAACTTTCTGAAATATTTTTTAAATAAATCATATCATTAGAAAAAGACATACTTTTAAAGCTATAATAACGTCAATTTTATTGTGCAAGTTTAATTTTTCACAAAGCGTTATACCTATTTTATTGTTTACGCGTAAATGTATTTCTTTTCATGTTAAAAAAAAAAAAAAAAAAAAAAAAAAAAAAGAAAGAAAGAAAGAGAAAAAATTAACGCGCAAAAATTTGTTTTCTAGTGGCATCAGCTAGATTTTTAATATTGTCACCTAGATTAGACATAGGTAATTGTCTGTGGATATACACTAAAGCAAAATAACACGGAGAACTTTAAGCTCAGCTCGAGACTTTATTTTTGAACTCAATTGAATATCGGTTTATATACAATTAATGAATTTTCTAGAACAGAATATTCTGCAATTACAAATGTCTAGAAATTACATAAAATTAACCGATGATTTAATATAAGCATAATTAACATAATTAACTTAATGACATAACGAATGAAAGAGAAATAAACAACTTAGGTTTAAACAAAAACTATTTTTAAACAGTTTCCCTTGACAAGGATCGAACTCACAATCTCTGGATTCGGAGCCTACTGCTTTATGTCAGAGCCACGGCGTTTACAGGTGGAGTGATTGTAATTAAAATATTGAAAATTCGAATCAAAAAATTATTTTATCAAAATTAATTATAGCCTATAGCACTTAGGGATAATGCAGATTTTGGTTAGTGATTTTTTTTTTTAAATCGGTTCAGTAGTTCCAAAGATTAACCTCCACATATAAACACACTTTTCCTCTTTATATATTAGTATAGATTTAGTTTTTGCTGGTAGAAATATCGCATTCTTATTGACGATACTATCGTTCTTATTGTATTACTGAGGAAAAAAGAATAAAAGTTAGAATGGTTGCACTTTAATTTTTAGGCTCTACTGCAGATACCTTTTTTGTAATTAATTCAGAATATCTAGAATAATACAGCTTTGACACAATAAAATTTATTTAAGAATAATTATTTTATTCTTATTAAAAAGTAATTCAGATTGATCATAAATTTTGAATGAACGAGTTGAGGAATTTCGAAGAGTAAGTAACTTTGATGACTTTTTCTAAGAAATGATTTCTCAATTTTTTGATGTGTAATAAGTATCATTCTATTATTTTTTTATTAAAAGGATTATATGCTAAGGAGCTAGTGATATAAAACAATTCTTTGTACGCAGAGATCAATTTAGAAGAAAAAATTATTTAGCTATTTATATCGGTATATTTCTATTTTTCCTCAGTAATGCAATAAGAACGATTGTATCATCAATAAGAATGCGATATTTCTACCAGCAAAAACTAAATCTATACTAATATATAAAGAGGAAAAGTTTGTTTATATGTGGAGGGTAATCTTTGGAACTACTGAACCGATATCATTTAACACTACTATACAAAATGAGTTTTATGTAGTAATTAGAAAATTTAACAGAAATGTTTTTGATAATGTCTTTGGGATTTTTTTAAGAGCCTAAATATGCTTAAAAACAAATTTCGTAATATTTTTTTACTCTGTAGAAAAATTTGTATAATATCTTTAATGCAATAGTTAATGTTTGTCTTGTTCCATATTCAAGCAAGGAAATGCCAACAGGGTTTGAAATTTAGGGTAAATCTCCCCCTTAAACCCCTCCCCCCAAGAAAAATAAAAATCATTTTTGATGGGTTCTAGAAAATAATATTTTTTTCACCATAATTTTGATTACGGTTGCAATCTTCACTGAAAGAGCAACTGAAATGACAGCAGCGGGAGGAGGGGGAGGGGGACTTTTACAAAAATGAGAAAATTCTAAATGGACCCCTAAAAAAAAAAAAAAAAAAAAAATTTAAGTTTAAAAATTTGCATGACAAAAATTGTGTACTTCAGCAATGAACTACAAAAGTATTTCCCAACAAACGACAATTTGATTAAAAAAAAAAAAAAAAAAAAAAGATGATTAAAAAAATTATTACTGTCACCAATTTTTGTTTTAATATAGCGACATTTTTCATATTTCTGAATATGAGTTTTTTTACTCCTTTCAAGAAGAAACTGCAGTACATAATCCTTTTTCATGGACATGCGTATACGCAACATAGTTGTACGTTATCGTTTCATTTGTTCACAATAGTTTAAAGCACATGTCTGAGGTAGCCTTCGTTATCATTACAGCAGTATTTGTGCAATGTATTACTTTTATATATTTATTTTTCTATAGCTAATGTATTAGCACGTAAAAAATGGAAATAGAAGAAAATAATTACTGGTAAAAATTTGCATCGTTTTTTGTAAATAAAGACAAAACGCTACATACTGACATGATGAAGTTTATAAAAACTGAGAAATATTTGTGAATAGTAAGTTTGTACTTTTCTTTTTCCATAATAGCTTAATGAATTTGTATAATCTACCTTTTCCAATATGACATTTACTTTTGAAACACGGTAAAATGATATGGACAAAATAAATATTTAAGCAACTTTTCCCTTCCATATATAAACAGAAATATGAATATTATACGATCAATCTACAAAATAAATTCACATATTAAGAACTATTGCACTTAATTATTTCATTTTGAGAAGTTTGTGACATGAGTATAAAGCTAATTTACAAATATATAACAGAATTAGGAATATGTAACAGAATTCTAATATTGCAACATTTAATGGAATTGCAATATTAGAAAATGTTAATTTAACTTAGCGATTATTCTAAAAAATATCATTATTAAAAATATACATTGACATAATGAATACTCTGGTAAAAATCCATCTAAAAAAAGTCGGGTTCATAAGTGAAACTTTTACTAAAATCAGCAATATGAAAAATGATTATTTACGAAAATCGGACGATTAAAAATATTTTATCAATAAATTCGGAGATGAAAAATGCTTTTTTTTTTTTTTTTTTTTTTTTTTAAGTCACAAAAATATGTATATTTTAGCAATTGTATGCACTCACAAATGCAGAAAACTTACTGATTCTTAGCTAAATGCTTGTATATTTCGGGAATTAATTTTGGAAAAAAAATATGTATTTGAGTAATTAATTATCATTAAACGGGTATTTTGGTTCACAAACTGGCAATAAACATATCATTAAACGGGTCACAAACTGGCAATACGATACAGTATTTCGGCAATCAACCTCAGGGAAAGAAAAACAAAAACCTTATAATTTATTAATTCAGTATCTAAGAATCAACTAATTTATTAATCAAAGTCAGAGAAAACTATGAAATAAGAGACCTAAATGGAAAATGAACAGTTTTACGAAATTATATGCAGTGTGTACACAAAATAATTTGGACACGTTGGAATTTCGATGTTTTATTGAATATCTAAAGAAGTATGGTTTTTTTTTTTTTCGAAAATCTAAAATTCCTGTGAAGAAAAAAAAAAAAAAAAAAAAAAAACGCACACACAAAATGCCTTAAAATATGCACAATATCAAGTGCTGATCTGTGGTTATCAAATGGTAAATCTGTGACAAGAAAATAAATTAAATTAATTTTCAAATATTTTTTTATTATATTAATACTACCTCAAGTTTATTATTTTTAATATAAATTGAAAAAATAAAATAAAATAAAAAATAAAACGCAAAATGTTTAGGTATTTCAAAATTTAGGCCTCGTGCGCAGGCTGAAGATGATATAATAACAAAAACAAAAATAATAATATTTTGCAACAATTTTTACAGGGCCAAGCCACAACTGGTACCTGTTTTCAAACAAGTTTCGTTTCTGATTATTATTATTATTATTATTATTTTTTTTTTTGAGATTGTTTTCAAAATAATTTCTAATGCTGCATTGTACTTATACTTACAAAAAGTTAACATAAACGTATATGATAGTACATGCTATGGTTCTGCGTTTTTTATTTTTTATTATTTACTTTTCCATGACTTTATTTATATAGAAATTTTCACCTTAACTGATCGTGGAAACATTCCATAAACAGAAGAGTTAGGGAAAAAAAACCAAGTAATATAAAAGAAAATTTTTTAAAGAAAATTCCTACTTACAAACACTATCGAAATTTTTTTTTTTTTTTTTTTAATAATTTTGAATTAGGAAATAAGAAGCGCGCGAGCAAAATGAAATAAAAATAATTACAAGATAAAAAAAAAAAAAAAAAAAAACTTTTTATATACCATGTTTTAAATTTTCTGATGAATCCTAGAGTTAAATGTGCATAAAATTTTTGAAGTGATAATGACGTTAATTTTTGTGAGATGCATAATTTAACTTTTCATAATTTTTTAATGTTCACGTTTAATTAAATGTATTTATTTTTATGTCGAAAGAAAACGAACTCGTAAATTTTTTTGGCAACAATTAAATTATAGCTAATATTTTAATGGCTATTTTAACGCTATTAGGATGTTATTATTTTCATATTTTAATTAATTATAAGAAAACTAATAAAAAATTCGAAAATCGGACTTCGAAGTATTGTGTTGTCACCGTGTTCTGAGCAATCCTGAAAGTTTCAAATTTCTAGCTAGTCCGGAAGTTAGTTAATAATCGATTGCAAGATTTGTACAAGATATATATAGAGAGAGTGTGAACTAATAGAAGGAATTGAAAAAAAAAAAAAAAAAAACGAAACCGTAGCATATGTGTGATACGATAAGCTGTATACAACCTTGCAATTAGATGTGATTCCGTTTGAAGATACTAGCAAATTGGTAGGGAGCAACAGAAAGAAGATGTAAATATTTCTGTTCACAATTGATTATTTTGAACCAATGTTAAAAAAATATATATATATATATATCTAAATGAAAGAACACTTATAAATCATTTTTTGTGTGATCATCGGTGATAAAATTTATGAAAGGTTTTTTTCGTAATGAAAATACAAGAGATTAGGCTTGTACTCGCATGGCACAAAAATTACAGCCAGTTTTCTTATCAACTACAGAAGAAAGAAAGAAATGTGGAGAAACAAAACTGATGAAAATGTACGAAATTTTAAAGTTTTCTGTAGAAACACCTTTACAAGAATAAAAATTACTGCGAGAAATTACGTTTAACTTATTTAGACCAACCATCTTTCTTACAAATCTATTTGAAAATTTACAGTGAAACTTTTTGTAATCTCAAAATAATGGAGTTGATCAATGCATTAAGGAGATAGTTAATGTTATAAATCGTTTTTTAAAATTACTACCTTAGAGTTATGAAATTTTGCACACAAATCTGTTTAAATATGTATTGAAATGTGTCAAAATAAGCAGATTCTTTCATAAATTATTTAAATTAAAAAAAAAAAAAAGAAAATATTCAAAATTATAAATTTTTTGAAACATTTTAATCCTTTGCCGGCCATAACGCTCTAAAGCGCTCTAAACAGTGTTGCCAAATTTAGGGACTCTTTTATTCAACTATCACCAATAATTTTTAAGAGTGATACGTATTTGATATACATAATGGGTGAATAACTTTTGAAGTAATTAGGAAACCGTTACTGTTAAAATTTAGTGGTGGATATTGAATAAAAAAATCCCTAAATTTGGCAACACTGACTGAAAATGTAGTATTTGTGAAAAATCAACTTAAAGATGAAGCATTAACTAGCCTACAATAAAACTGGCACAATTGTTTCTCAGGTGGATAAATTGTGAGATAGATATGTGATGCTTTTTAAATACCCAACAGCTTTAAAAATAACGACGTTTCACAGTTAAGAAAATCTTTTATTTAATAAATTAAATACATTGCTGATTTTGTTGAGAAAGCTTTTAGAAATAAAATATGCAAGTTTTCGCAATTAACACTTTAATATTGCTTTAAATGAAATTTGAAATCTCGAAACGCATTTTCGTATTCAATTTTGAATATGTAATATTCTAATTCTAGCGTATTTCAAAAGGTGTTTACCAAGACAGGCTTGTAAAATAAAAATGAGATAGAAAGGTCACGGATGACAAAAATTAGATACAGCGTATATATTATTAATTTACTACTAATTTTACGAATAAAAGATAGGTTCTTACTCCTAATTACCCCAAGGAATTTAACCTTAGCTTGTTAAATCCATCGTTGGCACGTGCCAAATTAATATAAAAGCAATACATTATGAAATATACATTATAATACAATACATTATAAAAGCAAATTTTAACAGGCACCTGTTCTGTGTAATTAAAGTCTATCTAGCGTATAAACCTTTAAACTCTTCTACTGTCAATGTGTTTAGGGTATACGATCATTTCAACCATGTACCTATTATGTCTTTTCAATAATATGGTACCTTGGATATATTCGCACATTGGTGTCGCAAATAAGCATTTCTCTGCATCTCCTTTATGCTTCTTGAAAGATCACGAGACGGTCTATCAAAAGTCATTAATGGTTTTAACATCGCACCATTTCTTCAAACTGAAACTGTTGTGAAGTGATAGCAAGTGTGAGGTAGAAGCAACTTACACATGTTTTATATCCTATTTGTTTTTCATTAAGCATTTCCCAGGAGATTGCTTTATGCCTCCTGAAATTTTATGGGACGATCTATCTAAAACTATCTGCGGTTTTAACTTTGAAACTTATCTTCAACTTCGATAAAAAAAAACTCGTCATATACAAGTTTTCATTGAGCTTTGGACCCACTTTTACACATGTTATCATCATCCTATGAAACTCAAATGAAGTGTACACTGAAAATAATTCTGTAAAAATCAGAAAATTTCTGTTGTCTAAAACTACATATATCTTTATATATATATTTCTTTTGTGCGTGTGTATGTCACTGAACTCCTCCTAAACGGCTGGACCGAGTTTAATGAAATTTTTTGTGTGTCTTCAGATGGATTCGAGAATGGTTTAGATTTACAAATGAAAGTTGTAACTTAATTAGTTCTTTCTTAATTAATTTTTAACCAACTGTTTCAACAAATTTTCCACCTAGATGGCGTGAGTTGTCCATAAACACGATGTCAGAATTTATTTGATGTTGAAATGAAAAATGAATTTTTAACCGTCTTACGAAGTGTTTAAAATATTTTTTCAAAGTTAATATTTTTAGAATCGTAAACACGATGTCAGAATTTATTTAATGTTGAAATGAAAAATGAATTTTTAACCGTAAGTGTTTAAAATATTTTTTGAAAGTTAATATTTTTAGCCTGAGGATTAAAATCGTATATTCTTTTAAAAAATTCGTCAATATCCGACGGAGTTATTTTATGTTAAAATGAAAAAGGAATTTTCAGGCTATTATTATTTGTGCAGATGGAAAATGTACTAAAAGTTTTCCGAAAAATTTCACTAACGATACGATCACAAATGTTGACGGATATCCAATATATCGTCGAAGAAATCCCGATAATGGCGGACAATCTTATCATCTATGGCGGTCATCTATGTCAACAACATAGACATTGACATTGATAACCGTTGGGTGGTCTCATATTCGCTCTGCTGAGCAAAACATTCAATGCTCATATTAATGTTGAGTTCTGCAGTTCAGTGAAGAGTATCAAATACATTTGCAAGTATGTGAATAAAGGCAGTGATATGGATGTATTTCGAGTTGAAAATACCAATGTGAATGCTCCTCCGGTGAATAACAACGATGAAATAACACTTTACCAAATTGGCCGGTACGTCAGCTCCAATGAAGCTGTTTGGCGTATCTTTGGTTTCCCAATTCATGAACGGGATCCAGCAGTTCTTCATTTAGCCGTCCATCTTGAAAATGGCCAGCGCGTATATTTCACGAGCGAGTCCTAATTGAAATATTACATCAAGATGTAATTAGTGTTTGAAGAGTTTTGAAGTGTGCATAAAAAACTATACATTTTGCAAATTTAGTGCGGAATTGGACTATTATTTTATATAATTTTCTATCAAATTTACACGCGCGTTGATTAACAACCACCCTAACCTACAAATTTATTTGTGTAGCTAATTTATTATATTTTATTTATTTATTTTTTGAATGGAACACCTTTAATATCGGAACCCTTTGGCAAAATTTGAAATTTGGCACCGAAGTAGCTCGGACGCTTCTCGCCAAGATCTTTAGTTCCACAATTGAGATAGCCATTTCAATTCATCGCAAAAATGGCTTAAAATATTTAAAGTCACCAAAGGGGTCCCATACTTTTGTGCGTGTGCATGTCACTGATATTTTATTTATTTAATTTTCGTATGGAAAATTTGGCACCGAGGCAGCTCGGACGCTTTTCGCCAAGATCTTTAGTTCCACAATTGAGATAGCCATTTCAATTCATCGCAAAAATGGCTTAAAATATTTGAAGTCACCAAAGGGGTCCCAATTTGTGGCTTAGATTTAGAAAATCCGTGCTTTTCTCACGGCCAATTATATGTTGCGTGTTCCATTGTTGGAAAACCTTCGAATTTGTTTGTGTATATTCCTCAAGGATTAATCAAAAATATTGTACATCCAATAGCATTACGATAAATTAAGTTTTTGTAGATTTAAAAAATATACCTGTTATAAAATAAATTGAGTTTCAACTTTTTCACCTTTAATTAAAACGAATTTAAGTTTTTATTTAATACGAACTCTACTTTTCACTTCGCTCATACTATACACATACTCACATGCATCGATTGATTGAATTGTGATAAATGTACATGTAATGATGTTAGATATTGTAATAACTTTTTGATAAAAATTTTCATCAAATCGGTCCAGATTGTTACAGCTTATTCAAAAGAGACGGAATTTTCATGTGAAATTCGTTGCTATCAGAGATTCTCTCATAAATTGAAATATTTGTCGTATGAAATAAAATTTTGTGCTGTTTGACATTCAGCGGAGGTTTTAAATAACAAGTAGCAAGTAGAAAGTACCAAGTAGCAAGAAGCAAGTAGCGAAAGTTTCGATAATTATGTCTTTTACGTTATAATAGGAATTCACAGTCACCGTTCACAGCGCTCTATACCTGTTTCACTTATATACCACATCTTTACACACGTACAATAAGTTAGTTATTTTTTTCTAGCAAAATATTCTCTAGAAATAATTTATATGACAAAACAACGTTTGTCGGGTCAGCTAGTATATATATATATATATATATATACAGTCGGTAACAATAGTCTCCGAACACTAGCAAAAATTCCTATATAAAAAAAGTAGAGTTAATACTGTTTTGTTAAATAAATCCTTGTCGAATCCTGTTCTTAGTCAATCTAAAAACAGGATTCGACAAGGATTTATTTAACAAAACTGTATTAAGTGTACTTTTTTTACATAGGAATTTTTGCTAGTGTTCGGAGCCTTTTGTTACCGACTGTATTATATATATATATATATATATATATATATATATATTAATTGCATCTCAGTCTGTCAAAAGACACATTTTTTTCTGTAACCAATTAAAATCTGTA
This sequence comes from Salticus scenicus, assembly GCA_963930645.1. NCBI lineage: Eukaryota > Metazoa > Arthropoda > Arachnida > Araneae > Salticidae > Salticus > Salticus scenicus. The sequence continues at coordinate 228,504,557 of OZ005657.1, forward strand.
ATCATTGATTTTACCTTCTGGGTGCACATTTTTTCTGTATTGCGTACGAAAACTTGGTATCAAAGCAGCACTGGGAAGTGCTAAGATTAGACGAGAGTACGGTTCCGTGGTCGAGCGTGAAGATCGTCGCTTTTTATGCTGTGGACCACTGTTTGATCCTGGCTGTTCAAACTAGAGAATTTTTCTTAATGTAAATTTTTAACAGTGACCCTACGGAACCAATCTGTTGTGTTCGTACTCTCTGTGTTGTTCGGTTACATTAAATTTCTGTCAACGTATTTTTTCCATAGTATAAGAATACTTTTTGACAATTTTGCTGGCAGAAATTTTCTATAATATAATAGTTTTTTTTTTTTTTTTAAGTGTATATTACTTAATTCAAAGCCTAGTTTCACCCCCACTCCCCCAAGGTGCATTTTATCTTCCTACAGACTATTTTCTATTGGGATCTTAGATATATTTTATAGATTGATTTATCATTTGTTATTGTTTTATAAAGATTTCCGATTCTGAAAGGTGTTAATAAAATAGCATTAGAAACCGAGCTATTTATAACAAATAATCCCTAGATTAATTATATATCATAAAATATTTAGGGAATATACTTAAAATTATTGAGAAAATTTTAATCATTATTTAAAATTCTGGTCTAAAATATAGTCTAACATTAGCCAGTTATTTTCAAATTTAATTTTAAATCTACATTTAAACTACAATTTATTTTATGCTCTCAATAATTACAGTTAACTTATATTAATGCACATTTGAAATAAAAATGAACAAATTTTATAATATTTTTATTTTTGTGTTCATGCATAAAAAGTATTAAAATATAAGCTGATATTTTTCTCATTTTTATTAACAAGTGATGGTTAATTTTATTTCGAAACCGTCTCGCTTCAATCATAATTTAGCCTTTTATTCGAGCTCATAAACATAATTTCTAATACATTTCTTAAATGAGTCTAAATAAATTAAAACAATTATGTTCCAACTTTATGTAATGAATTATTAAGCAGAGGGAAATTCAATAAAATACGCAAATTAAAGTTTCTGAAATTAATACCAATCTTTGTATTCTACTCAAAGATAATTTTCTTAGCTTCCTTTATTTGTATGGAAATCACTCCTACGCCAATCTTGATTCGCATTATTACCGCTTTAATTTGATTCTTTTTTATTAAGGTGCTTGTACTGATAAGATAAGATTAGGAATGTGTAATCTTCGTCGGAGATCGCAGTTCTCATCTCGAGAGAAATGATAGGGCCTCACATGAAGATTTGTTAACCCCAATTAACTGCCACTTCGTCAAAAAGAATAAGGGTGGGTTCAAACTGAAATGGTCTTGTGTGGCGTTTGCAGTTACTGTTTATAAGCCATGATTTCACTTGAGGAAGTCAACTTTTCTTCAATTCATTTTAGTTTTACAGCTATATTTATAGACTTTTAATGTTCGAATCCTAAATACAGATTTTACCCCCTCTTTTGTTTACCTCTTGTGCATATTTCATTTTTCTGATAAAGTAAATATGTATAAATACTTATAACTTGTAAAAGTTGATTGTTAGTGTTCATGAAAATTTCGCAAAATGAGTACGAACTTGCTTTATTGTAAAAAGTTCATTATTTTCGCTAACAATCTTTTAATTCTTTCTGGAGTTACTGCAAATGACTGATTGAGAAAATAGAGCTAAATCAGTGTTGAAGTATTGAAAAAAAAAAAAAAAAAAAAAAAAAAAAGGACCAGCGTCCAGAAAACTTGCAATCTGACTACATAAATTTTCAAATTAAAAAAATTTAATATAAAGGCTTTTAAAATGTTGAGGACATGTCCTTCAACATAGGTTGTAGCAGTTTATGATATAAATAAACCACAAACTGTCCTTATACCCTTATACATGTCACACAAATCACTTCCGATATTTTATAGTAAAACCTTGGTACGATAGTCATTATGTATGCTACTATTAATTACTACGATAGTCCTTTTGTAACACTACTGTAGAAACAATATCTCCATACAGGCGATGTCCACAGAAATGATAAAATTCTGCTTTCCTTAATAATTATATTATGATGAATATTTTAGGTTTGTGCCAATCATAAAATTTAAACAACTATGTAACATTCAATGTGACATGTTGATTAACATATATAGTTTTAAACAATTACATGAAAAACGTAACAGAGGTGATGTTACGGGCTGAGTAAATAACTAAAAACCTTAAACAGCAAATACTTAACTTGAAAATTCCAATCTTATTTAATGCAATATGCATACATTTCTTAAATTATTGCTTCTTTTTAGTTTCTACTGTATTCAATGAAGGAAAGTATTGGATTCGTGAAAATATTCGATCTCCAATTTTCGACGGATTCCCACGTTTTGAGATGTCGTGAACATGATTTGACCATATTTAGAAACTGTCTGTCTGTGCGTCTATCTGTCTGGTGTAGCCAAAATTTTGTGGATGCTATATCTCATGAAATAATGGACGACATTCAATATAAGTGTATATGTATATAGTTGGAACTTGGATTAAGTTGATGCTAATTAATTTTTGCAATGGTAATAATCACTCTCGATTCTCTTTGAAACATTTAATACATTTTCAGTAGGTTCCATCCTACATCGAGATTTTAGGAATTGAATCTGCGGACGTTTTGGCCAAGACTGCTTCTACTGAGAATGTGATATCCAACGGGATTCTCACGTACAGCGAAATTTCCTCCCTGAAATTGAAATGATTAAAATTAGTAAAACCCCACTCAGTTGGCCTTGGTACACTGCTAGGAACCCTGGTGGGTGTCTCCAGTTCCATTCCGACAGAAAATGTCAAACAGCCTCCACACGTCTCTTGAGTAGGCACATCAGAGCACTCACTTTTCAGTAGGGTCGTAAATTTTTCCCAAAGTGCCCCTGATGTAAAGCTGACCAGGCATCACCCTCTCATATTCTAAAGTGCTTAAATTTTACAACTGACGAGGTTTTAAAAAATCCTATACTCTTTTAAAACTTTCTGGCTTCATGGGCATGGTCTAGCTTATGCTGAACTATCTGGGAATAGCAAAAATAATACAACAGTTTTTAGGATTTATCGCTCGATAAGAGGTGCTACCATCTTTTATTCAAAATTTTTAATATGTCTCTATAGGATAAAATTTCGTCTAAATGTTCGAAATGAGAATTATTTATAACGAATCAATATTAATAAAATCAGACTGTTGTCTGTAAATTTCCCAGAATCAAAAATTTTGCAATATATTCACGTTTGCAATTTATTCACGGGATTTTGCGAAATTACCCCCCCCCCTCCAATCTACCCATAGTGTGGGTGGAAGAGCAAAAAACACGTTTTCAAGCTTAAAGGATGTGCGATCTTTTTGTGTGGGTCGGTCATACTTATACAACATGTATAAAGAGTTTTTGCGAAATTACACCCTTCCTTTCCACCCATTAAGAACGGAAGGCAGAAACACGTCTTCAAACATAATTCTGCTTCAAATCATTGTAGAAAGGCGATTTTTGATGTTTCAGCTGGTTATGTGTATGCAACATGCATTATAAATGGATTTTACGAAATTAACCCTGCCCCTTTCAAGACAGGACGGCACAAAAAATACGTTTTCAACCTTAAATTTGCTTTAAATTATTTTAGAATGACGTATTTTGATGTGTGGATGTTAATTAAGTGTATGCAATATGCACGTCAGTGGGATTTCGCGAAATTTCTAACTTACTCGTGGGGGAGAGTGGAGTAAAAATTGAGTAAGTTGCTGACGAAGCCAATGGGGATCCGGACTTCTCATGTTGCCAGCAGGAAAACCCCTACTTAACGCAGCAGGAACTTTAACTTAGGTTTCGACTGATATTAGTGATTGTTTATACGTGCGTACAGTTTTGTTAGGATGACTTGAATATTTAAAGAGTTATTAATAGTTTATTAAAAAATGCAAAAATTTTTCGTAAGTGTTTATAAATCTAAAGGATTTTCTCCAACTTTCATGAAACTTTCGAAAAACATGACAACATATGCCTAAATCATTATACTATATAGTTTAATTAAAAAAAATTTAATATTATAAGAGATGTGGACAGTTGTAGGAAATAATTTATTAATGGGCATGCGCAGACTGTAGCAAAAAAAACTGATATAGTTTAATACTGAACTGTCTAGAGCACCTTATAAAAAATTCAGTTGAATATCATAAAAATTCATAGAGATATCGATGATTAAATCAGCTGTTTTTCAGCTGTTTTCTAATGATGTTTTACGATAATGGATAATTCACAAGTAAAAATTTGTATCATAAAAGATAATATTACACAATGAAATTTAATACAATATATTTGTGATTCATTTCTCTCTCTCTCTCTCTCTTTTTTTTTTTTTTTTTTTTTTTTTTTTATAGGTATGTGCTACAATCGGTAACAAAGTATCCGGACACTAGCAAAAATTCCTATATAAAAAAATCTGGAGTGACTCCACTCGACTTTCCGAACATTGAGTAATTAACAGTTTTGTAGATAAAGTAAAGAAAGAGTAGTTGTTAAACAAACAAAAGAGAGAAAACCATAATAGAGTGTTTGAGTATTTTTCTCCATCTATTACACGTTGTTTTATTTAACGCTACTGAACTTTGAGCCCATAGATCATAATGATAAAGAAATTTTTGTTGTGTCCCTGTAAAAACCTATAAATGCTAGATTCACCAAAATGCTTATAGTTAGTGCAACAGTGATTTATAATACTCATATAAATTTTCAGCTGAATTCAATAAGGCGTTTAGATGCTATCGTACTTTTAAAAATTTAGTCCCATAGGCCATAATGATAAAGAATTTTTCTTTGTGTCCCTGTAAAAAAACTGTAAGTGGTAGATTCACCAAAATCTATACAGTTAGTTCAACTGTGATCTATAACATGTGTACAAATTTTTTGCTCGGATTAATAAGGCGTTTAGACGCTATCACATTTTTAAAAATTTCGCCCCATAGGCATAATGATAAAGAATTTTTCTTTGTGTCCCTGTAAAAAAACTATAAGTGCTAGATTCTCCAAAATCTATACAGATTGAGTATTTGTGATCTATAATATGTGTATAAAATTTTTGCTGAATTGAATAAGGCGTTTAGATGCTATCGCACTTTTAAGATTTTGCTCCCATAGGCCATAATGATAAAGAATTTTTCTTTGTGTCCCTGTAAAAAAACTATAAGTGCTAGATTCACCAAAATCTATAGGGTTCGTACTATGGTGACTTACAATATGCGTACCAACTTTCAGGTTAATCGAACAAAGCGTTTAGACGCTAGCGTGTTCACTCACAGACATACACACATACACACATACACACATACACACACACATACATACATCATCGTAAAAATAGTGAAAACGGACTCAGGGGACCTCAAAACGTATAGAAACATCAAAATCTCGAATTCGGATTTTTGACATGATTACAATACTTTCCTCACTATAGTGTTCGGAAAGTAAAAAGTAGAGTTAATACTGTTTTGTTAAATAAATCCTTGTCGAATCATCTTAGTCAGTCTAAGAACATGATTCGACAAGGATTTAAACTGTATTAACTCTACTTTTTTTATATAGGAATTTTTGCTAGTGTTCGGATACTTTTGTTACCGACTATACATACCTGTAAAAAAAGAAAAAGAAAAATGAATGTTTGAAAATTAAAATGAAATGTTTTTTCTGATACAAGTTTTCATTTGTGAATGACCCTTTATCGTAAAGATCTTTTTAGAAAACAGCTGAAAAACAGCTCATTTAACAACCGATATTGCTATAAATTTTTATGATATTCAACTGGATTTTTATTTTGTAAGGTGCTCTATGCAGTTGAGTATTAAACTATGTCAAAGTGTTTTTTTTATTTATTTTTCTTTTTTTTACTATACTCCGCGCATACGCAGTAATAAGATATTTGCTACAACTGTCCATATGTCTTTGAATATTTAATATATTTGTTTTAAACTATAGTATAATTATTTGGGCATATGTTATCATGTTTTCCGAAAGTTTCATGAAATTTGAAGAAAAACCTTTACAGTTATAAAGTAAAATCTTGAGAAAAATGTTTGCATTTTTAAAATAAAATATTTGCAACTCTTTAAATATTCATGCTATCGTCACAAAATTTTGCTAACGTATATAATATAACATTTATAACCATATCTATAATTATCAGATGAATAGACGCTTTTCCATATACAGGTAATCACAAATATTTTTTATTTCATTGGATTTGTTGTTCGTCCTCTAAGGGCTTTCGTGACAAAATCTTTGCTGAAAAAGACATGTTTTCCTTATTCCCAAAATTCAAGAACAACACACTAAATATTTTTCAAGATATTCGACAAAACCGAAAATAGAGAAAGTGTTTCCATTATTTTGTCAAACACCTGTAAGTATCAAAGGGTTTCATTAATATACAATAAAATGTAAGGTTAAGTAACGGATGGCAAGTGTTTAGTTCAAATAAGTTTTAGTTAAGAATAAAATTCATTTTGCAAGAAATCTCACAAATAATCTTACCTTTGGAACGTGTAAATAATTAAACTTCCATAACAGAAGATTAAAAACTCTTCATGCATTCTACTCATATATTTGAAGGTAAAGTTAGTTCAAAAGAAAAGAAACATTCTTTAAATAAGAAACGTGAGTTACATTTTCCTTTATAGGATCAAAAATAAAGATTGCGTATCTCAAAGCGATATTAAGATGTTCGTTTGTAACTTTAATAACATAGAATGTATTGTAATGAAATTTTTATGATATTTTTACTAGAACAACTTTGTTGTGTATAAAATCTGAAAAGATTATGGAAGACCCAAGAGGTTTCATAGTTAGTATATGAGTTACATCAACATATTTAGCCTACATCTACATAACCCTTTAAGACCGGGAACATTTTTATCTTAAAGCATTACATTCTTCTGTTTTTGTAAACTGATAGAATAATATGGACTATAACCAACATTTGTTGATTGAAAATTGTACTTTACACTTTCTGCTAATTAGCTCGATCGTTTTTTCCCTGATTTTATTACATACGACTGTTCCAGATGCAAAAATGTGAGTGGATCTCGTGGATATCTAACCCGTACAATTGTACGCTTTCGGTCGGAAAGGGATATCGGAATAGGATCTGTTTGGGTGTATAGAATGACTATTTTTAGAGTTTTTCGCGATGTCTTAGTATTTTACGCAAAGCTAATGGAAATATGTTGCTCGGTTATTGGTAAAATTGTGAAAAAATGGTCGTTTCGGATATATACTGCTCGACATTGAAAATGAAACACCAAGAAGGAGTAGTCAGAAATTTATGCAAATTTTAGAGTTGACGCACGTCACTGAGTTATGCGAATGATGTGAAATACGCAGCTCTCCAACGCACGTGAATTAAGATATAAGGGAAGGAACTTGCAGAATGGGCAATATTCGTGTCGTTATTTCTGCCAGACGAATTGTCGAAGAAATTTTGTTTTTGTCTCGGAGAATACGTGTAATAGGAGAGAATGCCAGGCCGCCGTCAACGAAGGCACTTCCAGCAGATAGACGATTTTACGAGGGGTATGGTGATCGAACTGAGAAGGGGGGGGGACTGGTCCTTACGTCAAATCGCAGCTGATACTCACATGGGCGAGAACGGTGCATTGGCTGTGGCGAACATGGTTGGAACAAGGAAATGTGGCAAGATTGAGGGGTGCAAGTGCAGCCAGAGTGACGTCAGCACGCGTGGATCGACGCATCCGCCGACAAGCTGTGGCGGACCCGCAAGTCACTTGTACCTCGATTCTGCAGCATGTACAAGGTACCCTGGATGTTCCCGTGTCGACCAGAACCATTTCCCGTCGATTGGTTGCACGTGGCCTGCACTCACGGCGTCCGCCAAGAAGACTGTCATTGACCCCACAGCATAGACGCCAACGTTTGGAATGGTGCCGGACTAGAGCGACGTGGATGACAGAATGGCGAAACGTCGTGTTCTCAGATGAATCACGCTTCTGTTTATCCAATGACAGTCACAGCATACGCGTGTGGCGTCGACGTGGAGACAGGTCTAATCCGGCAGTAACTGTGGAACGCCCCACCGCGCGACAACGTGGCATAATGGTTTGGAGCGCTATTGCGTATAATTCCATGTCACCTCTAGTTCGTATTCAGGGCACTATGACGGCCCACCGATACTTGGATAATGTACTGCGGCCGGTGGCAATTCCCTAACTTCAGGGGCTGCCTAATGCAATTTTTCAGCAGGATAACGCCCGACCACACAGTGCTCGCACCTGCCAACATGCTCTGCAAGGTATACAGATGTTTCCCTGGCCACCGTACTCTCCTGACCTGTCACCAATCGAACATGTGTGGGATGTGATTGGACGCCGTTTGCAGACTCTGCCCCTGCCTCGTTTAGAAGACGAACTGTGGCAAATGGTTGAAAGGGAATGGAGAGCCATCCCTCAGGACACCATCCGCACTCTTATTGACTCTATGCCTAGACGTGTTTCTTCGTTCATCGCTGTCCGCGGTGGTCCTACATCCTTCTGAGCCGACGCCGTTCTCGCTCTGTATTCTGACTATCATTTTGAAATAAAGATCACTTATTGTTCCTTGCTGTCTCTGTCTTTTTTCCAAATTTCATCACTTTCTGGCCACTCCTTCTTGGTGTTGCATTTTCAATGTCGAGCAGTGTATAAATTCATTCACTAGATATCTTTCAGGATATTTTTTATGATGTCATTACATTCGACATCCTAAATTTAATCAGTTGAAAAAGTTGTTACAGTATCTTCATAATAGTTACGGTTATGAATAAAATTATTGGTCTGAGACTCGTTTCACTTTTGACTGCATAATTGAACCAAATATGATCTATGTTTATAGCATTAAAAATGTTATTATTTAAGTTATTTTATTCATAAAGAGTCACAAAAAGCAATTTATTTTACTAAATTTTCTTTATTAAGATGTACGTATGCAGTTGGGGGACAAAACAATAAAGACATTTCGATTTTACAAGTTTTGGTGTTTATCTTCAAAAACACTTGATGGATTGTTCTTGAACTTTGGGATTAAGAAAAACATATTTTTCCTCATATTCTTCAGCAGAGATTTTTTTCCTGAAGGCAATTAGGGGACGAACAGTAAATTGATAAAGAGAGGAAAAATATGTGATTGCAATGTATCTTAAAGAGCTTTGATTCATCTGAAAATGTTACTTACGTTTTTAAATTTTATATTTTACATGTGCACAGATTTTTTAAGTACTACACGAATATATAGAGAGTGATAAATATTTTATTAAAAATGTCAATTTTTCTTACAAGATTATACTTTTAAACTTTCAAGGCTATTATCGAAATTGCACTGAACTTTCAGAAAACATGACAGCATACAACAAAATTGCTATAGTTAAGTTTTAAAAATCCCATTTAATATTAAAAGAGATATGGTAGTTGTAGTAAATAATTTTTAACTGTGATTTGGGAATAACTCCTTATCACGAAGATCCCTTTATAAAGCAGTTGAAGGGCAATTCATTTCATTGCCGATATCTCTTTGAACTTACACAATATTCAAACCTTTTTTTTTTATGTTGCTCGAAGAATTTTAGTATTAAAGTATGACATATTTTTCCTTTATCATCGGTGCGTGCACTATTAAAATTTTGATGTTAGTTTGAACCAAAACTTGGTACTGAAGGAGCTGCAACCACCTGATGGTTTAACCTTTTACCATGATTTGGTAACTTTATGTTGAACCAAATATTGGTGTTATGTTAAAAAAAAAAAAAAAAAAATCGACTAGACAGGGATCGAACTGAAGATCTTCTTGTCTCAAGTCAAACACTCTGGCATTGTGCCACGCTTTCTTGCCCGCTGGTTCTGTTTTGTTGACTTTGAATAAAGGGGTTGATTTTATCTTGGCCCATGGGTGAGTTGTTGCACAAAATAAACACTTTACCCTATGTTTTCGACCACGCTCTTTAATTTAAGCTTAGTTTAGTTTCATTAGGAATTTTACTGACTCATACTTCCCTTGTGAGTGGACGTATGGTAGCTCCAAGATCTGGTGAAATTTAAATTCAATCGCAAGAAGTAGAAAGCTTAAAAGTGAGGTTGAACCATATTATGGTATTGCTTATAACTTTATTCCATATAATGGTTCAAGCTTAAACTGAAATTTTTAACAGTGTGCATAGTTTAAAAGTATTCACTGCAGTTGCTCATATCTCTTGTAGTATTAAATGTGATTGTTTTAAAATTTATTACAGTGATTTCGACGAATGTAGTCATGTTTTCGGAAAATTTCGTTCAATAAAAAAAAAAAAAAAAAAAAAAAAAAGCTTTAAATGTTGAATTGTAAAAAATTGGCACTTTTTAAAAAATTGGCATTTTTTAAACAAAATATTTATAACTTTCTAAATATTCTTACAATCTTTACAAAACTCTAGGCGCATGTAAAACACAAGATTTATACACTAATGTAAAGTTTTCAAATGTATCTATGCTCTTCCAGATACCATGAAATTAAAAACATTTATTTAATGTAATTTTATTTGTTGTTCGTTCTCTAACTGCTTTTGTGATTAAATTTTTATTGAAGATTATGAGGAAAAATACATTCTTTTCGTTTCTAAAGTTCAAGAACAATCCATGAAGTTTTTTTTCAAGATATTCGACAAAAACTTAAAAAATTGGAAGTGTTTCCATTATTTTGTGCGTCACTTGCAATATTTATGAAATGTAGAGCCCCTAAATAAAATAATAGGCCGGCGCATCACCGCCATTTTTTTGCTTCCGAAGATGACAGCATTCCCGCTTGGCGTCCTTATCGCTTCCCGAGTGCTTTTAAGAAATCTTGATCAGAAGCTAATCCGGTCAAGATAAGAGCAATAAGCAACAATAATATTCCTAAAAACACATTTTTTTTACAGTACATTCTCAGGATGTCATTTTATTCTGAAGATATCCTATGGATGTACAGGGGTAAGATGTGTTGTTAGGGCGGTTTCTGTTTCTTTTACAAAATGTCGCCAAAACTTAAATACACAGTAATAAAAGGTCTGTGAACATTTTATATTCACTTCTTGAATGATTATAGCAGTTTATCGCTAAACAAACTTCCCTATTATAGTTTACTTAGCTAAAATTATGAAATTAAATAAAACAAGTTACTCTCGTAAGATGATTAAAAAAAAAAAAAAAAAAAAAAAAAAAAAAAAATGTTTGTCGTTTGTTTAACAGAGAAACGCGCTGGGTACATGTGGCAACCCTAAATGTGCCAGCTCGCATATATAGGAGCCTTAGTGAAATGATTTACCTTTTTTATTTTTACATTGTTACTTTTCATTGAGATTTATAAAATTTAAAATAATTAAATTAGATCAAAAACTGCCAAAGATATTTAACAGGTATTCTTTTATAAACTAATTTGTTACTATTATTATTATACGTTTTAATTTAAACAAGAAAAATTATTTTAAGAAACAAAGTGATGTTCGAATTGTAGCCTTGAAAACAGAACTTCTGGACTAAGCATATGGCGGCATAATTGTAGTTTGAACAGACTTAAAACAGTTAAATTGTTTAAATGTTGAATTTGTTGAAAAATAATCTCTTCAAGTATTTTTATTTTAAAAATATAAGTCGTTCAATTTATAGAGAGAGAAATATAGAAGAAAAAGTAAAACTGAGAAAATAATTTTTACTGCTGTTAATATTTTTATTTATTTATTTATTTATTTATTTATTTTTTTTTTTTTTTTTTTTGAGTGTGTTATTACATTATTATTCGCGTTGATTATGTAATAATAATAATAATAAATTAGCGAATAATAATAAATTAAAATAATAAATAAAATAGAGAAATTGACTTTTTCTGCTGCTTTCTTGCATTGTTATCTTGTTATTACATTATTACTCATGGTCATGTTGGTTATGTAATAATAACAATAAACTAGAGAATAATAATATATAAAATAATAATAATAATAATAAAATAAATAAAGTAGGACATTGATTTTTCCTTCTGCTATCTTGCTCAAAATTGTCTGTATTATAATATTTCTAATTATGCTGATTATATAATAGTAATAATAATACTAATAATAACCTTTTATTGTTAAAATACATCTGACCTGTTTGCAAAGTAATTATATTGAAACATAATAACAGAATATTTGTTAATCTTTTAAATTTACTTTTTTTTGTTATTGATAAAAGGAAAAGTTATTTTAAGAAGTACTGGGTTATCTTTGAGTTAATTGAATTTTTACCCATTTTGTGATATATGATGAAGGATCCGCCTATTCAACGGGCTAGGTAGCCAAGCTTCTTATTGAGCTTTATGCCCACGTGTATTTAATTTAGAATGCGTGTGGTATTCATGAATTGAAGACAAAGTAAGCAATAACTGAAAGTTAGGGTCGGATATTCTTAATTAGAGATGAGATAAATGCATTTCTTGATACAAAAATTAATCATATAAAATGCAATTTAGGTTTGATGCGTTTCTTTCTTTTCTTTTCTTTTTCTTTCTTTCTTTCTTTTTCTTTTTAAGAAATGTTTCATTGTTCATTTTTGGATAAATTCATTTTTTAAACGATATGATGAAATATTTATCGTGTTTCGTGTATTGTGTATAATTTCTAAAAGACATTTTCGCTTTTAACTAGTTAAACTAAAAAATTAGTTAAAGCTAACTAATTTGTTAAAATTGTTAAAGCTTTTAACTAGTTAAGAGTAATTTAATGTATTTCTACCATGTTCCAGATTAAAACTAGTAAAGTGAGTAAAATACATTAGTCAATAAATTATAATTCTACAGCAGCCATTTTATTGTGTTTAAAAAAAAACAAAAAAAAAGATAAAAGCTGATAAATACATATAATTCTTACAGATAATTTGTGGTTACACACCCACTATTGCACCCAGAAAAAGGTTTTGTTTAAAACTACAAAATGTGTTTTGTTGAAATCATTTTCCTGTAAAAAAAAAAAAATAAATAAATAAATAAATAAAATCGTTAGACTGAAAAAATCAGTTTGGTTGCGGAGAATTCAAATACATTACGTCTATGGAGGAAATTTCTAGTAAGTATAGAGTGTAACATTTATAGGTTGCCCAAAACAAAATCGAATGAACATATTTTTTAAAAGAATAATAGCGTGTTTTGTGTGGATTGTGGTATGGAAGCCATTCATCATTCGTTTACAGGGCTACTCAAAGTATTTGGACATATTGAGGCTTTACTTGAAAATTGCTGGAAGTGCATTTAAATTTGTGTTAGGTTAGACTAAATTAAGTACACAACGTGATGTACATATAATTTATAGACAATAAACAGGACTACCCAAAATTAAACTAAACATTTTTTTTCCTCTACTGAATGTAATTGATTGAAGTGCTTTGCTACATTTTAATATGTCAACGAACACTGTTCAAGGGGAAAAAAATCATATCTGTACTGTAAACAAAGTATCACTTGAAGTTCTATTTTCATCTCTCGTTTTTTGTATAATATCATACTTTGAGGTTCCCTGAATATGAAAGTGCAAGTTTTAGCGGTTTATCTGTATGTAAATGTGTTATCATCATATCTTAAAAACAAATAACTGCAGGAAATTCAAATTTGGTATTTTGAAGTTGGTATTAGATTGCCATTTGAAAAATTTGATTAAGATTGGCCGGTTTGAAGGCAAATTAATAACTGCTTTCAATTTTTTTTTTTAAATAAATGTAGGCATTGTAAGTGAATAGGAGGGTTAGGGGATAGACTCTCTCACACAGAATCATAAACTGAATGAAGCTGTTCCTAAACTTACTTTAGGTTATTTTTAGAAGAGTTTGAACTTTATTATCTTACCTTATTGTTCTTACGATTTAATCTGCAATCTATCTTTAGAGTACTGAAATGCAAGGCAAGAGAAAGTCGTGTGAGTGACGCAGCAGACTATTTTGTTTATTTTTATTATAGTTTTGTAAAAAAAAAAAAATGTTAGAATTGCAAAAAATAATCATTTAAATTATTTTGTTAAACTAAACAAAATATTATTGTAACACGTTTAAACAAAAATTTTTGTTGTGACACTTAAATTTTTGTTCTATTAATAATTTTTTTTTCTCAGCCTATATCAGCATAATCGAAACTAGTTTTTAATCATGAATGCATTGCATGAAATACTTGCATGAAATTTTTGCATAAAATACTTGCACGAAATGCTTGCATTGTTTTTGGTTGTATTTATACTACTTTTTAAAACTTTTTTAACACCTGAGTCATAGGTTGATCATGAACTCATTTGCGTTGTATTATTGGATTAAGATGTGGTTCATTAATCGAATATTATTATTTTGGAATAATCTACTTCGCAATATTTGCTTATATAATACAGTTAAAAACAACACTATTCAGAAATAGTCGTACAAAAAACACGAAATAACAGTTGCGATGTTATGAGACAACAGAAACTTTTGTTGCGTCAACTAAATTTTTGTTGTATCAACAAAACTTTGTTCTGAGTGAATATGAGAATAATCGAAACTAGATTTTAATCATGAGTGGATTGCCTTATGTGACTTTCGGTTGTATTTATGCTACTTTTATGCTACTTTTTAAAAACCCAAGTGTCATTGGTTGATCACGAACTCACTTGTATTTTTAATATTGCATTACGGGTTCACCCTGTTCATTTAAACGAACATTATTATTTTTGAATAATCTACTTCGCAATATTTACTTATATGATACTATTAAAAACATTACTATTCAGAAAGAGTCATACACAAATAACGAAATAATAGATGCAATGATATGAGACAGCATCTGCAAACAAAATGTTAAAAAAAAATTATCTTAATTTTCAAGCAAATCACTAAATTCTTTTACCATAAATAACTCTTAATAAATAATACAACACCAATTTCGTAATTAAATGCTCAGTTAATGGCCGAATGGTTAACTCTTTGGGTTTTAGTCCCAGTTCAGGTATGGATAAGGGTTAAAGACTCATATTCTACTTTAAATAGTAAGCTTTAAATAATTAGCTCTAGTTCGGAAAAAAAAAAAAAAAAAAAAAAGACCGTAAAGCGGCAAACTCAAACAAAACAAAACATGCAATTCATTTCAACGAAGTTTAACCACTTCACCAGCCACCGTAATTTACGAGGGCTAGGATTTTCCCGTATTCTCTCGGGGTGGCCGTTGAAGTGGGTAAAATCGCCCCAAACTGCTGTATAGTGGTGAGCGTCCTCCTTCCGTCTAACATGTCAGTATAACAATATGTACGCTAATTTAAAATTACCCCTCATACGTAATTAATCTCAATAGGTTACAGGAAATCTATTTATTAGATAGGTGAGTATTGTAACAAGCATTTTTTTTTTTTGAAAGGGAGGGGGGAAAAGGGAGATTGATAAAGAATATTCATTTTAAACCACACAAATAAAAACTACTTTCAAATTGCAACTCAATAATTAGTCATTTTTTTAAAACCAAATTTACTATTTTAATATATACGGTTACATTTTTAAAAACTGCTGTCACGGAATCCGAGTTATAACTATTTACGCATTTTCTAAAGTGACCTTAATATTTAAATATATATATATATCTAAACATACTTCAATGATATAATTGAAACGATGCTACAATATTTTTGAGGAAATTTTATTCTGTGAAAGGATTATGAAAATATTTATTCAACACTATGTTTCCAAAAATGTCCGGACACTTTCGATGTTAGACATTGCGTCAACTGTCTGAAAAGTACTTGACAAATTATCCCGTTGGGAATTCAAACAAAATATTAGACCTCATATATTTCAGTGAAGGCTTAGTTTAGAAAACTAATAGGAGACCACCAATAGATTTGGGATCATTTTGTAAAAAAAAATGTTTTAAACAAATTATGGCTGCACCATGTGATTATGATGCTTAGTTAAATTATTTGTATTCATTTGTGTGACATCTGTATGTATAGATAACAGTTTTTAAAAAATCGAACAGTTTTAGTATTTTTTTAGTAACATGCAGGTCTTTCGACCAATTGTGGTGCGATTTTCAGAAATTTTCTCATGCTACAGTAGTGACAACATGCTAGGAACGCAAGAACTTCTTTCCGACGATTCCTTACACTCTAAGCCGACCCATTCGTCTCCTCAATGTCTTTACTTTAACTATTTTTTGTGCATTTTTACTCAATGCCAGTTCATTTTTTGTTTTCTTTACACACTGGTGATTGTGCGATGATTTATGCTTTTTCTTCTAATTGTCTTTCTTTCGTGTAAAAGTACGGTGATCACAAAATAGACAGGTAGCCACTTGCCCAGTCTAAGATTCATTACGACGTCACAACATTACCTTTTTCCGCTGTTTAATGACTTCAACTTAAATAATTTCCGTGAATATTTTGGTCATTCGTAAGGCATATTTTTACCGACATATTTGTGACATTGATTTTTACAATGCTATTTTCTACATTTTCAGATTTACCTCCGTTTATTAGCCATGCGGTGATGGAAAAAGACGACAATATACCGTGGGGTAAGAAATTATTAGAAATTATTTTTTTATCTTGACTTTTTTTCGAATTTCTAAAAAAAAAAAAAAAAAAAAAAAAAAAAAATACTGGACGAAATGGCTTGGAAGTTCAGACATTAAAAGAGCATTTGAAAACTCATATTTTCTGCTATCGATTTAGTCCAGCAGAGTGCAATTAGGGGACCATCTGTAAATTGAAGAAGAGCGAAAATACTTTGGATCACCCTGTATCCTAAATAGCTACAAATGGCTTGAAACTTTAACACATTGTTGCACGTAATACGTTTTTATGTTTTGTTATAGGAATTGAGCAATTATTTAAGCAGATATATTTTTCAAAAATTATTCATTTTTTTTGGCAAGTTTTTTGCTTATAACTAGAACGGATTTCAATAAAATTTCACAAAACTTTCAGAAAAAATGACAAAACTACAGAAACATTATTCTGACACATAAAATTCGCACGTGTAATACTCGCTGAGATATGAGCATTTATAGTCAATACTTTTTACTTCGCATGCGCAAAAGATAGAAAAAATTTTATTGCATATTTTGAAAACTAGATATATTGGGCAACTTTTGTCAAAAGTGCATTTGAACAGAGTAAAATTTAGGCAAACTATCGGCAAAAGAACGAGCTAGTTTTTTAGTCCAGTAAATAGGAGAAATAGAAAAAAAAAATCGTGTAGTTTTGAAATTTTGCATACTCATAGCCAAGAGGGTCCTAAACAACATACTAAAAGTCCCCGCCCGTGGTGGGTGAGCGGGGGGCAGGGGGGCATTTAAGGGGGGCACTTTTCAGTTTTTATTAAATATCTTAAAAACTATCGCATTTAGAGAAAAAATGTTAATTACAAAATTAATCTACGTAAAATTTCCTACAAAAATGTATAGTAAATTTTGTTGTGTATGATCAATCGTTTAGAAGATATAAGAGAATGAAATTACACATTTTCTTGAAAAATTCTTTTTTGCAATAGTAAAATCAACTAAAGTGTGTAATTAAATGGGTTCTGGCCAAATATTTTTTAATGTAGTAAATAAATATATGCATAGGGAATATGTAATGATAATACAACATGTTTTGTACATTTTAAATAATTTTAAGGTTAGTAGGCGCAAGTGGTGGTTTAGGTAAAAATCCAGATAACGAAGACCCAAAAC
The DNA here is from genome assembly GCA_963930645.1 of Salticus scenicus. Classification (NCBI taxonomy): domain Eukaryota; kingdom Metazoa; phylum Arthropoda; class Arachnida; order Araneae; family Salticidae; genus Salticus; species Salticus scenicus. The sequence continues at coordinate 228,522,292 of OZ005657.1, forward strand.
CGATAAACATGAAAAAAAAATCGTATAGCTTTGAAACTGAGCACAGTTATAAGGTTAAGTGTCCTGTCCTGAACAACATACTAAAAGTCCCCAACAGTGGGGGGGGGGGGGGGGAGAGCGGAGGGCGGCAGAGGGCATTTAAAGGAAGCACTTTTCAGTTTTTTTTTAATATCTTGAAAACTATCGCATTTATGTAGATAAAAAATATCAACTACAAAATTAAACTACGTAAAATTTCCCATGAAAATAATGCCTATTACATTTGTTAGTATGATCAATAGTGAAGAAAATATAAAGGTTGCTTTGTATCTTACGGATATCTTACAGAAAAGTGGAGTGTTTCGATTTGTATATTTTGACTTCCACTCTTTAAAGTTGGCGCATTGCGCGCGCACATGCACATATAGATATTTATTTGTATGAGTAGAAAATATTTAACCCAATTCCTTTTAATTACAAACTATGTTATTTACAATAGTAACATATACTTATTGTAAATAACACAAAAGATTAAAAAAAAAACACAGAATAGATTTGCCTATAAAACGAGTAGTTATGGTTTCAAAGACTGATTTTATATGACAATTTTTCATTTTTATATATTGACATAGTTTTAGAATATTTCCTTTGCAGTGTTTTAAATTTCTGAAAAATAATTATTTTTAATAATAAAAAAGTTTTTTTATGAATCAAAAACATTTCTCTTGCACTGCCTGAAATGACTTCCCAGAAAAAAAAAAAAGTTAAAATGAAATGATTACAAGTATAAAGACAAACAAAGGCTTCAAATTTATAACACCCTTCTTTTAAGTCAGGGATTAAAAAGCAATTTTACCTAAACCACAACTTGTGCCTACTAACCTTAAAATTATTTAAAATGTACAAAACATGCTGTATTAGCCTTACATATACCCTATGCATATATTTATTTTGTGCATTAGAAAATATTTAACCAGAACCCTTTTAATTACACATTTTAGTTGATTTTACTATTGCAAAAAAGAATTTTTCAAGAAAATGTATTATTTCGTTCCCCTATATCTTCTAAACTATTGATCATACAAACAAAATGTAAAGTGCATTTTTGTAAGAAATTTCACGTAGATTAATTTTGTAATTGACATTTTTTCTCTAAATGCGATAGTTTTCAAGACACGTTATAAAAGCTGAAATGTGCCCCCTTTAAATGCCCCCTGCCCCCCACTCACCCCCCATGGTTGGGGAATTTTAGTATGTTGTTCGGGACACTTAACTTTATAACTGTGCTCAATTTCAAAGCTACACGATTTTTTTTTTTTTTTTTTTTTTTGTATGTTGATCGGTTTTGGGTCTTCGTTATCTGGATTCTTACATAAACCACCACTTGCGCCTACTAAACTTAACATTATTTAAATTGTACAAAACATGTTGTATTATCCTTACATATTCCCTATGCATATATTTTTTTTGAACATTAGAAAATATTTGACCAGAACCCATTTAATTACACACTTTAGTTGATTTTATTATTGCAAAAAAGAATTTTTCAAGAAAATGTGTTATTTCGTTCTCCTATATCTTCTAAACTATTGATCATACACAACAAAATGTTATATACATTTTTGTAGGAAATTTTACATAGATTAATTTTGTAATTGACATTTTGTCTCTAAATGCGATAGTTTTTAAGATATTTAATAAAAACTGAAAAGTGCCCCCTTAAATGCCCTCCCTGCCCTCCGCTCACCCACCATGGGCGGGGACTTTTAGTATGTTGTTCAGGATCCTCTTGGCTATGAGTATGAAAAATTTCAAAACTACACGATTTTTTTTTAAATGTTGATCGGTTTTGGGTCTTCGTTATCTGGATTTTTACTCAAACCGCCACTTGCGCCTACTAGCCTTAAAATTACTTAAAACTTTCAAAACATGCTGTATTATCCTTGCATATTCCCTACGTATATATTTGTTTTTTACATTAGAAAATATTTGACAAGAACCCTTTTAATTGCACACTTCAGTTGATTTTACTATTGCAAAAAAGAATTTTTCAAGAAAATGTGTTATTTCGTTCTCCCTATATCTTCTAAACTAATGATCGTACAAACAAAATGTAATATACATTTTTGTAGGAAATTTTCCGTAGATTAATTTTGTGATTGACATTTTTTCTCTAAATGCGATAGTTTTTAAGATATTTAATAAAAACGGAAAAGTGCCCCCCTTAAATGCCCCCCTTCTCCCCGCTCACCCACCATGGGCGGGGACTTTTAGTATATTGTTCAGGATCCTCTCGGCTATGAGTATGCAAAATTTCAAAACTACACGATTTTTTTTTTTTCTATTCGTCAAATTTTGACCTTCGTTGCCTGGACTATTTAGGTATTTTCCAGAGTTGAAATTCCATAAGGGGTTTTTCATATCCCGTATTTAATTTGAAGATCCAAATATTTCAACCACTTTGCAAAAGTTCTTTTTTGTGAAAAGTCCCTTGTAGGCTTGTAACTCTAACATATATTTATTTATTTACTAAGATTTGTGAGTTTATAAGGGTTTTTTCACGAAAAAGATCTTTTGCAAGGTGATTGAAGTAACTGGATCTTCAAATTAAAATCGCAGCATGTGAAAAACTCCGTATGACATTTCAACTCTGGAAATTACCTAAAATCTCGCTTGTTCTATTGCCGACAGTTTGCCTAATTTTTACTCTGTTAAAAAAAAAAAAAATACTATAAATGCTCATATCTCATTATATATTACATGTATGAATTTTGTGTTTCGGAATAATGTTTCTCTAATGTTTTGTCAATTTGTCTGCAAGTTTTGTAAAATTTTATGAACATCCATTCTCGTCATAAGCAAAAAACCTTCCAAAGGAATTACTAATTATTGAAAAAAAAATTATATGTGCATAATAATTGTGCAATTCCTACAACAAAATATATAATAATTGTGCATAGTACAGTGCAATAATGTGCTAAAGTTTCTAGTCATTTGTAGCATTTTATAATACAGGGTGATCCAAAGTATTCGCGCTCTTCTTCAATTTGTAGCTGGTCCCCTAATTTCACTATCGACTACATCGCTAGTGGAAAACGGTAGTTTTTAAATGTTTTTTGCATGCCTGAAGTTCCAGGCCATTTCTTCCAGCATTTTTTTAAAGAAAACTGAAAAAAAAATTGCCCCCCCCCCTTATACACACACACAAAAAAAAAAAAAAAAAAAAAAAGAATTCTAATAATTTGGTCACCCACTCTGTATCACAATACAAATTGTTAAACATATTTTATGAGCTAAGTGTAATTTTACTCAGTAATATTTAATGGTGTATTTGAAAGCGTTAATAAAATTTCTTTTTGATAATTTAATTTATTAGACAAACGTATAAAATAACTTAAAAAAAAAAAAAAAAAAAACATGTTGTGATTATTTAGAAATTTATCGTTGATAGAATGAATTGAATTTCAGGAAATCGCAAAAAGGTGGAATAATAGATTTTCTCAAAATTTTTATTTTGAATTAATATACATTGTATTCATATTTGTTGATTTAAAATAAAATTTGGATGAAACCCTTCAGACATTTGCTATTTTTGAGAGAGACAAAAAGAGTACATCAAATTAACATTCTATCGAATATATCTTTAACACTGCAAAGTATGACAAAAAAAAAAAAAAAAAAAAAAAAAAAAAAAAGTCTAAAAATACATTTCAGACACGTAAATATCTTGAAATGAAGCTCAGGCGTAATAGATATCTTAATTTAAGACACTTTTGTGTCTTAATAAACTGGTGGTGCAAGTTTCTTAAAAAAAGGAATATGCCTTAAATTAAGACATTTAAAATGTCTTAAAATAAATCATTGCTCATTTCATTGTTGACTATTAGCAGTGACGCCATCTGTCAATGAAAATCAAAATCATCTTCGTCGTCTCGTTTTTTTATATCAAGATACAGTTTTATTACAATGGTAATTTCTTTTAAGATTTTTTTAACTTAGCAACGGAAAAAAAAATATTTTTAAACTGAAATTATAATGCAAATATCAAAAATTTAAATCCCACTTTTTGAAACACAAAATAAATAAATAAATATATTTTTTAAGTAAGTGGAATTATGTTTGAAATACTGAATAAAAAACATTTTTAGGAGCAAAAATAATTTGGTTAAAAAATAAATAAATATGTAAATAAAATTGTTACTTTTTATTTAAAGCTCGATCATTTAATTAAATGAAAAAACATTAAGATGAACTTGCAGCGAAGAATAACTTATAGCTTGAGAATAACTTGTAGCTAAGAAAGCGAATTTCTAATTAATCTTACACAATTTGTAAAGCTGCATTTTTTTTTTTTTTTTTAAATCTCTTTCGATTTAGAACTCTTTTCTTTAACATTTTTACCTATACCTGGATGTAAAACAAAACTTTTCTGGTTTTCATATTCATATGTATTTTTGTCTTCTTTCAAGTAACAGTTTATAAAAAGAAATCGTTTTCAAAGTATCACAGTCTGAGATTTTGATATGTTTGTTTATATTTTACAAAATTTTATAACTCTACACATAAAATTTAATAGAATTAATACATATTGAGCTTTAGATTTAATCTCGATAGTTTTAAGAAACAAAATTACTAATTATAACGCTACAATTCATTTTGCGAATATTATTGTATATATTACCAAAACATCTGTGTAACATCGTGGCGTGATCGGCAGGAACGCTCGTCTGCGGTATCGAAGATAGTGAGTTCAGCTCCAGGGCTGGTGGAGTTTATTATTATTATATTTTATTAATGCTCTAGGAAATTCTAAAATACATTTTAAACAGAAAAGCTGAATCACATGCCACCTGTATTTATTTATTTATTTATTAAAAGACTTTAAAAATGGCAGATTTTTTAAGCGTAACATGGCGGTGTTTTTAAACCTAAAAAAGATGGCGGTGTTTTAAGACATTTGGAATGTCTTAATTTCAGATGCATAAAGTTGTCTTAATAAGTAAGACTTTTTTTTTTTTTCACTTCAAAAATGACCATTCGTTTAAGACACTTTTTTAACTAAATTTAAGACGTTTTCGTTTTACAGTGCAGAATTCTCATAACTTGTTTTATTGTTTTTTAATATATAGATGGTATTATATATTTTACTAAAAAATATTTAATAGGAGAATTTTGTTGACTCTTGCGAAGTCAAATATTATTTTGTAAAAATATTCATACGTCTTTAAATATTTATTACTTTTATTTTCTGATTACAGTCTTACTGTAATAAATGAAATTTCTAAAAATGACCTTGTATTGGTCTGAAAACTCTGTATGTTATAAACATAAGTGTAACAACTTATTTTTTTTTTTTAACTTTTATATATTCACGGATATATTTGCTATTCTCATATCAATTGATATGAATAAATAAAAGAAGCATCATAATTATTTGCTTGAGCCATAACACATTTTACGCATTATTGTCCCAGGGTAATTCCGCAAGTTTTAAATTGTTACTAATTTACATTCGGTACAAAATCTTCACAGACATATATGTGGTCTAAAGTTTTCTTTGTACTCTTGAAATTTCAGGATAGATTGACAAAAACTGTTTTCTAAATATTTGATTAAACGTCAATAAAAGCAAAAGTCTCTGGTAACTTTTGGAAATATAGTTTATAAGTAAAAAAATATGTGAATGTGAAATTGAAGCAATGAGGCTTTAAACAATGAACTGGGAAATGGACAAAAATATGTTGAAGCACAAATAATATAGTAGTCATGTTAGTGATGAAATATAAGATGTTAGAGCTTATCAGTAATATTAGTATTTAGTGTTGGTGTTATTAGATGCAGGGCAGAGTGTGAGGTTTATAGGCCTTGGTGGCGTGCCCTTCATGGCAGGCCTTTCTAAGGGGACCTAGGCTTTATTCACCCAAGTTAAAAAAAAAAAAAAAAAAAAAAAAAAAAACACGGAAAACGTCAAATGTCTAGTCCACAACTTTAATTTACACAGACCATACAGTTTTAAGATTTTTTTTTTTTTTTAACATCTTTGTCAACCATTACTTTTCTAAAACCTTTTATCTACTGATTTTAGACCATATTCGCATTTTTTGTGTTGTAAATGAATATTCGTAATAAATGATCATTTTACTTTTCTCAGGCGTGTAAGAGACTCACTTTTTTAAACTATGCAAAAATAATAATATGTTTTTAATTCAACATTTATACTGAAAATCATTAGTTGCTGTACAAATTTCTTTATACAGCGCATCGCAAAAGTTTAAGCACAAGCTAAATTTTTAATAAAATGAAAAATATACATCGGAATTCTTCGAAAGTTTTACCGTATCTAATCAATTGGATTACAAATTCCTGTTTTGAATTCCGAAACAATTAATTGAAAGGAAAATAATAATTTTAATAAAAATCAAAATTGTGATCTTGCAAAAGTTTAAGCATAAATGAGGTTTTATGCAAATATTTCTTTAAATGTGATTGGTGAGTCTTATCTCCTACACTATAAAGTGTAGGAGATAAGACTCACCGCTGTTCGAGTTACCAAAATCACAAAATCCCTGCAGTTCTTGCCTGAAAAAGTTGTGTAAGTGTGAAAGCTGAAAACGGAAGATAAATCCGTTTTGCAAATGTCGCTTATTTTAAATCGGTCAAAACGTGGTATTTATAGTGTTTTTCAACGTGTAGAACAATTCAAAATGTGTATCGCTCAGGAAGTCCGAGAAAAACTACATATCATGCGGGTAGAAGAATAAAAAGAATGGCGCTAACTAACAATTTGTCTCTTAATCAGATAAAAAAAGTCAACTTGGATAAAAATATCACATGACACCATACGCAGATGAGTAACTGAATCAGGATTCAACAAAAATTAAAAATTAGCTTGTAAGCCTTTTTTAAAACAGAGTCACAAACAAGCAAGACTTTAATGGGCAAAATGGCACATGTATTATCGTGACGAATAGATTAGTGCTATTTACTCTGATGAAAAGAAAAAAAAAATGGAATTTGGGTGGTCCAGATGGGTTTTCATTCTACTGGCGTGGCTTGAAGAAATATACAAAGAAAGTATTCAGCAGGCAACATGGTGGTATCTCGCTCATGGTATAGGGCGCTTTTTACTAAAATGGACAAACGTACCTTTGCTTCCTAAATGACAGACAAAATTCAAATAAGTATCAGGAGACTCTGAGTGAGCATTTGTTGCCGTTTGGTGAACTTCTAGGTGGTCCCAAATGTACCTTTCAGAAAAACAATGCGTTGATACATACTTCTCGTTGAACAAAAGATCTCAAAATATGAGTGTAATAAACTGACCAGCACTCAGCCCAGATCTCAATCCGTTAGAGAACATCTGGGGAATCCTCTCACGTGACGTCTACAAGAATGAGAAGCAGTATTACTTAGTGCAAGAGCTCAAATCCGCGATCAAGGAAGCCTGGTGCAGACTCGCTCGCAAGACCTTCCAAAAGCTCGTGCTATCAATGGAAAATCGCGTATTTGATCTCATCAGGTGCAATACTTTTGTGCTTTATGAAATGTAAATATTTTGGTTTTGTACATAAACTTTTGCGACATCACAATTTTGATTTTTACGTACTTTATCATTTTCCTTTCAATCAATTGTTTTCGAATTCGAAACATGAATTTGTAATCCAATTGTTTAGTTACAGTAAAACTTTCGATGCATTCTGGTGTATATTTTTCATTTTATTAAAAATATTAGCTTGTGCATGAACTCTTGTGCCGCACTGTACGTTTTCTGTTCATAATATTGTTTAGTTTTTTTATTGCCATTCATTTCACGATTTATCCCTCCGGACGAAATGAACCTCCTAATTTCCATAATACAGGCCTCGCAGCCTTCCTAAAATTTTAATCCCCATTTTATTATATAGTCACCAGTATTTTAAAACAATATTTTTTACGTAATATTTTAGCATTAAAGTAATCAAGAAAAATTTTTTCTTCTCGATAGTGGTGACAATATAATAAAACCCGAGTAAAATTTTGGGAAAGCTGCGAGAACTAATAATATTTTCTAGCACTGTGCTACACATTATACATTATTATAGAAGAATTACATGATTTCATCGTCTCTTGACAGTCTGGGCAAGCTGCTCTTGAAAATCCAGTCTGGACCGCAGAACTGAAAAAAAAATATATATATAGTACATTTAATACACTCTAAGACAAAAAAAAAAAAAAAAAAAAAAAAAAACGACGCACTAAAAAGGAGTAATACAAACTGGACTCAAATTTCACATTCATACAGATTTAGATGGGAAATGCAAAATTTTAAAGTTTGGCTACCATCGAATGTGCATGCGACGCTGTAGCGCATCTTAACTGTGCAATTGGCAGAATATTAAAAATGAATAATTTTGATTCTAGGTCATAAATTCTTCGAAAATTTTATTCCGTCTACTCAGATAGACAGTAACTATGCCTCGCATACAGGTGCGCAAACAATATGCCCAGATGTCAGCATTTGAGAGAGGTGTGTAGTTGGGCTCAAAGAAGCCGGTTGGTCTAATCCGCGAATTGTTTGACAATTGGATAGGAACGATGCCATTATTAGATGATATTGACAGGAATGGGTTGAACCATGGCTTAACACAGCGTCAGGGAGGAAGCGGTCGGCCTACAGAGAGGATAGAAAGTGAGAACCAGTCAATCGCAAAGCGATACTCAAAGCTCCAAATCATCATTACCATCGATCCTACGTGGGGATTCCACCTTGACTGTTGCCAGCTATACGACCCGACTACCAGGAGTGAAGGTTTGAAATGTCATTTCATTTCATACCAGGACCCGTTTGGTTGTCATCCGTGGCATTTTTACAGCACATCGGTACGTCGACGACATTCTACGTTCCGTTGTGTTTACTTTCATATCACACAATCCTGATCGTATATTTCAGCATGATAATGCTCGCCCACGCACAGAGATAGTTTTTCCTGCTTGTTTTCCTGCTTCTCTAACATTTTTTTGGCCAGTAAAGTCGCCGAATCTCTCTCCCACTAAGGTCGTTTGAAGCATCCTGAAAAGTTATCTACAACCAGCTCGAGATTTTCACAATCTAAAGACCCACTTGGACAGAATCTGGCCTGATATCTCGCTAGAGCACATTTGTGAACTCTATCAATTAATACCAAGCCAAATAATTGCTTACATAAGGACCACACGTGGACCAATGCGTTATTGACTTGTTTACTTTGTGAGGCCATTTCTCTTTATTGAATCATCCAAATTTTTTGAAACTGTAATCAATTGTTTTTCTGTACATCAGATCACATCTACCAATTTTCGTCCTATTTGGATAATTCCTTCTTGGTGCGTCTTTTTTTTTTTTTTTTTTTTTTTTTTTTTTTTTTTTTTTGTCTTAGAGTGTATATAAATATACATGCAATCGGTAACAAAAATGTCCGAACACTAGAAAAAATTCCTATGTAAAAAAAGTACACTTATTACTGATTTGTTAAATATATCCGTGTCGAATCCTGTTCTTAGTCAGTCTAAGAACAGAATTCGACAAGGATTTATTTAGCAAAACTGTATTAAGCGTACTTTTTTTATATAGAAATTTTTGCTAGTGTTCGGACACTTTTGTTACCGACTGTACATACATACATATATATACACAGTGGCGGTGCGGTTCGTAATTGAGGGCCAGCGGGGCACTGTCCCACCTAATGTTTTTCTCGATTAAAATAATAATAATTCTTTAGTTTTTTATAACTGTTCAAAAAATATATATACAAACTAACAAGTCTATCTAACCTTTTCTTAATCTTATTAGCCTGTATTTGTCAATATATTTTTTCAGCTGTCGCAAATCACTAATGACTGACCGACTCCTACGTCCCTTCCTTAGCTAAGAGAATAGGGCCGTTTTCAGTCGGCCCGAAATTGGCGTGTTTATTTGTACAATTTATTCTACTAGAAGATCGGGTTAACAGATTTGGCGACGAACTGTTTTATCAGTGTAAGCACGCTATAATTTTCTCATCGATGGGCCAGCAGAGTCCTGCCCATTGGAACAAAACTATAGGGGAAAAAACTGTCTGTTAACCATGCAATTCACGGATAAAATTTGGCGACTTCTGCATTACGTTTTTTTCCTCGTTGATTTTTCGGTGAATTTTTTAGAGTTATATATGACGGTTTAAAATTTTAGTGTTTAAAGAAAGAAATCTGGTAATAGTCAAAAATATTTTCCAGACTAGCCTTTGAGATAAAGCCTGTATAAGAATTTAAGACCTCTTTAACTAAAGTATTTTGAATTTAAACGAGGGGGAAAAATAAATAAAATTAAAAAGAATATGCGATTTTTTCTTTTTCCCTTTTAGAATAGTGTATTAAAACTTTTATGTATATTGTAAAATTTTTAGATAAATAATTAATGGATTTAAATAGATAAATGGATTAAATATCTGCATAAAATTGTGATTTATTATTATTTAAATGATTTTTCTTTTAAATGCGATTTAATAGAAACATCCGCAATGTTTTTGTTTTCTTTCTTTTCTTTTCTTTCTTTCTTTCTTTTTTTTAAAGATGATAACCCGTTTTCTTTCTTTATTTATTGAAAGTTAATTTAGATTATCTAAAATTAAGCTTTTAAAGTGAGAAACATGGTGTTTTTTTTTTTTTTTTTTTTTTTTTTTTTTTTAATATGTATCCACATTACATTAATCATGACTTTCTAAATTCCAGTATAACTTCTCACAGATTGGTTAAGGTTTATTTTATTTATTTTTTAAGATAAGAAACATGAATATAACACTTAAAATTCTATAATTAAAAAATTTAGGAATATAAGTAGCATAAGCTAAATAATATTGCATTCTGATACATTTTAATTTTAATTTTAATGGTGTGTAGTGTTGGGGTTAAAGCCAGTTGACTAAAAGAGGGTCGTAGACCTGAGTGGTGTACTCTCTGTAGAGAGTCTTTCTAAGTGTTACATAGCCCTTTTTATTAAAGTTTTGGAGTAAATCATAGTAAACTCCAAATGTATATGTCGACGAAAGCAATCTGGTAACGAACTTAGCAATTTCCGTTATTTAAACTTTGTTATTCCATTGATCAGAACATTGCAGAATTTTGCAATTGGATTTTTAAAACTTTAATTTTTGAGATAGTTTTATGCAATGTTTTCCATAGTGTTGAGTTTAAGATTTACCATCATTAAAAAAAAAAAAAAAAAAAAAAAAAAAAAAAAATCCGAAATTTTGTTTTACACCCCATTTTATTAATGTTTGTTTGCATGTTTGAATAATGAATAGTATTAAAGTTAAATTACGCATCATACGATGGATCGGGCCTCACCCGTGAAAATTTGCACGAGCCGCCACTGTATATGCATATATTAAAATAAATTACAATAAGGTAAAAGATTATCTGGAATTTAAATGTATTTACAATCTATCATACCTACGATATGTTGGCCCATCTCAAAAGTGCGCTGGCAATCAATCTAAGAAGGTCTTATTGCATTTCCATGAATTAAATTTGATACCCTCAATAAATTAAAACAAACTTAAGTATTATAAAAAAGGCCTGAGAATGCTGCATTTTCAGTTTGAACACAGATTTCAAGATTTCAGTGCCATTCAAACGAAATTCGATATTTTGAGTGTGATATTTAATGTAAATTGTGAAGAAGTAAGTCCCGAATAAGAGCTTGAATTACACCCATTGCCATAAAAATTTGCGTACCAAGAAGTAATTGTAGGATCGTAACGAAACTTGGCATGAAGGTACGTGTTAAGCAAATATGTAAATATTAGAAATGCAGCGTGATTGTGCATTGCGTAATGCCACCAGACGGCTTTCACTCCGTTCTCCTTGAAGTATAAAACAGGTAAGCAGAGCTTGTTTGCGTGTACTTAATCTGTCGCAGGGTGACGCAATTTAAATAGAGATGACGTTACGTCGCCATCGAAGACAATATGAGCAGCTGTTAGAGTCTGAGAGGGGAAGAATCATCGGGATGAGGAAAGCTGCGTTGTCTACTACTGCGTTGACTAGTTGCTACCTAGGCTGCTCTCATTTTACTGTGGGCAGGTGTTTGGTCCAGTGGACAAGATGGAGGTCTCTTACACGATGACCAGGCTCAGGATACTCTCGACAGCCCAATAGTCGAGAAGTCTGTTAAATTATACGATACGCATGCATAGCGCCAACTGACTCATTGTCCGCCAACAGTCTCACTGTCAAAACCTTCACTATGGGTCCCTATGTATGTCCGTACCATTGCAAGGCCCCAGGCTGAAGGACATTTGCTATCTCGGCGCCCATTACGTGTGTTGCCAATGACACAATTGCTTCCGTTTGGAGTGGTGTCGCGCTCAAATGGATTGGACTGCAACCGAATGGAACCAGGTCGTCTTCAACGACGAATCGAGATTCAGTTTGAGCAGTGATGACAATCGCGCACACGTGTGGAGGCCCCGTGGTGAACACTTCAATTTTGCTTCTGATTTAGAGCGACACGCCACAACTACAACTGACGTGATGATGTAGGGTGCCATCGCATACGACACACGGTTACCATTAATAACGATCCATGTTACCATGATAGCCCAGCGGTACGTTCGTGAGATCCTTTAGCCACATATGTTACCACTCATGGTAAAGCTCCCATGAGTCATTTTCAACAGGACAATGCTCGACCACAAACAGCAAGGATGTAACAGGGCTGCCTCCGCCACATTACCACCCTTTCCTGGACTTCCCGATCGCAGATTTGTCCCCGATCTAGCATATTTGGGATCACTTGGGACGGCAATCTGACAGCCTACGAGTTTGGTCGAACTAAGAAGGGTGTTTACAGGAACTGTGGAACGAGATGCTGCAGACATCATACGGGACTTTAATATCGCAATGTCTACCCGTATCGCATCGTGCATTCACTCTAGAGGAGGCCCAACAGGGTACTAAAACCTCCATTCATTTGTTATTTTTCCTGCAATAGATGATAATTTTGCTTTGATTTTTTAATCCTTATATCAACGTTGTACACACGTACGTAAAATTTCGTTTTATTCTGATAACTCTTTCTTGGTGCTGAAATTTTTATAGCAATGAGTGTAATTGATTTCAGTCTGACAGTCACCTCAAACAATCGTTTCTTAACGTTCCAAAATTACAGTTTTACAAAACGTTCTCCATTGCAAGTGTTAGAAACTTGATAAGAGACAATTTATGCTATGTTTACTTCTTATTATACGTATGGGAACAGCTGTTTTTTACCGCGAACTTTAGGATGAATTTTATTAGAAATAGACTGACATATGTGTATTTTGCATCTCAGTGCACTTCTCAGTGCATCGCAACTCGAATCTGAATATAAGAGACTTTTAAAAATGCAACTGCAGATTTATTCAGGATGTTAAGTATTTGTATTGTAATACAGTCGGCATCAAAATTATTCGAGCGCTAGCAATAATTCCTATGTAAAAAAAAAAGTACTGCTTTATTAAATAAATCCTTGTCGAGTCACATCCTTAATCAGTCTAAGAACAAGATTCGACAAGGATTTATTTAACAAAACAGTATTTAGTGTACTTTTTTTATATAGAAACTAATGCTAGCGCTCGAATGATTTTGCTGCCGACTGTATTTGTGTACTTGTTTTAAAGTTTTGGGATTTATTATTTTGGTTGGCTCAATTATATATATATATTCTTTTGCTTTTTAATACGCTCCCAAAAATGTTTGCCCATCACTGTCTTACGTATATATAAGTGTGATTAGTTTAGTGCAAGATGGTGTGGTAAGTTCTATGAATCAAATTCGCAAAAACAACTTTCCACTATGCAGAATCATCAGCCATAATTTTCTTACAGTCTGATTTATACGATTCCAAAATATGCATTCATGTGATTTCTAACAGTGTTGATATTTCAGGCACTTGACTAAGCAGGTTCTCTGTTCGATTTCCCATCATAACGTGATAAGTTCATAATATTTTATCTCTTAGATTACTTTACAAACTGAACATAAATTTGTCACAATTCGAAATGATGCCAGACTATAGTAATTACACAGGTCTACGAAATCGTACATTTTTTTTCCCCAACTGCCTTGGATATTTTTGATGTTTTTTGATACGCTGAATTCAGAAATGCTTTCCTTTTCTTTCTATACGTAAGGAATCTTCACAAAGTAAAGAGGCTATTATTTACACATTATCTTTTAAAGACCTCTGTTTCTTTACATCAAAGCTCCGTTTAGAGTGTTTTTTGTTGTAGCATGGATTTAGGGCACTCTCTATGCAGCATCCAATTTATTTGCTAACATGTTAACATTCCATCGGCTCCGATGTCTCCTTTCCACTTCTTTAACGTCTTCTTTAATGTTCATGAAATAACTCGCCTTGTTGTTCATTCACATTGTATAGATTTTTCTGGGAAATAGCTAAAATGGGAGTTGAAAAGTGGTGTTTTTGCTCAGTTCTTCTCATTTTCTGTAAAAATTGTCCGTGATGGAAATTTTTTAATATGTTTTCAGAAAAATTTATCACATTGAAGAAAAAAATTTCATCGCAGACTTGTGTTATCATACGGAATATTTTTTTATTACTATAAACAAGCTTTCCTTGCTTTGCTAGTTACCTTCTTTAAATAAATGAAAAAAAAAAAATATATATATATATCTTTATATATATATATTTCTTTTGTGCGTGTGTATGTCACTGAACTCCTCCTAAACGGCTGGACTGAATTTAATGAAATTTTTTGTGTGTCTTCAGGTGGATTCGAGAATGGTTTAGATTTACAAATGAAAGTTGTAACTTAATTAGTTCTTTCTTAATTAATTTTTAACCAACTCTTTCAACAACTTCTCCACCTAGATGGCGTGAGTTGTCGTAAACACGATGTCTGAATTTATTTAATGTTGAAATGAAAAATGAATTTTTAACCGTATCTTTCGAAGTGTTTAAAATATTTTTTCAAAATTAATATTTTTAGAATCGTAACCGTATCTTACGAAGTGTTTAAAATATTTTTTCAAAGTTAATATTTTAGAATCGTAAACACGATGTCAGAATTTATTTGATGTTGAAATGAAAAATGAATTTTTAACCGTAAGTGTTTAAAATATTTTTTCAACGTTAATATTGTTAAAATGTTAAAATTAGTTAAAATGGTATATTCTTTTAAAAAATTCGTCAATATCCGACGGAGTTATTTTATGTTAAAAAGAAAAATGAATTTTAAGGCCATTATTATTTGTGCAGAGGGAAAATGTACTAAAAGTTTTCCGAAAAATTTCACGATCACAAATGTTGACGGATATCCAATATATCGTCAAAGAAATCCCGATAATGGCGGACAATCTTATCATCTATGGCGGTCATCCATATCAACAACATAGATATTGACATTGATAACCGTTGGGTGGTCCCATATTCGCCTCTGCTGAACAAAACATTCAATGCTCATATTAATGTTCAGTTCTGCAGTTCAGTGAAGAGCATCAAATACATTTGCAAGTATGTGAATAAAGGCAGTGATATGGCTGTATTTCGAGTTGAAAATACCAATGTGAATGCTCCTCCGGTGAATAACAACGATGAAATAACACTTTACCAAATTGGCCGGTACGTCAGCTCCAATGAAGCTGTTTGGCGTATCTTTGGTTTCCCAATTCATGAACGGGATCCAGCAGTTCTTCATTTAGCCGTCCATCATGAAAATGGCCAGCGCGTATATTTCACGAGTGAGACAGCGATTCATCGTGCTATAAATCCACCAAAAACTACACTCACCGAATTTTTTGAATTGTGTAATCGTGCGGATGCTTTTGGTGCTTTTGCACGGACATTACTCTATTCAGAAGTACCACGCTATTTCACATGGGCTCCAACAAAAAAATGGATGCCCCGCAAGCAAGGCACGCCGATTGATGCATGTCCCGGTTTATTCAAATCAAACACCTTGGGACGAGTATTTACAGTCAATCCAAGGCAGACTGAGTGCTTTTATCTTCGACTGTTATTGGTTAATGTCATCGGCCCTTTGTCATTTCAAGATTTACGTAAAGTGAATGGACAACAGTATCCAACGTATAAAGATGCATGCCTTGCACTCGGCTTGCTGGAAGACGACAACCAGTGGGAGTGTATGCTTGCTGAAGTAGGACTGAACTGTACAGCAAAACAAATTCGTCTACTATTCGCTATAGTGTTGACTACATGTTTCCCGGCCCGAGCAGAGACATTATGGGATAATCACAAAGATTCAATGACTGATGATATATTGCATCAACATCGTTCACGGTGCAACTATCTAACGATAGTATTCAGTGACGCTATGTACAATGAAGCATTGATTGCTATTGAAGATCTTTGCATTATCATTGCTAACTTACCGCTCAGTCATTTCGGTATGCATTCAACAAATCGAAATGCATCTGATTTAATAAGCACTGAATTGAATCGTGAACTACAATACAATACTGTAGAAATGGCAGCGATTGTTGCTCGCAATGTCCCACTAATGAATGAAGAACAAAGAACCATTTACGACCGCATCATGCTCGCAATTTTGGCAGGATAAGGTGGATTCTTTCTTTTTGGGGGTGCACCAGGTGGAACTGGCAAAACATTATTTCGCTAATTCTCGCCGAAATACGATCAAATAATGACATCGCATTGGCTGTTGCATCATCTGGCATTGCGGCAACTTTATTGGATGGAGGCAGAACAGCTCATTCATTATTTAAACTGCCACTAAATATTCAAAATAACCCAGACGCAGTGTGCAACATAAAAAAACAATCGTCCATGGCCACAGTGCTGAAATAGTGTAAAATTCTTATCTGGGATGAATGCACTATGGCACACAAACATTCGATTGAGGCGTCGAACAGGACATTGAAAGATATAAAAAACAACGACAAACTATTTGGCGGCACTCTGTTACTCTTTTCAGGTGATTTCAGACAAGCACTTTCCGTTATTCCGCGTTCAACATACGCTGATGAGATCAACGCGTGCTTAAAATCATCGTCATTGTGGCTTAATGTTGAAAAAGTACAACTGAAAGTAAATTTGTGCGTTCAAAAGCTTCAAGATCCATCCGCTGAAACATTCTCAAAACAATTGTTAGATATCGGCGATGGAAAAGTTACTACAGATGAAACTGGATGCATAAAATTACCGACCGATTTCTGCACAATCATTGATTCTCAAGATGCTCTTATTGACCAGATATTTCCCGATATACACAGACGATACACAAATCATGAGTGGCTGGCAGAAAGAGCAATTTTAGCAGCAAAAAATGTGGACGTCAACGAATTGAATCTCAAGATACAACATTTGTTACCAGGAGACTTGGTGTCATACAAATCTAATGATACAGCTTGCGATGCCACCGAAGCTGTAAATTATCCAACAAAGTTTTTAAACTCATTGGATTTACCAGGCATGCCACCGCATATTTTACAACTGAAGGTTGGATCTCCGGTTATTTTGCTTCGTAATTTGAACCCACCACGGTTCACGGTTGTACAACGGCACGCGATTAGTCATAAAAAAATTAATGAAAAATGTTATCGAAGCCTTCATTTTAAATGACAAATTCCGAGGTGAAAATATATTACTACTGCGAATCCCTATTATACCCACTGATGTGCCAATTCAATTTAAACGACCTCAATTTCCAAATAGATTGGCATTTGCAATGACTATCAATAAGTCTCAGGGCCAAACGATGTCTGTCTGCTGAGATTTGAGCACATCATGTTTTTCACACTGACAATTATACGTGGCTCTCGAGTGGGCAAACCATCCAGTTTGTTTGTATTGGCGAAAGATGGGATAACAAAAAATATTGTACACTCTGTTGCATTAAGGGATTGATATTGTTTTTTAGTAATATTGTTATAAGTAGCGATATGTATATAATTTTAAAGAATCAATTTTAATAAATTAAAAAAATAAATGATTGGTGTTTTGTTATTTTTATATTCTTTCACCGTTCACAGCGCTCGATACATCTTCCACTTATATACCACATCCTTACACAAACAATAAGTTTGTTATTTTTTTCTAGCAAAATATTCTCTAGAAATAATTTATATGACAAAACAACGTTTGTCGGGTCAGCTAGTTACTTTATAAATAAAATCTAAAAAAAAAAATTCCGTTGAAATCATACAAAATTCCGTTTCGGCGCTTACGTATAATTATAGATTATAGGGTAGGTGCTCCAGTGATTGGCATGCTCCAGTAATTGATATCTATCCCGAAATAATTAATAAATAAGAAAAATAATAAAATCATATATTTTACATATAAGAATTTTAACATTTTATGTCAAACACTGGAGCATAGGGTGCTAATAACAGGTAAAATGAATAACTAGCAGTGTAAACACTGGAACATAGGGTGCCAATTACTGAAAAAAATGAAAAACTGGCAGTGTCAATTACTGGAACATTGAGTGGGTGTCAAATAAAAATTCATTAAAAAAAATAATAATTGTTATCAAATGTATATATTTTAACATATATGCGGTTCTGAAAGCCTTTCATACCTTACGTACTAACTTAAGATTTCTAAAAATATTTTCTGATGAATAGTACATTAAAAACATCAGATATTGCTCTAAAAATATCAATCACTGGTGCACTTACCCTAGGTTTCTTCTACCTATGCCGCCGAAGTTGATTGTATTTTGCCACCCATCCGCTCCAGGTAGTTAGTGTTGCTGTAAGCGGACATATTTTTTATTATTACGTTGTGCCGCTTGTCTTGTACTTGCTTTGGTTTTAACTTGATACAATTTTAACTAATTGGTATAATTTAATTTAAGTGGTTAATTCAGAATTCTTAAGTTATTTCGCATCTTTTGGTCATTACAGCAACTTTCTACATTCAGTGGTTCGTGAAAAGATAATCAGACATACATACGATCGGATTGTAATAATACGATTAGACAGATAGGTTTTGTGTGTTCTGTATAACAATAATATATTTCTCATACAGAGATTTTGAGTAAATAAGTTTTTTTTTTTTTTTTTTTTTTTTTTTTGTTTGTTCTAGAAAATAATCTTATAATGTTTACGCCATTCTCGAAGCTTCATGGCTTTCCGTTTAACAATTTTTATTAAATTTGAATTAATAATCTTAACAAAAATAAATTTTCCCATAAATGTTTAGTTTAGAGTTAGATACATTGAAAAAATTCTCATTATTCGATAAAAAGTCTCTTCTTTAGTTTCTCAAAAACAATTTCATTAATTTACTATTGTATTTTTATTAACACTTTCCAACAAGGTTGAAAAGTGTTTATGACTTCGGCTTGCCTGGCTGTCTGTCCGACTGTCCGTCCGTCCGTCTGTCTGTCTGTCTGCCTGTCCGCGCTCTCACTCTCGTAAATATTTATGGAATTTCTTGAAACTGATATGTGTTATTCAAGTTCACTATCGGATGTTCTCTATTGAAAATAGAGTTTATACCTCTACTGGTTTGTGTACAAGGACCCCCGAAAATATTTCAAAGCATTGTGTTCTATGAGAGGCAATTCTATAAACCATATTTTCATACCCTTTCTGTAGACAAATCTTAATGAAATTGAAATATGTTATTCAATTTCACTATCGGATGTTTTCGGTATAAAATGGAGTAAATACCACCATTGATTTGTGTACAGGGACACACAGAATTATTCCAAAGCATTGCGTTTTATGAGAGATATTTCTATAAACTAAATTTTAATAACTTTACTTTCCACGAAGATTTATGAAATTGAAATATGTTATTTATAAGCACAAAAGAAAATACTTTGCATAGAATGTAGCATGATTAGCTTTACATTTACAGGGTGACACTAAAATATTCAGTTATATAAAGAGCTATTAATAAATATTTGCTAAAATTTTACTTTCGTTTACATTAAGCGTTTTTAACACTTTCTAACATTTTTAACACTTCCCAATAAGGTTGAAAAGTATTAATGACTTCGGTTTGTCTGTCTGTCAGTCCGCGCTCTAACTCCCGTAAATATTTGTGGAACATCTTGTCTTCAATTTGTATTAATTTGTATTAATATTTTATTGAGATAGTACATGCACAGATATATTTTACTGCTTTTTTTTTATTCCTTTAAACTTTTTCTTAATTAACACTTTCCAACAAGGTTGAAAAGTGTTAATGGCTTCGGTTTGTCTGTCTGTCTGTCCGCGCTCTATCTCCCGTAAATATTTATGGAATTTCTTGAAACTGATATATGTTATTCACGTTCACTATGGGATGTTCCATATTGGAAATGGAGTTTATACCTGTACTGGTTTGGGTACAAGGACACCCGTTATTATTTCAAAACATTGTGTTCTTTGAGAGGTATTTGTATAAACCATATTTTCATACCTTTACTGTACACATATCTTAATGAAACTGAAATACGTTATTCAAGTTCATTATTGGATGTTTCCCGTAGAAAATAGAGTAAATATCACGACTGGTTTATGTACAAGGACACTCAAAATTATTCCAAAGCATTGCTTTCTATGAAAGATATTTCTGTAAATCAAATTTTAATAACTCTACTTTCCACGAAGTTTTAGGAAATCGAAATATATTATTTATATGCACAAAAGAATGCTTTGCATAGAATATAGCATGGTTATCATTAGATTTGCAGGGTGACACAAAAATATTCTTTTATATTAGAGCTATTATTAAAAATTTTTTAGAATTCTACTTTCGTTTACATTAAACGTTCTTAACACTTTCTAACACTTTTTTAAGTGTGAATATGATATCAATTTGTGTATCTGTCCGTCTGTCTGTCTGCCCGCGCTCTAACTCCCGTAAATATATAGGGAACTTCTTGAAACTAATATATGTTATTCAAGTTCACTATAGGATGTTTCCTATTGAAAATGGAGTTTATACCTGTAATGGTTTGTGTACAGGGACACCGGAAAGTATTTCAAAGAATTGTGTTATATTGGAGGTATTTCTATAAGGCATATTTTCATACCTTTACTGTACAATATCTTCACGAAATTGAAATATGTTATTCAAGTTCACTATTGGATATTTCCTATATAAAATAGATTACATACCACCCCTAGTTTATGTACAGGGACACTCAAAAGTATTCCAAAGCATTGCGTTCTTTGTGAGATATTTCTATAATTCAAATTTTAAGAACATTACTTTCCAGAAAGTTTTAGGAAATTGAAATATGTTATTTATATGCAGAAAAGAATGCTTTGCATAGAATATAGCATGGTTATCATTAGATTTACAGGTGACACGAAAATATTCAGTTATATTAAGAGCTATTAATAAAAGATTGCTAGAATCCTAGTTTTGTTTACATTAAGCGTTTTTGACACTTTCTATCATTTTTTTAGTGTGAATATAATTTCAATTTGTGTATCTGTCTGACTGTTCTTCTATTCGTCTGTCTGTCTCTCTGTCTGTTTTTCTGTGCTCTAATTTCCGTAAATATTTATGGAATTTCTTTAAACCGATATATTTTATTCAAGTTCACTATTGGATGTTCTCTATTGAAAATGGAGTGAATACCTGATCTGGTTTGTGTACAGGGACACCCAAAAGTATTTGAAAGCATTGTTTTCTATGAGAGGAATTTCTATAAACCATATTTTTAATACCTTTAATGTATAGAAACTTTAATGAAATATTAATTTGTTATTCAATTCCCTATCGGATGTTTCCTATGTAAAATAGAGAACATTTCTAACTTGTTTGTGTACAGGGGCACTTGAAAGTATTTCAAAGCATTGTGTTGTATGAGAGTTATTTTTATAAACCAAATTTCAATAATTTTATTTTCCACAAAGCTTAATGCAATTGAAATATATTATTCGTATGCACAAAAGAGTGCCTTCTATATAATATAGTATGGTTAGCATTAGATTTACAGGGCCACACAAAAACAGTCAGTTGCATTAAGAACTATTAATAAAAATTTGCTGGAATTGCACTTTTGTTTACATGAGCATTTTAACACTTTCTTATAATTTTAGTGAGAATATGATTTCAATTTCTGCATCTGTCTGTCCGATTGTCTTCCTTTCTATCTGATTGTCTCCGGCTCTTGTCATCAGTGAATATTTTAAGAATTTTTAAAAATTGATCCACTCAAGTTCCCTATGGAATGATCCCTATTTAGAATGTCATTAATAGGTCCTGTACAACTAGTTTGTTTACAGGGACAACAACAACAAGAATAAAAAAAAAGCCAATGTATTACGCTTTAGGACAGAATTTTTTAAAAGTTTTATTTAAAAAACTTTCTACTATAAAAATCTTAAAAACATTGACATGTATTATTAATATTCTAAAATATTGTTTTGTATAGAATATGATATGATTAAATTTTAGATTTACAGGGCTACAGTAAAATATTCAGAGAGATTAAAATCTGTAATTATAATCTATCGGCTGCATTTTCTTTTGCGTTAGGCCTTTTTAACACTTTCCAAAATGCCTAAGAGTAATTTTAAAATGAATTAGTCTATCTGTATGTTTTTCAGTCCTTCTGTCTGTTGTGTGACAACGTAATTAAAGAATATTAAAAGTTATTCGATACAACAAGTGCGTACAGTTGGAAATTGTTACTAATCAATGCGTACTGCATGATATTTCTTTCTTGTTTTCTTTTTTTCAACCCTAATTTTTTTTCCTCAGCTTCTCATAATTGTTTATTAGTACGACATGACTATTTCTTTCAGACAGCGATTT
This sequence comes from Salticus scenicus, assembly GCA_963930645.1. Classification (NCBI taxonomy): domain Eukaryota; kingdom Metazoa; phylum Arthropoda; class Arachnida; order Araneae; family Salticidae; genus Salticus; species Salticus scenicus. Next base: position 228,545,018 of record OZ005657.1, read on the forward strand.
TGCGTTGTCACAATTTCAGTATGCCAGTATATGCCTGCCAATATCCAATTTTACCATTGAATTTCTTAAACAATCTTAAAATATCTAGAAATTTTATTGATAAACTCATCAACAGTGAAAATGCATTTTAAGTAGTTTAGAGCATAAGATTTTTTTTTTAATATCAACTATGTGAAAAATGCCAGAGTCGGGAATTGAACCCAAGCTCTCAGCTTAACGTACGGATGCTTTTCTACTGAGACACTCTGGCTGATAACAAGCTCGACGTTTCTCACATAATCGTTACATTTGCGCTTGCAGATACGATGACCTTGCCTCAGGCTATTATGTGGGAAATGTCAAGCTTGTTATTTAGCCAGGGCTATTTTTTTTTTTTTTAGTTACAAGATTGCAATATATAAATTAGTCCTGTTGTACTAAATTAACCCGTTAGCGCCCAGTGTCCTCATTTGAGGACAGCTAATAAAATGAGACGTATATTTTTTGTTGTTTCTCGGAATGATTTCTGCTTTTTAGTGACAGTTTATAGCGTCATTCTAAATAATCCCTGAAAGTTTTATGTGCCTACTATAAATTATTATTTCATGATTTGGATAGTCATTTTATGATTTTTCATTCGTCGCACATATATTTGCTTTTTGTGCAGCTATACTAACTTAAATCAAGTTGAATAATAATATATATTATAATACTTTACTTTCGAGATCTTTGCCAACATATAATAGGAAATTAATCTGTTATCTCAAAGTTTTTCTATATCGAAGTTTTCTCGCTAGAACGTTAAACGTCAATAAATGAGGATAGGCTTTAAATTTAAAACTATCAGAAGAATTGTTTAGGTGAATATATTTTACTGTCAGTTGTCTATATTAATTTAGAAGTTAAATAAACAGCTAATAATATTTTGCAAAATTAGTTCGGGCGTTAACGGGTTAAATTCTGTCAAAGACGGAATTTTTCTTTCTCTCTGTTTTCTTTTTTTTCTTTTTCTTTTTCTTTTTTGAGTATATTTTAATATAATTTTCAATATTTGCTGTACATAAACTTAGTAAAAAATTAACACAGATAACACTCTCATTATTTTCGTAAGCTGTTATATTATGTGTGTTTCTTAAAATGATTTCTGTATTGCTATTATTTACATTTATTTAATTTGTAATAACTTAGTATATTTAATCATAATTTTTTGCTCTTTAGGTTTAGAAAACACTAACTTTTCACTAAGTGAGCGTTTTCTCCTTGAACTATAGTAGGTATTGATGAACGGAAATATGCTCTTTCCCAATTCTTCTGCACCATAATATTTAATTTTACCAATGTAAACGCCGAAAGTTATGACAACAACCATTTTTATCTGAAAACGGGAAAATGAGAGTGACTTTTTTTATTTCTTAATTTTAAGGTTGCTGTATTTTGTACAACAGGTTGGAGAATATGTATCAGAATGAAAAAAAAATAAAAAATCTAGCCAAAGGGTTCAAGGACAAAGTTTATGGTAGACAATGACAATGCAAATGCAGGTAAATGTTTCGCCAAAGACATAAATTTCTCTTTCTGGCAAACTTCAGCGTTTAAATTGCATCAAATGAAAATGGCAGGCAGTTTGTCTACGAAGCATAATGTAATTTAATATCTTGAGATAAGACTCGTACGTTTAAATCAAATTGATACATTGAAAAAAAGTTAAAGACTAAAAAAGGAGGTAAACTGATATTTTAAAATTTTTATTTTCTTTAAATTAAATTGTTTTGTATTTGGTGTTTACTACAGAATTTAAAAAATACCAGGTTTATTTTTAAAAACCCAACTCGGGGGTGGGGTTGTGTTTAATTGGATTTTAATGAATTTTAGGTTTTAATTGTTTTTTCTTCTTAATATTTTACAGAGAATAACACCAATGGGTTTGAATTTTAAATTTTGTTCCAAAAGAGAACAGTTTCAATGTAAAAGAAAACTTGTTACAAAATAAAAGTAACTAATTATGATTAATTAAAAAAATAACCTTCATCTTCTTAATGTTTGATTTAGTCTAAACTGGGGAATCGAAGTAAAATGAACACTTATTTCAATGCATTCAGTACTTTATCCCAATTCAGAATTTAATTAATTTTGATTTTTAAATTATTTTGTTAAATTAAAACTAGAAAAAAGAAAATTATTCTTATACTTCTATGTATGATTTTTATATCACTTATATATATTTTTCAATGAGTTAAATAATAGAAAAAGAAAAAAAATCATATATATATATATATATATAATGTATATATATATATATATATATATATATATATATATATATATATATATATATATATATATATATATAATGTATATATATACATTAGTAATTTTTTAAAACGTAGTAAAAACCGAGTAACAGAAGATATAAGACCACTGAAAGCACATAAACCAATAAGAATAAAATTTACCCCTGAAGACTTTATATTCTTCATCTATAATTTTTATGGGTTTTTTTCAATGCTAAACTGCTTAATGGTCAAGATCCAGTGACATAAAACGCTATCGCTTAACTTCCTTGCGCTACAAGAATATAGAATTTGATTAACTTAAATTAAGTTCTATTGTACAGATTGAAAAATACTTTTCTTTAAATTAATGTGAATATATATATATATTTATATATACAGTCAGCAGCAAAATTATTAAAGCAATATCAATAATTCCTACTTAAAAAATGGATCTCTAATACTGTTTTATTAAGTAAATATTTGTCGAGTCATGATCTTAGTGTTATACTGTTTATAAAAAAGTAAGCTGATGATAAAAATTAGCGAACAAATTAAAAAATGTATATATATGAAAAGTGTGGATGTGTGCTTTAATAATTTAGCTGCCGACTGTATATTTATATATTTTGTTGTCATACTGATACTGATACTGATATATTTTATTCATGTTTGAGGTTCTTCTTTTTTCTTTTCTTTCTTTCTTTCATTTTTTTTTTTTTTTTTTTTTTTTTTTTTTTTTTTTTAATACTCCGTTAAAAACAAATTTCGCAGAGAAAGAAGTAAGAAAGCTTTGATTAAGGCATTGTATTATTTGTTAAAAAGAAAGTGATTTTCGTTAAGATGAAGTTGAAAAAAATAATTGCATAATATGAAATTGGCATATATTTCTCTAACATGATATGCTGTATATTGTGCCGGCAGTGTTATATATAGTTATATATTTAAATTCAATTAAAAACAAATGATTTTAAAAATAGCAAAAAGTTTGAATAGAATTAAAAAAGAACCACTTGAGTCTTGGTTTTATTGGCATTTTTAAGTGAGTAAACCTTAAAACACCCACTCAGTGCGGCCGCGGTAGCCCTCTTGGTAGAGCGCCGAGCTCGTAATTGGAAGATTGCGCGTTCGATACTCGAACCAGTCAAACATTGTCGTGTACTGGTGGCTGGTGCACGTAAAATCCATCGTGGCCGCAATGTCCTCCCTGTTCCCATCAAAATTATACGTCTGGAGGTCACCAAAGCGAGGGAGACATTTCCTCCGTGGAGGATCAAAATTGTGACGGCATATCTCCGGACCCCTCCTAGGGGTGAGTCCCAGACAGTCGCCAATTGCCTATTGTGTAGCACTAATGTGACGTAAAATCCAACCCACCCAGCATTTTTGAGGTTTAAGGGTGGATCCAAAACCCGTGTTTATTAACTTTCAAATAGACTTAAAAATGAAAAAACTGCTGAAGAAGTTGACGAATAGGCTGATTAAATGAATAAAGTTAAAGAACTCATTTTCAGAATATTGATTTTTTAAAATTTTAATTTTGAGTTCAAAAATGCGAATTTTCCCTAAGTGTATTTTGCCATAGCGCAGTACTAGTGCAACGTTAAAACCCTACCTATCTACCTACCTAAATGTGTTTTTTCTCATTTTTGAAGTCAAAATAAAAATATAACAATTTTTAAAAATCAATTTTTGAAAAACGAGTACTATAACGATTGTAAAGTTTCTGAATCTGAAAGCAGAATTTTAAAAAATACATTAGGTAATGAGTAATTATGAAAACAAATTTTCCCACAGAATAACATGTGTCGGGGTGGAAGGGAGTGGAGAAGGTGATGCGCACATCTGAACTGATTAGGAACGGCGCTGAGCAATTTTGGTTCAGTCGCTTTTCGAATCCGGACGAGGTACAAGGTATCTCGGAACTATAAAATCAGAACTATTAAAATCGTCTAATCGTATTCATTATATTTCCAGTCATCATTCTTAAATATTAATAAAAATTCGTAATTAAGTATTCAAGACAAATAAAGCTATTCTTCAAATGTCGAATTATATTCTAATGATTTAGTGGTTGAGTCGTTAATCTTCGGAATGCTGGCAGATAGGGTAAGTAGATTTAAACTTATTCTCACTTAATTAATATGCATGTTATTCTGATTTGTGATTGAGTAAAGGTTGCAGAATTTGAATCTGTGTATGAGAATGAAAAAGGTGCATTTAATATTTTATTAGTTTATTTATTTCAGTAAAAAAAAAAAAAAAAAAAAAAAATTCTATATGTGTGTTTCTTTTCATTTGTTCTTATATTTTTTGTTTTGTTTTACTTCCTGATCTGCAGAATAATAATTTAATTCGATCGATTAATTCATATTTAAATTTAATTGTTTGTAATTAGTTTGCTCAAAAGATGGGTAGAAAGGGGAAAACAAGGGCGAATGACGTCGAAAAGAGTGCGTTGTTCCCAAAATCTAATGAAGTGATAAAATTTGAAAATGTTATTAGAGAAATAGAATTTATAAAATCGAAGGTCAATGATTGCGATAAAAGCGATCAAGCCAGATTAAAGATCCTAAAAGATAAGGTAAATGTACTAGAGGTTAAATTCGAGGAAATAGTTACAAATTTTTCCGAAGAGGAAACCGATGAAAACTTTGAAGAAGTGATGAAAAATCGGGACATTCTGTTGGAGTTGTCTGTAGTGTTGGAGAGTAAATCGCAATCAAATACCCCAAATGTAAATAATGATGTACGTACCAAACAAGGGACTTCTGTTAATTCGCATATTAGTCTTCCCAAACTTGAAATTCCTTATTTTTACGGGGATAATGAATCTTGGTTGTCATTTAAAAATTTATTTAAATCATCTATTCTGGATAATGACAGCCTTAGTGAGGATGAAAAGCTACAATACCTCCAATCGTGTGTAAGAGGTAGTGAGTGCATCAAAACTTATTCGTGGATTTTCGTTACAATCGGAAAATCTTAAACACTGTTGGGAAATCCTTACTCAGCGCTACGAAAATAAACGCCAATTAGCTATAACTCAAATAAATAAAATCTCTTCGGTAAAGGTAAACAAAGCGGATGATCCTAAATCGTTTTTCAATTTAATAGATACTTGTAACGAAGCCGTGCGAAATTTATCGACCCTCGGATTGGAATCTAATCCTCTTAGCGATCTTATTCTTATAAATTTCATGATTTCAAAATTGGATTCATCCGTTAGGCATAGGTGGGAACTCAGTCTAGAGAATACGCAAACTATTCACGATTTAAATTCGTTTCGTACATTCATTGAGAGGGAGGCGTCGAGTCAAACAAAGCTTGAAAATAAACCAGGAATGTTTAAGAAGTCAGTAGAAGGTAGTAGTGTAAAAAAATCTTGTGTCAATAATTCAATAATAGTCAAAGAAAATAAATGCGTCGCCTGTTCTCAAGTACATCAATTGTTTAAATGTCCCAAATTCAATAGAATTACTGTTCAAGAGCGATGGGACTTAGTTAAATCAAAATCACTGTGCGAAAATTGTTTGCGAACTAACCATCAAGTGCGACAATGTAGAATTAATATTAAATGTAAGGTATGTGCAGGTTCACATTACACTCTTCTGCACATTTATACACAGAATTCTGCAGATCAGGGAGGTGGCCTTGTTACTACGTCGGTGGCCAATAGTTCACAATCTAATGCAAATTTTAATAACCAAAAGGTGTTATTGGCTACTGCCCTTATAAAGGTTAGGTCACCTAACGGCAAAATTATTCAATGTCGGGCGTTAGTTGATAGTGCTTCACAAAATAGTCTCATAACAAAGGAGTGTGTTGAGAAGCTAAATTTGCCTTTGTTTGGCACTTCTCATCGACTTGTAGGCATAAACGGTCTTTCCGCAGAAACTGTTTTAAATTTTACGGAATTCTCATTCTCGCCATATTTCGCTAACAAGTATAGGAACTTGAAAGCGCTAGTAGTAAATAGGGTTACTACCCCTCTGCCAAATTTCCGGGTGAGAACGACGTCTTGGCCACATACAAGAAATCTTCAGTTAGCCGATATGAATTTCTTCAAGCCACAACCAATTGATGTGCTATTAGGCGCAGATATTTTTGCGTCACTAATTTGTGGCAAACCAGTACTAGGAAGGCCAGGAGAACCATCTGCCATTCCCAGTTCACTTGGGTACTTACTCAGTGGCCCCCTCTCAAGGGATGGAATGGAACCAGAATCAACATATAGCTCCTCGTTACACTGTGTTAACTTAAACGATTTTTTTGACAATCAGCCAATAATATCTTCTAAGAGTGAAACCGAAGCCGATCCGGCTGAGGAACTATATAAATCTTCCACCAAGCGCAACCCTGAAGGTCGCTATGTGGTGAAATTACCCCTCCATGATGAGATAGATTTAGGTGAAAGTGCCAACTGTACACTAAAAATGTTTAAAAAACTTGAAAATCGATTTGTTCAGAACCCTAATCTCAAAAGGGAGTACTGTAAGTTTATGTGTGAATACTCTGACTTAGGTCATATGACTCTACTAAGAGCTGAGGAACTTAACAGTACACCCAATTATTATATGCCCCATCATGGAGTTATTAATGAAAATAGTAGCACTACCAAACTACGAGTAGTGTTCAATGCATCGGCCTTAACTACAAATGGCAAATCCCTGAACTCTAACTTGCATAAAGGGCCAAAATTTCAAACAAGCATTTTTAGCAATCTAATTAGATTCCGTTTAAATAAAGTCGCCCTCTCGAGCGACATAGAAAAAATGTTCAGGCAAATTCTAGTCGCAGAGCATGATAGGTCTTTCCAAAGAATATTTTGGAGAGCCAATGTGTCAGACCCACTTCGTATTTATCAATTAAACACTGTTACTTATGGCACAGCCTGTGCACCATTTTTAGCCCTGCGTACCATACTACAGCTATTAAACGATGAAGAACACAATTTTCCCGTACTGTGCAGGCTGCCCGCAACAACCTGTATATGGACGATTTCCTTGGAGGGGCTGAACCAATCAAAGCCGCTCAATCTTTGGTCACAGACCTTCAGGCATTATTTAATGCTGGGGGCTTCAAGCTGCGAAAATGGGCTTCAAATTGTGTGGAAGCTCTAGTTCAGATCCCAGAAACTTTAAAATCAACAAATCAGGAATTATCCTTAAACCCCGATCATTCCCAACGTATTTTAGGACTAAACTGGAATTTAACATCGGATACTCTACAGGTTGGAGTTAACACCGAAGAAAGCGTAACAACAAAAAGACAATTATTGTCCGTAATTGCACGCATTTTCGACCCTTTGGGTCTGTTATCCCCTGCCACTATTCTTTTAAAATTGCTACTACAAGATGTTTGGAAGCAAAAACTTGGTTGGGATGATCCTTTACCACCAGACATTCAAAACAGGTGGAACGAATTTTATGAAAAAATTGCTTCCTTTAAGGCCATGTCAGTACCCAGATTTTTAGATTTGAAATCCGAATCCATTTACCAGATACAGGGATTTTGTGATGCGTCAACAAAGGCATATGCTGCTGTAATTTATATACGTCCCAGACAGAACGCACCTTTAAAATTGATTGCAGCTAAAACCCGTGTAGATCCTTTAAAACCCATTACCTTGCCTAGGTTGGAGCTATGCGCGGCTGTTTTGTTATCGGAACTTTTGTCAGTCGTCCAGAACTCACTAGATTCTCCGGTGGAGGAAATTCGTCTATGGACAGACTCCACAATCGCCCGTAGTTGGATCTTAAATCCACCCTTAAAGGGCAACACATACGTCCTACACCGAGTCAACAAAATAGCGGCTCTGACAGACCCAACCACATGGCATCACTTACCAAGCAAACACAACCCAGCTGACTGTGCCACTCGTGGGCTGTTACCAAACCAATTACAAACATTTGCCTTGTGGTGGTCTGGACCTGATTGGCCAAAGATCCAGGTCTCAGAGCACGATTCAGAAATGCCGACCTCAGTCAAATGTACAGTTGTGAAAACTCCAAGTCTAATAGAGTCAAACCCAATGAATGACTCCATGATAGACGACTTGGTTTCAAAATTTTCTTCAAGTACAAAACTTTTTCGTGTAGTTGCATTTATGAAGAGGTTTATTAATAATAGTCGAAATGCTACAAAGTTGAAAGGACCAGTCTCAGTCCAAGAAATTTCAGAGGCTAAAAAACTTGTGATTAAATTTGTACAACAAAGGTCCTTTGCTTCAGAAATCGCCCTTTTGCAACGTGGCAAACCCGTTGCAAACAACAGTAAATTGAAACCTCTCAATGTTTTTATTGATTCCGAAAATTTATTAAGAGTGGGAGGTAGAATTGACAAAGCCAAGACCCTTCCCTATGACACTAGGCATCAGTTATTGTTGCCTAAAAATCACCCTTTTACCTCTCTTATAATCAGACATTTTCATGTGTATAGTCTGCATGGAGGTGTCGAACTAGTGTTAAGCCTAATTCGCCAGTCTTACTGGATTCCTGATGGGAGATCCACTGTGAAAAAACAGCTTCGACAATGTGTCACTTGCGCAAAGGTCCAACCAACCCCCATTCAACAAATGATGGGTGACTTACCCAGTGCAAGAGTCAACCCTTGTAGACCCTTCCAACATGTTGGCCTGGATTATGCAGGTCCCATTCTAACGAAATGTGACCACAAACGGAAAAGTACCAAATTTAAATCCTATATTTGCCTATTTATCTGCATGTGCACCAAGGCAATTCATCTCGAATTAGTCACTAGTTTATCTACCGAGCATTTTTTATATGCCCTACAAAGATTCATAGCGCGTCGCGGCTATCCCACGGACATATACTCCGACAACGGCCGAAATTTTGTTGGTGCCCATGCCCATTTGAAGAAACTCGTGACACTTTCAACAACCAACACAATTCAAGATTATATAGCAACTAGACAAATTCATTGGCATTTTATGCCACCTTACGGGCCTAATTTTGGCGGCCTATGGGAATCATCAGTTAAATTGGCTAAACGTCACTTAATGAAGACTTGTAAAGGCAGTTGCCTTTCCTTCGAGGAATGCGAGACTATTCTCACTAACATTGAAGCCTGCTTAAATTCACGCCCCTTAGTACCACATTCCACCGAACCCAATAATTTCCTGGTACTTACACCAGGACACTTCCTAATTGGGGCTCCGCTTCTTCAGCTTCCTGAACAATCTCTTAACCAAACTAATCAATTTTGTACCAGTTTTTCTTCCAGATGGAAACTCCTTCAGCAGATCAAGAGGCACTTTTGGAGCACCTGGGCAAAGTCTTATTTGACTTCACTCCAGTCAAGAGAAAAATGGAAGAGCGGTGTTACCCATCTGCAACCTGGTCAGCTAGTCCTGGTGTTGGAACCCTCTATTCAGCCAGCTCAGTGGAGTCTAGCACGCATCCTGGACGTCCATCCGGGTGAGGATGGAATTATTCGAGTGGTCACGCTGAAGACGCCAGTTGGAATCATCAAAAGACCCGTGAATAGAATCGCCAGTCTGCCATGCTCAGCCCCCCCCCCCCCGGAGGATGTCGGGGAGGAAGGGAGTGGAGAAGGTGATGCGCACATCTGAACTGATTAGGAACGGCGCTGAGCAGTTTTGGTTCAGTCGCTTTTCGAATCCGGACGAGGTACAAGGTATCTCGGAACTATAAAATCAGAACTATTAAAATCTTCTAATCGTATTCATTATATTTCCAGTCATCATTCTTAAATATTAATAAAAATTCGTAATTAAGTATTCAAGACAAATAAAGCTATTCTTCAAATGTCGAATTATATTCTAATGATTTAGTGGTTGAGTCGTTAATCTTCGGAATGCTGGCAGAGAGGGTAAGTAGATTTAAACTTATTCTCACTTAATTAATATGCATGTTATTCTGATTTGTGATTGAGTAAAAGTTGCAGAATTTGAATCTAAAATAAATTCGTTAGAAATTCTTAATCCGAGATTCTAAATTTAATAAACCCTAAATCTAAATTCATAAAAATGAAACTTAGTCGTAAATTCTTTGTTGGCTTCATAGCCAACATGGACCACGGCTGTCGGCGAGTTTAGGTATTGTCCGCTCTTAAGTGGATTGCGGACGTTGGAAATCGTTATTTGAAATTACTATCTCAGAGTAGTGAAAGTTAGCATTACATAAGCATTGAAATGTACCAATATTAAATAATAATAAAATTTCTTGAAAACTGTTGAAATTAAAAAATAAATATAATTCAAAATTTTAATAAAAAAAAAATTAAATTGCTCCACGTGATTTAACTTTAAAATTTTCCATCAATTTCACATTATTAGAATTTATCAATATATTCCAAAGATATTTGCGCATTACTTTGGTGGATTTATTAATAATTTAATTTTTTCAATCAGTGTATAACGTAATACCCAAATTATTTTGAAATATATTGGTCAACTATAATAATGTAAAATCGGGAGGAAAATTTAAAAAGTCCCAATGAGCCCAATGAGCATCCCAATTATAGTCCCAATGAGCATTCTAAAAATATATATATATATATATATATATATATATATATATATATAGTTTTCAAAAAGTTTTAATTCTATTAATATTGTTATATTACATTGCATATGTATGAAAACTTTCAAAATTCTAAGATAATGATTTAAAAGAACGATTTTCAAAGTCCACCATCTCCGTAACCACTCAATCACGTAAAATTTGAATAAAAAGCAGACTTGCTTTGAGATTTGTTTGTAAGGTCCAGGGAGTTTTAACCTTAATTAAAAAAAAAAAAAATGATATTTTGTGTAAAATTGTATGTTAAAATACAAAGAATTCTAAATACAGTCGAACCTCGTTAACGTGAATCTCAAGGGGGATAAAAAATGTATTCATGTTGCCAGTAACTAATTTTCATATAACTAAACTAATCTTAATTTTGACAGGGATTGTGGAAACAGTTAATGTTAAAAGTAATTTACGTTAATAAGGTTCGACTGTATATTGATGCTTCATTTATTATTCTACGTACTTTGATTGTAAAGTTATGAACGAAATTGTACCTAATGTGAAGACCGAACCATTTCCATACCTTAATGCCTGTTTTCTGAGAAGTGTCTTTTTGCCACTAACTTTAAGATTACTTATCGTGAATTTAACCTATTTGCTTTTTTATGGCCTTAAATTGTTAGTATAGGCATATTTCATGAAACGAATTAAGAATATAGAGATATTGAAAAATTGCCAAATTTAAAAAATTTCAATTTTTTAAAAAATTAAAAAATTTTTGAATAAAAGTGACTCTAAGTTTGTTTCACTAAATATTAATTCATTTTGTAGATATCCTTTTTATAAATGTGTGTGCAAAAATTTATAACAACAGGTAAAGAAGCTTTTCTTAAATCTCGCGAAAGAGAAAAAGGCAAAAAAGCACTTTTGTGAAAAGAAGCGTTAAAGTTTAAAAATGCAATAGATTTCAGTCTCAATATAAGTTACAATTTTACTCATAACTTTTGAACCAAAGTACGCAAAATCCCAAATTAGGCATACAAACGTTTAAAGTTGTTAATATTTCATAATAGTCAATATTTTTTAAAGGTTAAAACCCCCTAGACCCCCCTTAAAATTAAAATTTACTTCGTTTTCAAAGAAATAAATTTAAGTTGGACCATTGATTATGAACATTTGCAAATAGTTGATTAAAATAATAATAATAATAATAATAATAATAAACAAAACAAATAACTGAAGCAAATTCGGTAAATTTACAATCGTTTGTTAACTTCTAAATTTTCTATTTTAGCAGTTTGTTGATTATAAACATTTGCATATATATACAAAGAATGACCATATATTGACAAACCGAATCAATAATAATGAATATTTATTTGAAAGGAAAATTGAAATAATAAAATTAATTAATTAAGAAAGAGTCATGAAAAAGTGTAGTTTTGAATTTTAATTAAAGTTTTTCTTTTTCTCGCCTTTGTTAAAAGAAGCATAAATTTCGCAAAATACACTTGTTTGATCAAAGGCAAAGAATTAAAACAAAGTCTTCTAAACATAAATGTGTAAACCCCCAACCACAATGATGTATAAATTTGACGGAAAGGCAGACTTGTATTCGAATTTATTACGTAGTTTCAAATATTTGCCTTTACACTTATTTATTGTTTTCTGTTAAGCAGTCCCAAAAAAGAATTTGATTAAAAGTACAAAATGTGTTTTTGGAATTAATTTTTATTTATTTATTAATTTTTTTTTAACAAAATTTTTGTTACAAGTAAAACATCACTTTGGTTAAAACGACAAAAGAATATTGCTAACCAATTTTATAAAATTTCAACATAATTTTTACTTGCTAGGAAAAAAAAAAAAAGAAGAAGAAGAAGAAGAAGAATTTGCTTAAATTTGCTATAAATTTGTAGATTTCTAATAAACAAAACAATTTTTTGTAAGAGAAACATTTTTTTTTTTTTTTTTTTTTTTTTTTTTTTTAAATTTAGTATTGCAAAAATAATAGATAAAATTATTTTGGTGATCGAAATAGCACTTTTATTGGAATACATGTAAAGAGAAAGTTTTAGCGTGTCAACCAAATTGTTAATAAAACACTGACCAGAGAAGTGTAATTAAATAGAACCAGGAAAGGGTTAAAGGCCATATATTTGTATGTATTTTTTCTCGTTATAACGATATGTTAATATTGTTTATCATCAGTATGTTCTTTTAAAAATAAGTAGTGTCAAGTTTTTAGAGAAATACTGCTATAGCATTATGATTAACGTATAAGAATAGAAAGTATACGTACAATAGATATGTTTATTTTTTTCACACACGTATAAAAAAGGAAACCTAAGACTTTTAAATATTAATGTCTTGCTATATGAAATACTTATTGTGTGAATTTGAAATATGCAGTGATACTTTTCTATTACTAAAAAATTTATTTTAAATAATACTGATTAAAGAAAATCATAATTAACATTAAACAGTAGAAATTAAGTTGTTTTCTGAACATTCATCAGTTACTTGGTTTTTACTCGGAGTAGCCAGTATTTTTTATTTTTTAAGTTTACAATTTAGTTTACTTCTATAATTGGATAACATTTTCAGATGCATATTTATTTTAGCCAAATATTTATGTTTTCACTATTGCTAGAAACAGTAATTTGACGTTGAATGAATGAATATTAAGAAGTCGTGTAATTACTTATTTCTGTCTTTATACTCTGCCTTTTACTTCTGTCTTTTACTTATTTTTAACAATATATTTTTAATTTTTAAATCAAGACGTAAATAGTTGTAAGTATAGTGAAAAAAGTAAACTTAAAACTATGTATAAATGATGAGTATAGTAAATATAAATACGTTCTGCATTTATAATTATCAATACATTTTTTTTCTAAATTTAATTTAACCTACTACATGCAGTCAGCAGCAAAAGTATTCGAGCACTAGCAGTAATCCCTGTCTAAAAAAAGTACACTTAATACTGTTTTGTTAAATAAATCCTTATCGAGTCATGTTCTCAGTCAGTCTAAAAACATGATTCGACAAGGATTTATTTAACAAAATAGTATTAAGTGTACTTTTTTCATATCGGAATTACTGGCTAGTGCTCGGATACTTTTTCTGCCGATTGTATATAAGCATATATTATGTATGAAAAAAATTATACACATGTGTATACATTAAGTTTCGTGTTTACCTGAACTTTTACTATTTTCTTACATATATAGCTACATAAAATTTGAAAAATGGATAATTAACTTTAAAATTTTATAAATAATAGAATTAATAAACAAGTATACAAATTGTGCATACGTATGCACTGGACACTTATTTTTCAAATTTCAAACAGTAAATTAACATAAATTTAATTAATTGTTTTTCAAATATTATTTTAAAATTTAAAACCTGCTAATTTGCAAACAACATAATAATTAGAGTGCTGTGGCACAATTTCTATGGAACCTTGGACATACAGTCGGTAACAAAAGTGTCCCAACACTAGCAAAAAATCCTATATAAAAAAAGTACACTTATCACGGTTTTGTTAAATAAATCCTTATCGAATCATGTTCTTACACTGACTAAGGACAAGATTCGACAAGGATTTATTTAACAAAACCGTTTAAAGTGTACTTTTTTTACATAGGAATTTTCGCTAGTGTTCGGACACTTTTGTTACCGACTGTACGTGTATACAGTCGGCTGCAAAATTATTCGAGCACTAACAATTATCCCTGTCTAAAAAAAGTACACTTAATACTGCTTTGTTAAATAAATCCTTATCGATTCATATTCTTAATCAGTCTAAGAACATGATTCGACAAGGATTTATTTAACAAAACAGTCTTAAGTGTACATTTTTTAGACAGGAATTATTGCTAGTGCTCGAATAATTTTGCAGCTGACTGTACTTCTGAATTGCGTATATGTTTTGGCCATTATGAGTACCTGTTATGTGTAATGAATGCATCAGGTTGCGAAAGACTGCGTCGTCTCGCACGCAGAATAGGTTATATTCTTGTAAAGGTCGCGAAGCTGCAGAGATGGAACTCAGATTGCACGTGAAGTTTTGATGGAATAGTTACCAGAGTTCCTCATAAGTCACGGGACCTTTACTATATAGCACTAAGACATTATCAAGGCAAATGTCCTACTATGGAGAATATGTTGCTAATGCAGGTAGATGCAAAGTCAAAATAAGTGATCGTTTGATTTTATTTTACATTACTTCGGATTTTACTTTACATGAATTAAGGGGAAAAGGGACGTTGGAATTAATTATTTTTGTTTTATAATTATCGTTTCTTAAAACATGTACTGTAATGGAATCTATCATTTTTTATCCATAAAGAACATTTTAAAGGATAAAGAGTAATTTTAGAGATGAAAAAGCTTTTTATATGGAAAAATAATACAAAATAATGCCTAATTTCCAAATTCTCAACGCGAATTAAAATTAATTTAAATCTTCAATTCTTTTTGTACGTACACATATGGGTATTTAACTTTTTAAATAGTAAAATTTTAATTTTTTATTAATTTTATTCTTGCGATTGAATTTGAGAGTTCGTAATAAAGGCAATAATTTCTGGATTTCAAAATGAATATGCAGTTTTCTGACAAATACAATGGTTAACAATTATCCAATTGTTTAAAAGGATTTGATGAAAACAAATGCGGATGTAGCATTATAAGTAACTGGTTATTTCTGAAATTTAAAGCCCCCCCCCCCAAAAAAAAAAAAAATTAAATTAAATTAAAATTAAAATTAAAATTAAAATTAAATAAATAAATAAAATAAATAAATAAATAAATAAATTTAAAGTTTAAAACTTTGTCAAAGCTTTTAAATAATGTTTCAGGAAGTGTAGAATAATGTTATTTAAAAAGTATTACATTGCTTCATACATATTATAACAACTATCTGGATATTTTTAATTGCATTCTAACAATTTTCATTGTCCCTTGATCTCTTAAGGGCCCTCTTCACTCACCGCGGCCGGAAGCAGAAGCTAATGTTATTCAATGGGAAATTTTTCTTTACAAATAACTTATTAACTAATACATATTTTTAAATTCTGTTTTCACATTCTGAATATTCCCAGCTGTTAAATTGACGGACCTTTTTAAAAAAATTATTTTTTTAATTTTTTATATTTTATTTTGAAGCTGCAAAATACGATTTTTCAATATGTGAAATTTTTTCATTTTGCAATCTCAAAATAAAATATTAAAAATTAAAATAATACATTTTTTAAAAAGGTCCGTCAATTTAACAGTTGGGAATTTTCTGAATGTGAAAACAGAATTTAAAAATATGTATTAGTCAATAAGTTATTTGTAAAGAAAAATTTCCCATAGAATAACATTGGCTCGGGCATCCGGCGACGGTGAGTGAAGAGGGCCGTCAAATGTTGCCGATCCATATTTTATCAAGTCTTTAATACAATAAGAACATGTGGATTAAACAAAATGCTACGCATATATATTAACAGAGAAAAAAAAAAAAAAAAACGGTGGAAGAAGAAAGTCTTTGGTAGAGCATACTGCACATATAAAAATTGTGTTCGAACTTCACGCTAGTTTGCGCATACACTTGCAATTACATTACTCGCAGCATAATAAATCCATATTCATTCTGATACAAATCTATTTTATTAAGTGGCTGATTTGTTTATACGGTTATCATTTCGAATTCAAGAAAAGAGTAATTTTATCCAAATTTGGAAAAATACATTTCAAAATGTAACGATTAAAGAGATAAACTAAAGTAGTTAAAGTTTTATAGATAATTAAATACTTATTCATTTAAAATTAATAATTTATACTCATGTTCCGTGTAACATGAATAAACTTATACTACATATAAAATGAATGATTTATACATCCCTCAAATATCGGATTTCCGGAAAATCTGATCAATAGCACTTTGTTCGGAATGAGTAGTTAAGTGGTTAATATTTTTTGTAAAATTAATACTTTCTGAACATTTGCAGTCCCCAGTATCCTTCTGAATGTATTAAAAGAGCTTACAACTCAGGTATTGTACATGGGGGATCCGTTATCTCATCTAAATCAAAATCTTCATCGTTATTTGGCGGTCCGTTTGAAACGTACAACTGCTCCACAATTTCAGTATCAGATAGGTCAGCCGAATTTAAGAGTAAGTCTGAACCTATTGAAGGAAATCCCAGTCAAATATTTCCTCACCTTCAGAGATCATTCAGTTATTTTGTGATTCATTTTGTGATTGTGGTTGTGATTACACTGTTCAAAGAATTTTTATGTAATATAGAATATCCCAACCATTTACATTTTCTCACATTTTCCATGCCGAGCTGCGCTGGGGTCCCGCTCGCATACCAAAAGTAATAAATTCGGTTAGCAGCTTTCACTGTCGATTGATTTAACGGCCCCAAACCCTACTCTTCTCGTTTTTCTGCGTCTTTGATTTAATTATTTTTCTTACATATTTAGATATGCTTGAGTTAATAACAATACGTAAAGAAGATGATGCAGGGGTATCACATATATCGAATTTTCTTACAGCTAATGGCTTTCTTACAGCTTTGGCTAATTCTTTTCTATAATGACACATAATAATTTTCTGATTAAGAATTGACTGAAACGGGTGCTGTTAGGAACAAAACCTTTAGTATTATATGTTGCAATATTAAGTGCGTGGAACATACAGCGCAGTAAATTAAAAAAGAAAAAAAAAACGAAAAAAAAGTTTTAACCTTTTTTTTTTTTTTTTTTTAATTGCTGGAGAAAATCTGTGCATATCGCAGATGTCATGCATAATTTTTAACTATTGCGGTAGTTCACAGGTTAATTATTCATTTTTTTTTTAAAGCAGCGAGGTTTCTTGCTTCTTCCAATAACTATGTAAATATTTTTTCTCGACAGTTTCCGTCATACTGCACATCAGATGAACAGTTGTTTTATTTTCTTGCATCCTGTAAATATTTTGGTTTTAAACATATGAATGTTCTTTGCTAAAGCTCAATCAATTTCATCAACTTTGAAAATCTGAAATAAATCATAGTTTTTTAACAAATTGGTAAAATGCTTGTTTTCTAAAGAGTCAAAATGTATGTGTAAAACAAAATTGTTTCATTCTTTTATATCAGCAAACAGCCAGCTATACGAGTGAAGTTTTCAACACTCACATTCGTGCAAACCTTTCAGATTTTTCACGAAAAATTGCAGAAGAGATTGTAATTTCTTTTAACTTGATTTCAACTGTTCTAAAAGTGCTGCATGAATGACTTCAGTTTTTAACTTGTTTTCGCTTGTGGATTACATTTCTTTTTGAGCGTTGGCGCTACTATAGTATCATTGTTCTTCAGCAAATTGCATTAAGCGAATTAAGAAATCCTAAGATTCCATGCTGTCTCTCTTCGGCTACATTAAAGAAAAATTATTATATTTTGCAAAAATTTCAAGTTTTTCTTTCAAAGTTTAATCTTTCCGCTTTGGCATCTTGACTATTAGTTTCTTGAAAACGAGAACTAGAATATCTCTTTTAATTATTAAAGAGAGAAGGAAAATCATCACTAGCCAATCAAAGCAAACTTGTAACTTACTAACAATTGCATTTTTAAAAATGAATTCATTGAAATAGTTAAAAGGACATGTGATAGGAAATGTTTATTTTGTTACTATGCTAACTTATGCTATGCTTTGTTACTATGCTATGTTATGTTTATTAGAAGGTTTTTAATTGAAATTGACTTGGTCATCGTGTCTTCGTGTCACGCTAGTAAACAAGGCGCCTTTATTTTAAAGTAAATATAAGCTAATTCGTTTGTCGCTCTTTGGCTCGGTTGGTAAGAGCGTCCAGTTAGTAGAGCGGTGATCGTGAGTTCGGTCCCCGGAAGGTCCAGTGTGTTGACATTTTCATATAATTAGTAGAAAAGGTGTCAATTGATACAAGACAATTTTTCAATGCTTGCACTAAGAATTTTTTGAGGAGTTTTTTTTAAGAAGCATTTTTTTTTTTTTTTTTTTTTTTTTTTTAATTTAGATATTGGAAAACACAAAACATTTTAAGTATTAAAAAAGCACAACATAAAATGTTTTAAATAAAAAATACAATATATATATATATATATATATATATATTTTAGAAGCTTTATATACATGTATATTTATATATTATATATTACTATTATATGAAATTGGATTTGTCATCGGCTTTTTGTCACGTTAAAAAACAAGACGCTTCCATTATATATATATATATATATACATATGTATATAAAAGTAAGCAACTCATTGTATCTCTTAATGAGTCAGCTGGTTACAGCATCATGTTGATAATGTGTGTTCGATCCTCGCCGGGCCGAGGTGTTATTTTTTGCAAATAATTAATAGAAGTGTCAAATGATAAAAGAAAATGTTTCGCTGTGTACACAGTATCCTAATACTTTTTCAAGAGTTTTTAAACGGCTTTTTATTTAGTTTCAAAAAGCACAAAATAAAAATGTAAGTAAAAATAAATAAATAAATACATTTTTAAAAGCTTTTTATTGAAATTGGAATTTCTCATCGTGTCTTCGTGACACGCCAAAAAACAAGGTGCCTGCCTGTAAAGATCATATTCGAACTTCACAAAATAAAAATTTCAGTAAAAATATAAATAAAAATAAATTAATTAATTAATAAAAATATAAATAAATAAATAAATAAAAATAACACTGATAACAGTTTTTTATTATCGTGGAACCCTAAAAAGCCTATAATAAAAATTTATTCTTGCAGAGACATACTATAAAATCAATAAAAGTTTCAACAGTAAAAAAATTTTAAAGAAAAATATAGGTATTTCACTTTTGCAAAACATGAAATTTTTTAAATATTCCAAATATTTTAAAAAACATTCGAGAGCAATATTCCTTTTGTATAAGTATTTGTTCGATTTTTCTAGAATGTTCTATGATTTTTCTTGACAGTTCTTAGACTTTTGGTTGAGCGTCATGCTGATAACGCGATGGTCCCGGATTCGGTCCTCGATAGACGATATAGTACATTTTTTGCAGATAAATAATCGAAAAAAAAAAAAAAAGTCAATTGATAAATGAAAATCTTCCGTTGTCTACAAAATATCCTAATAAATTTTAATTAGTTTTTTTAAGAAGCTTTTTCGTTTTTTGTAACTAAAAAGCACAAAATAAAATTTAAGTAAAAAATAATTTTTTTATTGTGAAGCCCTAAAAAGCATAAAATAAAACTTATTCTGTCAAAGACATGCTACAATGAAACTTTCAACACTAAGAAAATTTTAGAGAAAAATATAGGTACTTTCCTTCTGCAAGAGATGAAAATTTTTTAATGTTCAAAATATTTTAAAAAACTTTCGAGACATTTGAAATTTCTGGCCTAACGAATGATTATGCAAAAACTAATAACTGATATATTGGTCTCGAAAGCGTTTTAAAATATTTTGAACATTAAAAAAATTTCATCTCTTGCAAAAGGAAAGTACCTATATTTTTCTCTAAAATTTTCTTAGTGTTGAAACTTTCATTTCTCTGTAGCATGTCTTTGACAGAATAAGTTTTATTTTATGCTTTTTAGGGCTTCACAATAAAATGCTTCTAACTTTAAAAAATTATTTTTTACTTAAATTTTATTTTGTTACTATGCTACATTAATGTTTACGATAAATAGATCTAACATTACAGCATACTGGTTTTCTTTTCAATATATATATATATATATACAGTCGATAACAAAAGTGTCCGAACACTAGCAAAAATTCCTATGTAAAAAAAGTACACTTCATACGGTTCTGTTAAATAAATCCTTGTCGAATTCGGTTCTTAGTCAGTGTATGAACACGATTCGATAAGGATAAACCGTATGAAGTGTACTTTTTTTACATAGGAATTTTTGCTAGTGTTCGGACACTTTAGTTACCGACTGTATATATATATATATATATATCCAATTAGAATTAAACTTTTGTCTACCTTGCATATATCCACATTTTTGCTTCTTTCGAGAAATTTATTTTGAGTTTATTAACCGGTGATGCTGATTTTATCAAGCGATTTAGATTAAAAGTAGTTGGTTATATTAAAATTCTTGTCTTTGGAACTTGATCAGATTAAGTAGCTGATCTTATTATCCAGCGAATTTATTATACGGCGTGTATTGTATATGGTATTTGGTATACGTTAGGTACAAAGATAAACTCATTAAGCAGCAATCTTCTGGTAAATACAATATTTTTATGAAGTACAAGAACTCTAATGAAGATTCTGCTTCTGAATAAGGGTCCTACAATGCTAAAAATTTTGTAATAAGTTGAACTAAAATGTGGTACACAGTAGCTTTTGAATACTTTTACCATGATTTTGTGTTTGATTTAAACAAAATTTGGTATTGCAACCATAAGATGGAGAAATCTGTCACCATGATTTTGTTCTTATTTTCAAAAAGAAGCACGAAATCTTGGTAGAAGGTTTCACTATCGCATACTTGCCGCTACTGTAGTACCAAGTTTTAGTTCGACTAAGCATATAGCAGTTACTGTAGTAGCAAATTTTGGTTCAATTTAGCACCGAAAATTTTAGCAGTATGCTTTGATAACATGTATTTTTTTAAACCATGGAAAGTCAAGACTCTAAAACTATATATTTTCTTATTTCTTACAACATTCCAAACACCTTACTGCAAGCTGGTACGCACAAAAATTATTTAGTGCATAGGTTTCAATTTCGTCACAGTTCTTTAAACTTATAAATGTCGACAATTACTAAATTCTATTTTTTAGCAAATACTAGCTCATCTACAGATTGTGGACAGTAGAGGTTTTTGACATTACAGTGGTTAAAGCAGTATTAAAGCAGTATTTTTTCTTACAGTAAGAAAAGTACATTTATTCGACATTCGCAATCAATTTATAGCGAATGCGATCATTCGCCATTGTAAGTAATAATGATATTTACCAAATATTAAAAACATGGAAGCGACTATCTGAATGTTGACATTCATCAATGAAAAACGACATTTACCACATACCAATATTTCTTCGTAACATACTCTTCTAATCCCTAATTTCTTGACACGGAATTTTCGTTCGTTAAAAATAATTTCATGACTGTGTGGAATTTATAAAATTGTCTTGTCAAGTTGACTATAAATAATATTTAAAACTACCCAATTTTAAATATGGTGAGCAATATGCGTATTTAAAGTTTTGATAGATTGTCATTACCAGGGCGCCAGGAATAATAATAATAATAGTAAACAAAAAAGGAAAAAAAAAAAAAAAAGCAACTGGTCGGCAGCAAAAATATTTGGTAGCCAGTAAAAAATATCCCAAGCCGCTTTTTTTTTTTTTTTTTTTTTTAAATTTACTTGAATGCAGGAAAATAAAATTGTATACATAAGGTAGGCTGGTCTAAGAGTACGCACTTAAGGTTCAAACTTTACTAAAATAAAAACATATAATTCTAGATAATCAGTTTAACTTTTATTTTGTTCTTAATTTACACATGTTTCATAAAATAACATAAAACGTAACAAAAATACACCACATCTTTGGAAAAATTTAAAAATAACAAAGGTAAGAATTGTGTACTCTTACAAGTGCTGTTGGATAAGAATACGCATGTGAATTGGTAAGAGCACGCAGGAAAAGTGATCTGAAAATTCGTGCCTACGTTACTTGCACTGGTCACAAATAAAGTTTACTTTACCTTCATAGTTCGTATAAGGTTTATGCCACCACTCCTTGCATTTTGAGCATCCTATCCAGTCTTCGTCTGGGAGGTATAAGTATACTTCACCACATGGTGGACATTTCCATACTTTCTTTTTGGGTGTCTTCTTTAGAACATGAAACCGTTTTTGATCCCTTTAGAGTTGGTTTTGGAATTCTTTTTGTTTTTTTCTTTGACACCGGTTTAGAGGCCGAATCCTCTTCGAGAGGCAACTTGTATGGAGGCCCACTCAAAATGTTTGATTTTGTTCTTTTTCGGTGAGATCTTGAGAATACTTCAGCTTGTGGTAGTGGGGATACATCTGCAAGCGGTACGTGAGGCGATTTAATTCCTTTATTTTTAATGCAGGCAGGTGGTGTATGCACTCTTTCTCTTGAAATATTTTGACTGTCTTTGAATGACGTGTTCTCACCCTGCAATTTTCTCGATATTTCATTTGTTGTGCATGAGGACAGTGATGAATTGCCCGGTACAGTGTTTTTACTAGCTGGAACAGTAATTTCCTTTGATGTTTCATTGATAGTTTTGCTCTGCTCCTAGTTGGACTTCTCAATCCCCCCTAAGTTGCTAGCCTGAAGTTGCTCTACCACCTCATTAGTCCGATTCCCATTATTGTCGCCAACGACGTCAGCAACGGCAGATGTAGCGTTTTCCTAACAATCAAAGTTTTGTACAGTCGGTAACAAAAGTATCCGAACACTAGCAAAAATTCCTATACAAAAAAAGTAGAGTTAATACTGTTTTGTTAAATAAATCCTTGTCGAATCATGTTCTTAGACTGACTAAGAACAGGATTCGACAAGGATTTATTTAACAAAACAGTATTAACTCTACTTTTTTAATATAGGAATTTTTGTCAGTGTTCGGATACTTTTGTTACCGACTCTACTGGATTATGCACTGGATAAGAATTTTCTTCGTCTAGAGTTTCCAGCTAAGGCCTTTCTGTCACTGCACTGGGTAAGAAATCGTCTTCTCCAAAAATGTCCGGGTTTAATGGTTGTATTCCTGATACGTTGAAACTTTGTATGGCATTTGCGAGAGTAGCTGCTTTGAGAAAAGCCGGAGTCAAAAGTTCAGAAATTTGGTAAACTGTTATCACTCGACCAGGATGATTACGCGTCTATTTTTCACATTCCAATTCGTAAAAAAATTTTGAGGCTGTTATGGATGCAGCGATCAAGTGGTTGAGTTTTGTGGCTGCTGTGAGGTGGTATTGTAAAAGCATGAATATGGTTAGCCCGGAAGAAATTAACTGCCTCTAAGGTGCAGTGTGTCTTTTTAATCCATTTCGCAGAGTTGCTTCATGCATTCCTAATGATTTAACTACCGCTCTCTTACTTTCGCCTGCTTCGATGTGTGTTTTTACATTCAGCCATTGTTCTGGAGTACAAAAACGTCTTTGAGTACTTCTTTGTCGCCTAGAAATCCTGTTAAAAGAAAAGCAAATGATTACGATGCATGTAAAAACTATTATAAGAAATTCCATGTAAGAGTACGCGCGTACTCTTGCATACATTGACTATTATCTAATCAAAGGAAGTGCAACGCCATTTATTGACATCGACCTGAATTGCTCTCGCTGTGAGGCTTAGGTTAGTTTCTTTCAATCCGCATAAACTTTACTTTTTAAATATTTCTCGTTTTATCATAATAATGTTTCCAAAATGCTATAAATATTTAAGAAAATAGTTTAAAATACTTAAATTTACTTAAATTATGTGTTTTTATAGATTTTTATATATTGTTTCGCACAGCACATCCCACTAGCTTGCACTTCAAAGACGCATACTGCAAGCAACCTCATGAATGTTGGGATTGCGTACTCTTATCGGATGCGTACTCTTAGACTAGCCTACCCTACTAGGACAGAATAATACATCAGGAAGCACCGGTTTAAATTTAACATTACGAAACCGGTTTATTATCTTTACTGCATTTATACATCATTCACATCAATAAATCGATACACCCGCACAATGACTGAACACCGGATCACAAAACACGCGCAAACATGTATTCAATATATGTCTAATTTTAATTAAATTTGACGTTTTTATTCATTATAATTTTAAATATTATTCGTTATGTTATTTCATTAGCTATTTTGTGTTCACTTATGTGCTAGCGTTATAAAAACACATATTAGAATCAAGTGGTCGCTGTTTAAAAAATTTAGCCTACAAAAAATAAAAAATTCGCCTAAATATTTAGCCGCTGTATATATAGTTTATACGTTTTACGTTTAAATGAGTTTTCAAATTTTTTTAATCACAGATTTTAATGTCTATCTGAATTTTTGTCTATTTTTATATTTTATCATGCTATTTCATGCTGTTCTAGGAATAAATTTAAATAATGGCTCCATCATTAGAAAATATACCTGATGACATCATCTTTGTACTATTCAGGTATTTGAAGTTAGAAGATATCTGTAGAGCTGGCAGGTATGATAAATTATTTTTCTATGCTTTTTTTTTTCTTGTAGTAAAAAACATATTATATTAAAACTGTCTGTGTTCTTGAAAGTTAACTTATGTATAAAACACAATGAAAAGTAATTAGTTTTCTAATAGCCCTAAAATAAAAAATTGATATGCGTTTTCAATAATTGAAACTTTCTCCATTATCGTTAAGGCCTTAATTGACACAACAGCGTAGCGTACAATGTCTTTGTATTTGATAACTGCATATGTTTCTCATATACTACGCATATTGAATTAAATAAAGAATATTTGTTCTAATACATTTGTAAAGCTGTAACTGAACACATAGTAAAAATATCGAGCTAAAATTAAAAACAATGTACATATGTACTCGAACATTTTAATTTATATGGCATAATAAAAGAGTGTATGGCATGAATATGACTAACCACTGTGACGTAGAAATAAATTTGTTCCTAACGATAAATTTGTTCTTGTATTTGGGGAAAAAAAAATGTGAGATGTTAGCTTCGGTTTCGTTTTGTTTCTTGAACGTAAACATACTGTCATTTCTGTAATTTATAAACCATTCGCAAAATTAGTTTGTTTAATATGTGGATTGCTACATATATTAAAAGGAAAAAAAAGGGTAATATTTAGTTGGTTACTTATCACCTGTACTCTAAACAGAGGCGACTTAAATTCAGACAGAAATGTGTTTGAAATACAAATTCAGACGAAAAAATGTCTAAAACCTGTTTCAAACATAGCTAAATTTCAGACAGCCCGCGTGTCTGACTTTTCATATTAATTAGACTGAGGTAATTCTCTGAAAAATGTTGATATATCTGAAATTAGGATATATTACAATGAAACAACTAGAAATTAAGACATTTTACAGTCCAGGCACTTTTATAATTTTGTAAAATTTTCATACAGAATCCATTTTAATAAACATTCACATGTTGTTTAAACTTCTTTGCACCTTCAAAAAATTTAATATTAATTTATATGCTAAGTACTTAAGTAAATTTAAACATTTTGCTTTATGAAACAAGTGAGATGCGTATCTTATTTACATGGAATTATAGTTGAAATAATTGGTAAAACAAGATATTTAGAAGCGAAAGTTATTTGGTTTAAAACTAAAAATATGTTATTTTTTTTATTTAAAGCAACTGATTCTCTCTCAAATATAAAAGAAAAAAGCATTAAGATGCATGGAGCAAGTAACTTGTATCTAACTAAGTGAATTTGAAATCGAACGATTTGTACATAAATACATCTTTAGCTTTTTTCGATTTAATGTTATTTTTTTATTTAAAGCAACCGATTCTCTCTCAAATATAAAAGAAAAAATCATTAAGATACATGGAACTTGTAACTAACAAAGTGAATCTAAAACTCAACAATTTGTACATAAATACAGCTTTAGTTTTTTTCCATTTAAAAACTCTTTCTTCTACATGATTACCTAAAACTCAATGCAAAACAACCAATTCACTGATTTCCATGTGTATAGACTATTTTCTTTTTAATATTAGTTAAAAAGAGTATATATATATATATATATAAACTCTTTTTAAAGAAATTTAAATATATATATATATATATATTTTTTTTTTTTCAAATACCACATGATGAAATTTTCACATATTTATCATACATTTTACAAAAATTCTCTTAAACCTTTACACATGAAATTTAACATAGTAATATAAATTACGTCTTAGACATATTATCAATAACTTTGTTGCAAGTAGTACTCATTAAAAGATAGAGTTGCGATTTTTTTTTTTTGCCGATAATACATATATACTCTCTATGACAAAAAAAGCGACGCACCAAGAAGGAGTAATGCAAACTGGACACAAATTGACATGCATACAGGTTTCGATGGAAAATAGAAAATTTTAAAGTTTGACTGCCATCGAATGAGCATGTGACGATGCAGCGCATTTTAACTACGCAATTGGCAGAATGTTAAAAATGAGAAATTTTGATTCCAGGTCATAAATTCTTCGAGAAATTCATTCCGTCTACTCAGATAGACTGTAACTATGCCTCGCATACAGGTGCGCAAACAATATGTGCAGATGACAGCATTTAAGAGAGGTGTGTAGTTGGGCTCAAAGAAGCCAGTTGGTTTAATCTGTGAATTGTTTGACAATTGGATAGAATCGATGCCACTATTAGATGATATTGACAGTAATGGGTGATCAATGGTCGAACACAGCGTAAGGGAGGAAGCGGTCGGCCTAGAGAGAGGACATAACGTGAGAACCGATCAATCGTCAGAGCGGTACTCAAAGCCCCAGTTCATCATTATCATCGATCCTACGTGCAACTTGTAGTTCAGTGACTTCACAGACCATTAATAGGCGGTTCAGAGAAATGGGGTTGAGCGCACGGAGCCCCTTGTGCAGACTACTATTAAACTTTGTATACCAACAAGTGCGTTTGCAGCGATATCAGGATCTTTCGTACTGGAATGTCACCGAATGAAGTAGAATTTTCTTCAGTGAGGAGTACCACTGCGATTTGAGACCCGATGACCAGCGAAGACGCAGCTGGAGACGCTCGAAAAAAAAAGGGGGGATTCCAACTCTACTGTCGTCAGCTATACGGCCCGACAACCAGGAGTGATTGTCTGGAATGTCATTTTATTTCATAGCAGGACCACTTTGGTTGTCATCCGTGGCACCTTTACAGCATATTGGTACGCCAACGACATTCTATGTCCCGTTGTGTTTCCCTTCATATCACGTAATCCTGACAGTATATTTCAGCATGATAATGCCCGCCCGCGCACAGAGATAGTGTCTACTGCTTGTTTTCCTGCTTCCCTAACATTGTTTTGGCCAGTAAAGTCGCCGGATCTCTCTCCTAATGAGGATGTTTGGAGCATTATGGAAAGGGCCCTACAATCAGCTCGGCGTTTTGCCAATCTAACGCACCAATTGGACAGAATTTGGCATGATATCTCTCAGGAGCATATCTACCAACTGTATCAATTAATACCAAGCCGAATAACTGCTTACATAAGGGTCAGAAGTGGACCAATGCGTTATTGACTTGTTGGCATTTGTGAGACCGTTTCTCTTGATTAAACCATCCAAATTTTCTGAAACTGTATCATTTGTTTTTCTTCGCATGCACATCACATCTAAAAATTTTCATCTCATTTGGTTAACTCCTCCTTGATGGGTCGATTTTTTTGTTATAGAGTATACATGTAAATAATATCAAATAAATTAAAACCGTTAACAGTCGTAGCTCAGTAGTGATGACACTCCGTGTGCAAATTAGAATACTCAACACAGAAATTTCACAGCACTTTACCATCAGTTTTTATTTTTAATTTTTCAATTTAGAAACTCGTGGGGTGTAAAGAACGTGTTTTATCTCATATATTTTAACAAAAGTTTTGTCCCGAAGGCAGAAAATGAAATAGTTACAAATTAAAGAAAAATTCAGAATGTTTGTAGTCACCTTGTAAAAACGAATGTTTGAAATTCCTTGTTGATGTAGCATGTTACTATGTTTCGTCTACCTGCATTCATTTGTACGTTAATAGCATGTATATTTATGGAGATATAAAGGTTTTATTAACACCAATGAAAATATTTTCTGTGCTTTTTTTATAATATGTAAGGTTTTTAAACCAACGTGACTTCATTTTCAGAAAACTTGATGTACTTCAGTAGTCACAACATACCGCAATCAGAATATAAAAATATTAAACATCAAATGGGATATGAGCAGTTATGTTAAGTATTTTTTAAAAAACACTTAACATAAATGCTCATATACATGCAAAAGCTTAACCAAATTTCGTCTACATAAATTATTTGTCAAATGTACTGGATTCCCGTTAAAAAAAAAAAAAAAAACATACAAATATTTTGAAAATTCAGAAATATTTAGTCGCAAATCTATGAGGGGTTTTATCAATATTTTTATTTCTAATCAATGTATAGTATATTGTCGTTAATTGATTTAAAATAAAAATATAGATATAATCAATTAACGTTTCTTATTTTTGCGAGAAATTAAAATTTTTGAGTTTTTTTCTGTAATCCTTTTTTGAATATTTACTGAAACAAAAGTGGGCACTTTAAGATTATTTTACCACTAATTATTGTATACTGTTTTCAAATTTAAAAACAGTTTCTATAAAACCAGATTTCAATATATCAGTTAACTCTTTCGTTACATGACTGTACTGCGAAAGTTGCTAATAGAAGTATTTTTTAGACTAGGGGGGGGGGGGGGGATGCTGTGAACTTAAAATGCGCTAGTAGTGGATACCATCTTTGAATATTAGCAGAAAAAGAACAATAAAAAACGAATAGGTTTGAATTATATATTTAATTAACAAAGGGTATTTCTTGTTACGTTAATACTGTTATGTTATGTTACATTACGTTAAGAGATTAAATATATATATATATATATATGTATATACAAATTTCTGTTGTGTAGGTCTTAAGGCCTATTGACTAAGTGAGGAAACTCTAACTGAGTAGGATGCCCTCAAGGGAGAATTAAGGGACCTATCCTGCATTCATACGAGTTATGAAGAAAATCACGAAACTTTCTGAATGTTTAGCGGCCTAAGTTCGAAACCGACACCTTCCATAGTTATTAACTTTGAGAGCAGAAGTTTCAGAAACCAAAAATAATTTATATTCAAAACATTTGTTCATTTTTAATTACATATCTCCATATTACTGTGTCTATCAAAATATTTTTTATGTGAATTGAGCTTTGATGTAAAAACAGAATTTTAATCAAACCCTTATGTGATAATCTCATATATGCCAAGACTCGTTAACCTACTTTTGGATATTTTCAAGTTATTGCTGGAGTCTTGCCCGTTACACTAATTTTCATCATTTTCTGAGGCGCTAGCAGGAGTCCCCCCTTTTTTTCCCCCATTTATATAGTTCTAATAAAACTTCTTTCTTAGTTTCTTGATTGGCTATCTACCGATTTTTTTCTCTCTCATTTTTTTTTTTTTTTTTTTTTTTTTTTTTTTTTTCGCGTTGTTTCCCCTCTTTTACTTATTTCTAATTTTTCCCCGCTACTTTCTTCCTATTTTTCATCGTGGTTATCTTAATTTTTTCCTCTGTGATATATTTGTCACTCTTCCAGAGTGACCAACAGTATCGTTCGACGATCTTTTTTTCCCGTTTTTATGAGGTACTGACAACCCTGGCTCTATACCACCACTCTGTTGTCTCTTGAACACTAGAAAATCCTGGGACTAAAATGTGTATTCTTTTGCTTTAATAATCTGAACACTCGAAAGTTCACTATCTATTAGCAAATCGTTAGTGAAGTTATAGTACTGCAAGCCCCCAGTAGACTAAATACAGCCGTTTACACGAAAGCTGTTTCATTTGATTGATTGTTTTAATCAAATTATCAAACCACGAAATGATGATGTCATTTAAAATATAACTGTAACGAATAGAGTTTCTATCTAAATGAACGGTCACCTCTATGCACAAGTTCAATAATATTAATTATAGTAAAATTAAATCAAAATCATGATGCTATGTGTCTGGACACCCTTTACTAATGTTTCCTACAATAACTTCCTACGTGACTACTGCTCAGCTCCATTATGATATTAAATCCACTGAACTTTAAGCTCAATTATACCGCCTACACTGTAAAAAAAAATTTCAGTATTTTACAACAAAAGGTGCTGGCACCGCGGCTGCCAGCACAGTTGCTGTAAAATTTACAAGCTGCTGTGATTTATGGTGCTGTAAAATTTACTGCACTTTGCTGTGAATTTTACAAGATGCTGTTTTTAGTAGTGCTGTAAAATTAACTGCACTTTGCTGTGAATTTTACAAGATGCTGTTTTAAAAAGTGTTGTAAAATTTACAGCAAAGTGTAGTTAATTTTACAACACTTTTTAAAACAGCATCTTGTAAAATTCACAGCAAAGTGCAGTTAATTTTACAGCACTACTAAAAACAACATCTTGTAAAATTCACAGTAGAGTGCAGTAAATTTTACAGCACCATAAAAAACAGCCGCTTGTAAATTTTACAGCAACTGTGCTGGCAGCCGCGGTGCCAGCACCTTTTGTTGTAAAATACTGATTTTTTTTTTTTTTTTTACAGTGTAGGCAGTGATGCCAGATTGCGGATTTTCGAGGCTTCTGGGGGCAATTTTGGGGACCAAATGTTTCTGGGGACTTTTTTGGGGAATTCTAAACTTTTTGGGGACAAATCTGGAGAGTTCTTCAACTTTCTGTCAATGTTGGCAACGTAATGATTTATCCCTACGACTAGAGACTTTCAATAGCTTTATTGTTATTTGGGGATTTTTTTTTCAAAAATTGTCTTAATTTGGGGGAAAATCTGAGTTTAAATCATAGAAAAATCTGCTTGATATTTTTTCTCTCTCTCTCCATGAAGAAATTTTTATTTTCCCAAAGAAATCAAGCTGGGGATTTTTTTCGAAAAAAAAAAAAAATCCCTGATTTGGGAAAATTTGAAGACCTGTTTTGGGAAATAATTTTCGACCATCTGGCATCACTCAGTGTAGACAGGCGCCGCGCGCCATCAACGTTCAATTGCAATTAGTTGCTAATATGGGCTGTTATTTTGCTGTTAATCAATAAAATTGTTCGCATGTTTTCCAAATTTTCGCACTTTTTTGACTGGATAAGTGTTAGTAGCAATACACACTGAGAATGAGATGTTTTTCAGCTTTAGAGGAAAACTGTGTTCATTCATTGTAATTGCGATTATTTTTTTAAGTTAAAGAGTTAAATTTTAAGAGATAGAATTTATTATTATTATTATTATAAAATAGATTAAAAGATATATGTATTGCGCAACTTATGATAAAGAGTTATTAATTAGTTAAAGAGTTAAAGTTAATTTTTTTAACTGTAACGAAGCTCGATTCTGTAAAGTTGTTGTTGGTAAGTATGTATGTAAATACAACAAAGATGAGATATTTTCTAACAATAATAACTACAGTAAGTGATCAAATTATTAGATTTTTTTTTTTTTTTTTTTACATTTTTTCGATTAAAAAAAAAAAAAAAATACTAGACGAAGAGGTCTGAAACTTCATTTTTGCAAAGAACATTTAAAAGTTCATTGTTCCCACTGTCGATTTAGTCGAGAGAGGAATTAGAGGACCAACCACATATTGAAGAAGAGTGAAAATACTCTGATTCACTCTGTATCATAAAAAAACTACAAATGATTTATAACTTTAACACTTTATTGCACATACCATGTACAATATATATGTTTTGGTGCGGAAATTGCACAATTATTTAGGTGAGTATATATATATATTATTTTTTTTCAGAAATTACTAATTTTTTTGACAGGTTTTTTGCTTGTAACTAGAACAGATTTCCGTAAAATTTTACCAAACATACAAAAAAATTGAGAAAACATTAGAGAAACATTATTTTGAAACATAAAATTAACACGTGTAATACTCGTTGAGATATGGGCATTTTTAGTAAATATCATTTTATTGCGCATGCGCGAATGATATAAAAAGTTTTACTGCATACGTTGAAAGCTAAATATATTGAGCAACTTTTGTCAAAAGCTCATTTGAATTTTTTAAAAATTAACCAAATTGTTGGCAAAAGAAAGAGCTAGATTTTAGGTTTTTTCCAGAGTTGAAATTTCATAAAGGGTTTTTCACATACCACGCAGTTAATTTGATAATCCAATTATTTCAACCACATTGCGAAAGTTCTTGTTTGTATAAAACCTCTTATAGGCCTATAACTTTATCATTTTTTTTATTTATTTACTAAGATTTATGATATCATAAGGGGTTTTCCCAAAAAAGAACTTTTGCAACGTCATTAAAATAATTGGATCTTCAAATTAAATGCGTGGCATGGGTGAAACTCATTTTGAAATTTCAACTTTGAAAAATACCTAAGATTTAACTCGTTCTTTTGCCGACAATTTGATTATTATTTACTCTATTCAAATGAATTTTAGACAAAAATGTATCAATGTACATCTAGCTTTCAAACTGTGCAATAAAAAATTTTATATCTTTCGCGCACGCGCAGTAATATTTATTAAAATACTCATATCTCAACGAATATTACACGTATGGATTTTCTGTTTCATAATATGTTTCTCTAATGTTTTGGCAATTTTTCAGCAATTTTTGTAAAATTTTATGGAAATCCGTTCTAGTTATAAGCAAAAAACTTGTCAAAAAAATAAGTAATTTTTGAAAAAAAATAAAAAAATAAATATAAAATATCTGTCTAAATAAATGCGCAATTCCCACCCCAAAACATACAAATCTTGTGCACAGTATGTGCAGCAATGTATTAAAGTTACAAGTTATTTGTAGCTTTTTATGATACAGGGTGATCCAAAGTATTTTCGCTATTTTTGAATTTGTGGTTGGTGCGCTAACTGCACTCTGGACTAAACGATAGTGGAAACAATGAGTTTTTAAATGTTCTTTGCATGCATGAGGTTTCAGGCCATTTCGTCTAGTTTTTTTTTTTTTTTTTTTTTCAAATAATTCGATCACCCACACTATATTAATTAATCGAAAAAAAAAAAAAAAAAGTAAAAATACAATAAAGTTTTTCGTGATGGGAGTAGTGATAGGGAAAAAAAAAGTGCTGAAAGTTATCCCTGATACATGCTTAAATTCTTATAAATGAGTAATTTATTTCGCATTAATATACTAATAGATAGATTTCCTATATAGTATAAGACATGAACAAAAAGTACTTGCTTCTAAAGCAAAATAGAAATACTTTGAAAGTTGAAAGATTGACTTCTACAATTACTAAATTTAAAATCGGAGATTGACTGTAAATATTACGCTGGAAAGTTTTGATTTTAAATAACACAAATTTACACATAATTGACTATACTTGTGCTGGAAACAACAAATGTAGAAACTACTGAATTAAAAAAAAAAAAAAAAAAAAAAAAAAAAAAAAATCTTCAGTTTATTTCTGGCTATTTGTAATTTAACGAATCTGCTGTAAATTCGTTTAGACTGAGCTACCAGGTTCAAAACCAGGTCATGTCCACTGGCACAGCCGGAATTTTCTGTTTTTTCTCCAAAATTCACAGGAAAACTGCTATGGAGTGTACTTCCCTCGAACCTAAGTCCCAAGGGCAGACAAACAGCTTCAATTCTCACATTATAACCGAAATGTTTAAATTAGTCCACAAATAGATACAGAATAAAATATTGGAAATTTTTATTAGGTTCATTTGGTTATTATTTATACACAGAATTCCTTTTTTAGAAAAATATATATATATATATATATATATATATATATATATATATAGTTGATCACACTAAGGCCAGGCCATTATGAAACCTGAATCCATTACTTTTTGACACGCTTAAAAAAAAAAAAATCCTTTTTATTCGTAAATACAAGAAATAGGCAAGTATTTCTTTTTCATGCACTAAAATATCTCACAGCATTTTTTTTTTTTTTTTATGTTAACGTAAAGACTAATAATTTTTGATAGAAGTGTGTGAAAGTGTTTTTTAGGACAGCCTCTACCTAAAAATGGGACAATAATTTAGGACAGTCGGAAATATAAGGAAAACAGACCATATATATATATATATATATATATATATATACATAGTTATATAATTGTTTTACCAGTATAAAGTGTAGAATATTACCTCAATAAATTTGTATATCCATTATTCTTGAATTTAAAACCTTTTAAGTAATAATATGATGAAAATGTAATGAATAAATCTTTAAAAATCGTCATTTTAAAAATTAAAAAATATATTAAACGGTAATTTAAACTAACGATAAAGACACATATGTATTTATTGGACTTTTAAATAATATATCGTCTTTAATTTGAATTAAAATATTCAAAAGAATTTATATAAACACCATTTATGCATGGTGTCCTATTTTTAGGACGATGGTGAAATATGGGTTAAACACTTTCACACACTTTTATAAAAAAAATTATTAGTCTTTACGTTTACATTTAAGAAAAAAAAATGCTGTGAGATATTTTAGTGCATGAAAAAGAAATACTTGCCTATTTCTTGTATTTACGAATAAAAAGGATTTTATTTTATTTATTTATTTATTTATTTTCAAGCGTATCAAAAAGTAATGGATTCATGTTTCATAATGGCCTGGCCTCATCAATTCATTAAAAAAAGGAAAAAAAAAAAAAAAAACCTATTGTGTGTATATATATATATATATATATATATATAAAAGGAATTCTGTGTATAAATAATAACCAAATGAACCTAATAAAAATTTCCAATATTTTATTCTGTATCTATTTTGTGGACTAATTTAAACATTTCGGTTATAATGTGAAAATGGTAAGTTTTTTCATTTTGTGTGTATACACAGACATTGAAAAACATTTTTTCAATGCTTGTTAGGATATGGGTTAAACGGAAAAAAAAAAAAGGAGAGGGGGAGATTTCTTTGTGTCAGCCAAAATACTCTTAAAAGCGATTACAGAAATTTTAAATGATTTTGAAGGTTTCATATTTAATTGCAGTT
Source organism: Salticus scenicus (assembly GCA_963930645.1). NCBI lineage: Eukaryota > Metazoa > Arthropoda > Arachnida > Araneae > Salticidae > Salticus > Salticus scenicus. The sequence continues at coordinate 228,580,493 of OZ005657.1, forward strand.
TTACTTTTAATCGTAGCTATGACTGCTAAAAATGCGATATTGTTTATTAACTAATGCTTAGAACAAGAAAATGCTTTTTTTTTTTTTTTTTTTTTTTTTTTATGTATATAATGTTATTATTGCGTAAAAATAAATAAATAAACAAGGGAATAAATAAAAAGCAAAAAATGAAAGAAAAGGAAGAAATAATATTTAAAGTTAAGATTTTTTTTTTAAATCTTAAAACGTAAAAAAATTAAAAATCTCTAGCACCAAGTTTATATATGTCTCCTATTAAACGTACAATAACACGCATTAAATTTAATGATAGACAGTTATAAATTTATAGCAATTCGCTTGCACTTTGAGACAGATGAAAAAAATAAAAAGCAAGCCTTTCATTCAATATCTACAGCAGATAAAACATAAAAGTCATATTTGTGGTAAGAGCATCTGGTTCATTTTCAACTTTCATCCAGTATTTGTTTATCTTACTCAGCGAGAATTCCTCATTTTCGTTTTGACATGCTTAGTTTATAATCTGCGTTAAAAGATGTTATTTTTTTTTTTTTTTTTTTTTTTTTTTTTTTATGGACATACATGTACAGTTCCCGCCGCTTATTAAAATCACATTCGTTCCGAGCCAAAGTGATTTTATTAAGCGGCTGATTTTTATATCCGGCGAACGTTCCTGCACTTAAGGAAAAGGTATTACTTCCCTGAATTTGGAAAGAAACTTCAAAAGGTGAAGAATAAAGGAATTAGTAAACAATATTAATTAATTTTTCATAGATAATTAATTAATGGTTTCTTCGATATAAATAAATTAAGCGCATTCCAAGTTCCCATGCACTTCCGTTTGAGTAAAATCATCATTACTTTACCTAAGGCCCACCAGCGGCCGAGCGGTTCTGCGCTCAAAGCTGGTAGATGGGAGGTGCCGGGTTAGATCCCAGGTCGCGCTCATCGACCTAGCCGTTCGGAGTTTTCCGTGGTTTCCTCCGAAACTCGCGTAAATACGGGCTAGGACCCCTTAGAAAGACCCCCACGGAGGACACTCCCCCTCTAGGCCTAGGACACATCAGGAGTCAATCGGCCTTAAAATCCTACAACCAACCATTACTTTACCAAAAGTTCACGTTGTTCTTATAAATTTAAAATCTTTTCTTTCAAACCTCATGAATTATAGTAATTTTAAAATAAGAACTAGAAATTGACTTTTAATAATTAGAAAATATATATATATATACTATCTCAAATTAAATTTGTAACTTATTACTGCGTTTTGAAGAATAAGTTCCTTGAAATTGTTACGGAGATAAGTGTAACTCTGCTGCAAGTATAAAATCTTCGACAATGAGTGATAACAGAGGGATTTTTGTGATATAATTTCTTTTCGTATTTAAAATAATCTGGTGTGTCACACACACGACTTTCTCTTACCCTAAAATTCAATACAATAAATACAGGTTGCAGATTAATAGGTAAGATAACGAGTACTGTTATGTAAACCTATGTTAAACAATTCATATTAGGCTTCCGAAGAGTTTTATATGATAATTAGTTCTGTGTGAGGGGGGCTACCGCCCCCTCAACCCCCCGTTTCATTAATGCACCTACATTTATATAGAATTTAATTTGGTTATTAATAAATAATTTATTAAAATTATTATTTTAAAAAAAATATTATTTAAAAAAATTATCTTTCATGATAATGCAGACGATTTCCATATTAGAGAAATAGTATAGCACCAAATATCCAAAAAAAAGTCCATTTTATTCTCAAAATTTAAAAAAAAAAAAAAAAAGTACAATTTTTTTTCTAAGGTTTTTTTTTTTTTTTTTTTTTTTTTTTTTGTTAAAAGTAAAAAAAAAAAAAAAAAAAAACTTTGTTTTAAATTATCGCAGATCGATGGTTCAACCATTCGTTTTAAAGGTATTGGCGAGCTCTTTTGAAAGATACCCATCATGAAAATTTACTCCCCTCGAGGGGCGACTTTCCCCCCAGGGGAGAGGCGAGGCTCCTACATACACAAAAAATTTTTCCCAGTTAACTATCTCTATTACAAAATATATATATTCGTTTCATTAGGTTTAGTGCAGTCTATAGACGTTGAATTCTATTTTCCTGCATTTTCCCTCATAGACGTAATGTATTAGAATTCTCTTGATTGTCCCTGTACACAAACCATTAGTTTGATCTTAACGAAAAGCTTACTGTAGCATCCCTATATGATACACATTTAGAATACCAAGTTTGAACTTTCTGCCATAATTTGTTTTTGAGATATGCTGATAACAGACACACAGACAGACACACAGACATACAGACAGACACATAGACCATTTGCTAAAAACATGATTTTCTTATTCAGGGGACCTCAAAACGTGTAAATATAACAAAATCTCACGTTCGAAAATTTGACCCAAAAACAATACTTTCTCTACCTTATGGGTAAGAGAAAGTAAAAAAAATCACATTGTAAATTTAAAAAAAAAAAAATTTAATATGCAGAATTGATATTTTTGGCTGGTGAGGAGATATTTTTGAGTTTATTAACCGGCGATGCTGATTTTATTAAGCGGCAGCTTTAAAAGTAATTTGTATTGATTTGATTCCGTTCTTGGCAATTTGATCAGATTAAGCGGCTGATTTTATTAACCAGTGATTTTATAAAGCGGCGGTTACTGTATATAGATACAGTATAATTGATTATCCGCAAAGTTGAGAGCCACGGGTTTCGTACATAAACCGCAAAAAGGCTGAATATGAAATTAAAATGACATAAAATGCATTCTAGCTTAAAAACTTGAATATATCGTATATAAAACATAATACAAACAATGAAAATATTCATAAAAAGTAAAATTATTTGTACTGTCGAACCTCATTAACGTGAATTTTATGGGGGATAAAATTTTTTTTCATGTTATCAGTAGTTCATGTTATCAGTAACTAATCTTCATTTTGACGGGTATTGTGGAAACAGTTCATATTAAAAGTAATTCACGATCACGTCAACGAGGTTTGACTGTACTTGATATACTATAGGATATAAAAAACATAAAGAAAAAAGTGTACTTAAGATGAAGCCATGGTTCAATTTGTAATCTAATTTATGCACTAAATTAAACAGTACGGCAGACATGCAAACATTTAATTTTTTCCACAGCATTGTGCATAACCACAACATTTTCACACCACTTTATTTGTAGAAAAATGTTCTCCAATATTTAATTACAATTGAATATTAAAGAAAGTACCCGCCAGAAAAACTGGTGTAAAAAAAAAAAAAAAAAGCGGTCACGTCAATGTTTTGAAATAAATTGAAATGTTGACGTGTTTGGTAGCGTATTCTTTTTTTGCTATCATTTGTATCTGTTTATTGTTGATGATAAAAAAAAAAAAAAAAAAAAAAAAACTTTCTTCTGATTTCGCCCATTTTCCGCGCCACGAATTATCCGCAACGTGTGTAATCCGTTTGCGGATAATCGAGAGTTTACCGTATATATATATAGATTATTACGGATAAATCGAAATGCAGTAGTCGGTCGATACAGGTTTTTTTTTTTTTTTTTTTTAAGCGCATTTTAAACACAAATTATATTGTATGGGGGGGGGGGGGGAGGGGGAGAAAAGTAAATCCTTTTAGCAATTTTTCTATAAGTAAACTAATCTAGTTCTGGACATCCGAAAACATTTAAATCCATCGAAAAACGGAGATCGAAAATTTTTACGAATCCAATATTTTTTTTTTCTCGTTTATATTGATTTTTCAATATAAACGAGAAAAAAAATCCTTATTTATTTGTTTATTTATTATTATTATTATTATTATTATTATTATTTTCATTTGGTCAAAATATTTAAAAGGCGTAATAAATAAATCAATAAAAATAAAAATAGCACATTCCTTTCCTTAAAATATGAAATTGCGTTCTTTAGCAGCGGTTACATATATTAATGTTTTAAAATTTCTTTTATACTATTTCTATTTGGTGCCAAAGGGAAAAAGAAACAAAATGCTTTCATTTACTCTATTTTGTCCGAAAGAAATAGATCTCTCGTTCTAATAGCTTATTTCATGACAAAAATTCAGGGCTGGAAATTTACGTCTTTTTTCAAGATATTTTCAAAATCGGAATGGCAATTTTTATCATAAAATAAACCAAAAAATTATCGTTACTAATTAATGGCTGGAAAATGTCCTGAAAAAAAGGAGGGTATTTCAAATTCTACAGAAATTAAAAATTCTGGAAACAGTAAACGTAATATAATTTTAAAAAGCAGATAAATATAATATAAAATCTAATTTCAATAGGTATATCTGTTATAGCAGATATCGATTTTGAAAATAAATAAATAAATACATAAAATAAAATAAATTCAATAAATAAAAAAGAGAGAAAAATCTTCCGGGATTCAAAAACCCCACTATCGGATCACAGTTAATTAACAGCAGCGCTACATGTCGGCCGATATACACATAAATTTAAACTAGCGTAGTTGTCTGACCAAATTTTTCAAAGGTCGTTTGGATGGTGAGCAAACATCCAGGTTCAGATTATAAAACGGGCATAGAATGCAACTGGCGCCAAATTTCGGCTGATTGTCGAAATTTGCTACAGGCAGAATACTTTATCACTAGAGGTACCTAAAATTGACGCGATCATGTAAAAGTCGTTTTAGTTGCTAAAATTACATTAATATTGTTTTTAAATATGTTTAATTAGTTGCTGTTTTACCCAATATTACTAATTTTTCATTATCTGAATAATTATTTCGAAGCACTTAAACTCAAATAAGTGTATCGATAGTAGGGAAAGTGCGGAAAAAAACCATTAAATGAAGACTGCACGTAAAAATTACGTAACACTAGTGTTCTAGGGTTAAAAATTAATTTGTAATCATAAACATATTGAATTTGTTATAATTAATTACTTGATAAATAATTAATATTTTTTGTTGATTTTCATGAGTGCAAGTTTATACACGTTCATATAAAAAAGTGCATTTAGCACTTTCTTGGCCAGCATATAACTTGATAAATGTAATTGTATGAAAAACTGAAATGTATGAAAATTTAAAAGGACAATACTGAATGATTAATAAGAAACATTTTTTTTTTTTTAATTAATTGTAAATCGTTAAGACAAAAGTTATAGAATAGATTAGACATGCTACAATATGTTTATAACTAATGCGTTTTAACGAAATATTAATTAATCAATATAAAATATTAATATAAAAATTAATAACTAACCTTTCTGATGAACGGACACTGCACGGACACTGCTCATTCCATGATCTTCTAGTCTTTCATTCATCGTTCATCTGCATCTCAGTTCAAAGACGCAGATGTTATGTTTCCACAAGCAGATGTTCCTGTCTAAAGTCCACAGGAAGTCGATTTTTACAGCATTTGGTGCTTGAATTTATTTCACAGCATAAATACTTGAAAATAAACCACAGAAAGTGCAGGAAAAATTACAACATTTTTTTACAGTGTATCTCAAGATTCAACTATTTTTCGGCTTCTTCCATAACTCGAAATAGGAATCTCGTATGCTGAATACAGAAATGTATATTTTCAGACCGAATTCGGAAAATACTCGTATAAATGTATTGAGGCATTTCGATGGGATTTTAAGTGAAATGAACATTCCAATTCTGTTCCGCTTTCCGATTTTAAAAGAATACAGTCCTTAGTCCTTCATCCACTACTGGTTCTCACCCTCAAAATCAAATATCCTAATTGTAAAAAGGATAGTTCACTACTGGCAGTGTTAAAATGTTGTACTATCAGTAATGTACACCCATTGCTTGTATAAAATTGAAAATGTAACACAATAAATAAATTCTACGTACTGGTTTTAGTCATATGAAAATAGATGGTGCAAGAGATATTCTTAAAATAAGTACATAAAAAGCAAACTTTCACTTACCCTATTCAAAAGTAGGAGGAATGACAGTACGCTGACAGAAAAGTCACACTATTTAATTTAATCTGATCTCATTCCAGAACTGATCTTTCTAAATCTTAGTAATTCAAAAGATTTATGCGAATATTGCATCTGATCTCGTTCCAGAACAGATGACTGAAAAATTTTGTAATTGAAAGAATTAATAATACAGCACTGTAATACCAATTCTGAACCAACCTCGAAACTATTTAATTTTTAAAGCTTCAATTTTAAAGTATTCACTCCGCTGTGCAGTGCCTACTAATAGTATACATATTCTAATTATGCTATAATTAAGGGAAATTGGATACAATGAAATTATGGAACATAATGAGAAATATTACAGTCACAAAAGTGCTTATTTAATTTAAAAGTTCGACGTTTTTAATAATTATTCAATTAGTGCAAATTGTTTGCTATAATTTATTTAATTTGATTCAGTATATTCTATTATTTTGAGTAACAAATAATATATATATATATATATATATATATATATATATATACATGTAATTTTTTTAACAGTTTTGAATTGTAGCAAATTTAAGAGTATTCCTAAATGCAAATAATAACTTAACTCTAATTATTCTTACTATAAGGTTCTTAAAATATATGGCCTTTAAAGTATCTTATATTTTGTAAGTTAAAAATGGGAAAGTGCTCTAACCAAAATTTATTAATACTATTATTCAAAGCAGAGGTAAAATTGTAGAGCTGCCTTAGAATGTAATAGTCTAAAGAAACATACTATAGATATAAAAATATTTTTGTGTAACTTCCAAAGGGCATTAGTATATCTTGCAAAAGGAAAATAGATTGACTAAGTTTCAACGATTAATATATCTCCATTTCCACTTAAAATTTGTGGATGGTCCGAAATACACTGTAAAATTTGCATCATTTTCAAGAAGAGCTCGACTTGTTGAATGTGAAACTAGTTTAAACGTTACAGAGATTGTAAATAAAATGTGGCAGTTGCCGGTAAAACTCTAATACACAAAATATAGCATCACTTTGCTGTTCCGAAATTCTGTATTTTTCAATAGGCTGGTTTGACTTTGAGAAATTGGATTATACATTTCTTTTTTATTTAAGACCCTTTACATAAATCTATGAAGGTTGATATTTAGTAGGTTTAAAGTCGCACTAGCGCTACGCAGTAGACAATTGGCGACGGTCTGAGATTCACACCCTAGGGGTGGTCCGGTGACATGCATCACGGTTTTGATCCCCCGCTTCAGTTTGGAACTGTGTCGCATTTCCCGTGCACCAGATGTCATTAAGATACACACTGGTGTTTGGATGACTTGAGTATTGAATCCGAAACCATCCGATTTAAGAATTTGACGCACTACCAAATGGGCTACGTGTCCACTAAAATTTTGTCTGACTTGTGACTCGAGGGTAAATTTAAAAAATGATTTTTAGAAAGTTTACGAGTAATACTACTCTTTAATTATTCTGTTAAAAATGAAAGATGGATAGGGATATTTTACAAAGACAATGGTTTCCAAAAACAAGGCAACAATCTGATATTTTACTTTATTGTTTATGCACAACTTTTAAATAAATGATTATATGAACATAAAATTTGCATAATATTCGTTATCAAATAATTAATCAAATTTTTATATTGATTTAACATCATGAAGAATTTATAAACTGATATTAACTCTAATTATTTAAAAAATGCGTTTTTGAAAAAGTAAATCTATAATAATAAATGGAAAGGTTTGTCTGTCTGTCTGTCTGTCTGTCTGTTCTTTTATACGTTCAGCCCCTATTGAACGCAGAAGTACAAGAATTGACATACAGATGCTCTGGAGCCTTTCCGATGTTTTCCTCGAACCAGAATTTAAAAATCTTAATTAGTTTCGGAGATATTAATTAAAATGCTGACCCATATCGATCGCGAAAATGACCAAAAATCCTTATTGCTTAAAAAGAGGCATTCTATCAGCATTCAGCAGACGATTTTAACCGCTGTCTCTAACGGAAAAAAAAACATGTGCAAGTCATTAATGTCACATGATCTTTAACTGGGGTTAAAAATTGCAAATTTCAAAGTGCTTCAAATTTTCTTTTTCGTACACAACACTTAATATACAACCTATTCAGCACAAAAACAAACTGCAGTTAAAATTTCATCAAATTTCATTAATAAACAAAGCAGTTACATTTTAATTGCTAATTAAATTTTATTCTAACACGTAATCTATCTTTCAATAGACGATAGGAGTTTCCATAGCAACAAAATACATTTGAAGGAACTAAAAAATACTTTTTCTTTTTCTTTTTACTTCCATTACCCGACTACCGTGGTATATATATAGGTTTTGGCGAAATAAAAAATATTTATTTTTATTTTTACTTCCATTAATAAAACTACCGTAGATAATGGAATTAGAGATTTCACGTGATTTACATGTTTTAGAATGTCCTGATTAGGTTTTCTTTTGTATCACAGCTACTAATTAAAATAATTTCATAAGTAACACATTATTTGAAAGCTTTGTTAATTTGGAATTGAACAGTAGATTACAGAAATTTCTACCGCCAGATATTTTAAAATTTCGATATTTCAAATTCCAATTAAATTATTTTTGATACATCATACGAAAGATATTTTAAAGTTCTTCTAAATTATCGAAAGTTTTCACCAGATTTGCACGCTTTGAGGTCTCCTGAATAAGTTTTCTTTTGTATCTCAGCTACTAATTAAAAAAATTTCATGAGTAATGCATCATTAGAAAGCTTTTTTAGATTTGGAATCGAACAGTGGAATACAGAAATTTGTACCGCCAGATTGCGCTGAAATATTTTAAAATTTCAAAATTTCAATTTCTAATTATGATTAAATTATTTTTAATACATCATTCAAAAGATATTTTAAAGTTATTTTAAATTATCGAAAGTTTTCACCAGATTTACACGTTTTGAGGTGTCCTGAATCAGTTTTCTTTTACATCTCAGTTATTAATTAAAAAAAATTCATAAAAAATACATCATTTGAAAGCTTTGTTGACTTGATACACATTTTAAAGTACTTTTACATTATCGAAAATGGAATTCGAGATTTCAGCCGATTTACACGATTTGAGGTGTCCTGATTAGGTTTTCTTTTGTATCTCAGCTACTAATTAAAATAATTTTATAAGTAATACATCATTAGAAAGCTTTTTTGATTTGGAATCGAACAGTGGATTACAGAAATTTCTACCGCCAGATGGCGCTGTAATATTTACAAATTTCAATATTTCAATTTCTAATTATGATTAAATTATTTTTAATGCATCATTCGAAAGATATTTTAAAGTTCTTTTATATTATCGACAGTTTTCACCAGATTTACACGTTTTGAGGTCTCCTGAATTAGTTTTCTTTTGTATCTCAGCTACTAATTAAAATGATTTCGTAAGTAGTACATCATTAGAAAGCTTTTTTGATTTGGAATCGAACAGTGGAATACAGAAATTTGTATCGCCAGATGGCGCTGTAATATTTTAAAATTTCAATATTTCAATTTCTAATTATGATTAAATTATTTTTAATACATCATTCGAAAGATATTTTAAAGTTCTTTTATATTATCGACAGTTTTCACCAGATTTACACGTTTGAGGTGTCCTGAATCAGTTTTCTTTTGTATCTCAGCTACTAATTAAAATAATTTCAAAAGTAATACATCATTAGAAAGCTTTTTTGATTTGGAATCGAACAGTGGAATACAGAAAATTGTACCGCCAGATGGCGCTGTAATATTTTAAAATTTCAATATTTCAATTTCTAATTATGATTAAATTATTTGTAATACATCATTCGAAAGATATTTTAAAGTTCTTTTAAATTATCGAAAGTTTTCACCAGATTTACACGTTTTGAGGTGTCCTGAATCAGTTTTTTTTTTATCTCAGTTATTAATTAAAAAAAGTTCATAAGTAATACATCATTTGAAAGCTTATTTTAGTTGATACACATTTTAAAGTACTTTTACATTATCGAAAAATGGAATTCGAGATTTCACCCGATTTACACGTTTTGAGGTGTCCTGATTAGGTTTTCTTTTGTATCTCATCTACTAATTAAAATAATTTCATGAGTAATACATCATTTGAAAGCTTTGTTAATCTGGAATGGAACAATAGATTACAGAAATTTCTACGGCCAGATGGCGCTGTAATATTTTTAAATTTCAATATTTCATATTCTAATTATGATTAAATTATTTCTAATACATCATTCGAAAGATATTTTAAAGTTCTTTTACATTATCGAAAGTGGAATTCGAGATTTCACCTGATTTACAATTTAAAGTGTCTTGATCAGGTTTTCTTTTGCATCTCAGCTAATTGAGTAAGAATAAGTAACTGGAATGGAACAATAGATTACAGAAATTTCTACCGCCAGATGGCGCTGTAATATTGATATAATATTCTAATTATGATTAAATTATTTCTAATACATCATTCGAAAGATATTTTAAAGTTTTCTTACATTATCGAAAGTGGAATTCCAGATTTCACCTGATTTACAATTTAAAGTGTCCTGATCAGATTTTCTTTTGCATCTCAGCTAATTGAGTAAGAATAAGTAACTGGAATGGAACAATAGATTACAGAAATTTCTACCGCCAGATGGCGCTGTAATATTTTTAAATTTCAATTTTTCATATTCTAATTATGATTAAATTATTTCTAATACATCATTCGAAAGATATTTTAAAGGTCTTTTACATTATCGAAAGTGGAATTTGAGATTTCACCTGATTTACAATTTAAAGTGTCTTGATCAGGTTTTCTTTTGCATCTCAGCTAATTGAGTAAGACCGTTCAAAATTGGTATATGCAAGTTAATTAGGAGGGGCTGGAACGGTGGGGAGGAATAGGCGCGCAGCGCGCAAGGGTTTGGGACCCGGTGCGAGCTTTTACCCGATGATAAAAGATTTTATTTTATTTTATTTTCTTAATAATAAAAGTTTGAGTTGAGAAGGAATATGCGTGTACAGCGCACGTATATCCTCAAGCGTGCGCGCGCAGCGCGCATGGGTCTGCGCTGCCGAAGGCAGTGGTGTCCCAGTGTGAGTTTTTGCCCGATGCTAAATGATATATTTTTTAATTCCTTTTCTTGAGAATGAAAGTTTATGAGTAATAACATTGAATTTTGAGAAGTCATAAGGATAGTGAAGGAATACGTGCGCGCAGCGCACGGGTCTACGCTGCCGAAGGCAGTGGGGACCCGGTGCGACATTTTTACCGATCAGAATTTTTTTTTCTCTTTTTTTATCACATGATAAAAATTAATGCAATTTTGAGAATTCATTAATTATTGTGATTCATTTAAAAATAGTGACCAGCGAAGCGGGCGTAGCCTGCTAGTAAATAAATAAATAAAAATAAAAATGATTTTAGAGAAGAAAACTAAATGAGAGATAGGTTAAGATTTGTTTTTTCTTTTAAAGAATAATTAGAGATAAAGAATTGGTGACAGTTTGAAAATAATTCTGAATGTCGATGTTATGTAAAATTTCATTAATGATTTGCTAACATCCCAAGCAGCACCGAAACGTTCTCTGAACGTTCAAAAATTGTTCTGCAAACACGTTCTAAGAACGTTCACTTTGAACGTGTTATAGACGTCTATCTGTCCATCTTGAAGACGTACAATAGTACGGTTCAAAGAACGTTCAATGAACGTGTAACTATCACCATCGGTGTTATAGAAGCGTTCTGAGAACGTTCTATGTATACGGTCTCAGAACGTTCTAAACGTTTTTAGAACGTTTTCAAAACGTTATACACATTTTCAGAACGTTCCAGAAAACGTACTGTAAACGTTCTAAAATAGTGTAGTTAAAAAAAAAAAAAAAAAAAAAAAATGTGACGTCATTATAAAAAAATCCCCTCAGTACGAGCGTTTAGAAGTAAAAATTACATGGCTGATGACGAATAATGATACAACACATGAACAGGGATATGAATTACTTTTTTTTTCAATTCAAATAATGTTTGAGAAATTTTAACATACTTTCTATTCTTTTAATTTCAACGTATATGCATCAAAAATTCTATATTCTATGACAGCTTTCCCCAAAAAGTGTCATAACGTCTCTTTATACCTTAAAAAATTTCTTAAATTTTTGCATTTTTTAAAAATTTCTTTTTTTTCCCTAATCTGTAGATAATGAAGTTATAGTATTAATAGTATTAATTACAAAACTTTGAATAAACACCATAAAATACGAGAACTCGCACCAACTGTTTCGGGTCAAAAGAAGACACAACCCTTCATCAGGCGAACATTGTAGGCACGAGAGCTGCAAACAAGCACGTTGAGTGTGTGGAATGCGTTGCCGCTTTGTTTGTAGCAGCCGTGCTTTGTTTGTAGCAGTTGCGAGTTCTTGCATTTTATGGTGTTTATTCAAAGTTTCTTAATTAATACTATAACGCCATTATCTTCAGATTAGAGGAAAAAAGAAATTTTTTAAAAATGCAAAAATTTAAGGAATTTTTTAAAGGGATATAGGCACGTTATGACACTTTTTGGGAATTACAGTCATAAAATATGGAATTTTTCATGCATATACGTTGAAATTAAAGGAATAGTAAGTATGTTAAAATTTCTCAAACAATATTTGAATTTAAAAAAAAGTAATTTATATCCCTGTTGCTGTGTTGTATCATTATTCTTCATCTGCTATATACAACCGAACTCTTGATTTATTTTGCTTGTTTTAATCCTTGTGATTCCGAATGCGTCATCCTATGATTAATGTTTGTTTTTCATGGTTGTTTTCTGTTTGATTCTCTGATTTCTTGAAGTAAATAATTTATTCCAATTTATTCTTCATTTCTAACTTCAATTAATTTCTTGTACGATAGAGTGCCCGCTAGCAATTTGCTATTATAGCTGCTAACGAACGAAATCGTACATTGGTGCTCAACGACGAAAAGGGTCACCCTTGACGAGTTTTTTTTTTTTTTTTTTTTTCTACCATTCTAAGCTTTTCCTACAAAAAATGTTTAAAATGCTGTCTTAATTTTTTATTTCCTCGTTGCTTGTTTGTATCTTTTGATTTGAGTTTCATGTGGTTTTTACGCACCGGCAAAATTATTAAAATTGCAACTAACAATATAGGAATAAATTTAAGATTAGACTGAAGTTAAATAAAATAAAAATCAATAAATAAAATATAAATGTTTCAATAAATCACAATCAGTCTCCCCAGGTTATTTAAATTTGTTGTAATTTTCTTCTCATTGACCTATGTGGTTTCAGGGATCTTATATCTGTTGCTTGGCTTTAACTAAGATTAAAAATTCATTTATACATACATATATATATATATATATATATATATATATATATATATAATATATATACATATATATATGTTTTGTTTTGTTTTTAAATACAGGGTGCAAAGCATTGTGACGAGAATACCTTTATCTCCGCAACTATTGGTCGCAAATATATAGTTTCAGTTACAAAATGTTTTAAAGAATATGAGCATTTGTGGTATAACATGTTTAAATTTAAAATATCTATTTTTTCAAAATTGCAAAAACTAAATTTTTACATAGTCCCAGATCCCTATAATCATATTTAGAAAACTGACACTCATCCTAACAAACAGTTTCATTTCTATTCTCCCAAAATGGAACATGATATTTAAAGTTTGGATTTTCGCACATATTTCGGCCTTCAATAAGGGATCGGTTTAAAAATCCTAATTGGACTTTGTTTGCATTTTCCCTGGGTTTATTAAAGAATTTTTCATTGACTTTTTAATAAAGCCCGAGAAAATGCGAAATAATCCTAAATTTTGAAACTAACTATCTCAGACAATTTTGGGTGCACAAAAGTGAAACTTTTTGTGTTATATTTTTTAGGTTAGAACTCAACTTACACTATTAGTGTCATGAAAATTGTATAAAAATTATCAGTTTTTGTGATTTTTAGTAAATTGATTTTTTAAATTTAAACATGTCATATAATGAATTCTTACATTTTTTTTTAAATACATTTTCTTATTGGAGGACGTTTGAGATCAATTGTTGCGCAAATAAAGGCCTGCTCTCGACTTTGCACCCTGTATATTCTAAACATTTCTGGGTACTACTTTGTAAGTCCATGGATAGTTTATAAATATATTTGAATGCTGAAGTTTATAGAAAGTTTTAATATTTCAACATAAAAATAATTTCAAAAATGAATGTACCAATACACCGCTAAAATAATATATAATTGAGTTTAGAATATATTGTTAATTTATAATAATAAGAAATTGAAACAAAAAATTAAAAATTAGTTATAAGGAGGAAATTTTTAAAATGTCCAAATACTTAAATACATATATATATATATTTAATCATAATATTTTTTTAAAATATTTAACATACTTCATATTTTTAAATTTCAGTGCATGTGTGCATACATATTTTCAGTTTACAGCAGCAGTTTACAAAAATGATGTTTGCACGTATTTAAATTTATTCCACATGGCAATGTAATTGGTATTTTTTAAATGTTTAAATTTCTTTAAATTGAGTCAACGCAATTTTTACCTCATTTGATGTAATTATGCTATCATGGCATATTAAATAATTGATAAATGTAAATATTATTAGTATTAATAAATAATATAGTAAATCGTCCTTTTTTTTAAGCAGAATATCTTTTTTTATAAAGATGTGGAATAAAATTGAATTGAATCTTTGTTTTATTATGCAGTTAAACAATTTCATATATTTTATTTAATAAATAACAGTAAAGAGATATTTAAAATTGTAAGTCGGTGAAACTTAGGATATTATTTTAAAAATATGCAATTTGCATAACCTAGATTGTATATATATTATCATATAAACATTAAATAAATACTTCAGAATTTAAAAAGAAAAGAAAAAAAAAAGAATTACATACCTTCCTCATTTTCTTCATAAGAATTTCTCCAAGAAAACACCCTTCCAACTAGCATTTTAAAATACATAATGACCAGTCTGGAAGGGCATTCACTTAAAATTAGCTCTCATCTTTTAAATTCTTTATGTTACTTCATTCAGAAACATAATAACCAAAAATAGTCATTTTAACAATTTCCATCTCAGAAGACTGAATTAATAAAATGAATCCATAATTTCTAAGCGGTTTTCTGTAACAGGAGCAGTTTTTTCTGCGTTACAATGCTACTTACAAGTATCAAATGTTAGGCTTCCCAAGCAGCACCGAAACGTTCTCTGAACGTTCAAAAATTGTTCTGCAAACACGTTCTAAGAACGTTCACTTTGAACGTGTTATAGACGTCTATCTGTCCATCTTGAAGACGTACAATAGTACGGTTCAGAGAACGTTCAATGAACGTGTAACTATCACCATCGGTGTTATAGAAGCGTTCTGAGAACGTTCTATGTATACGGTCTCAGAACGTTCTAAACGTTTTTAGAACGTTTTCAAAACGTTATACACATTTTCAGAACGTTCCAGAAAACGTACTGTAAACGTTCTAAAATAGTGTAGTTAAAAAAAAAAAAAAAAAAAAAAAAAAAAAAAATGTGACGTCATTATAAAAAAATCCCCTCAGTACGAGCGTTTAGAAGTAAAAATTACATAGCTGATGACGAATAATGATACAACACATGAACAGGGATATGAATTACTTTTTTTTTCAATTCAAATAATGTTTGAGAAATTTTAACATACTTACTATTCTTTTAATTTCAACGTATATGCATCAAAAATTCTATATTCTATGACAGCTTTCCCCAAAAAGTGTCATAACGTCTGTTTATACCTTAAAAAATTTCTTAAATTTTTGCATTTTTTAAAAATTTCTTTTTTTTCCCTAATCTGTAGATAATGAAGTTATAGTATTAATTACAAAACTTTGAATAAACACCATAAAATGCGAGAACTCGCACCAACTGTTTCGGGTCAAAAGAAGACACAACCCTTCATCAGGCGAACATTGTAGGCACGAGAGCTGCAAACAAGCACGTTGAGTGTGTGGAATGCGTTGCCGCTTTGTTTGTAGCAGCCGTGCTTTGTTTGTAGCAGTTGCGAGTTCTTGCATTTTATGGTGTTTATTCAAAGTTTCTTAATTAATACTATAACGCCATTATCTTCATATTAGGGGAAAAAGGAAATTTTTTAAAAATGCAAAAATTTAAGGAATTTTTTAAAGGGATATAGGCACGTTATGACACTTTTTGGGAATTACAGTCATAAAATATGGAATTTTTCATGCATATACGTTGAAATTAAAGGAATAGTAAGTATGTTAAAATTTCTCAAACAATATTTGAATTTAAAAAAAAGTAATTTATATCCCTGTTGCTGTGTTGTATCATTATTCTTCATCTGCTATATACAACTAAACTCTTGATTTATTTTGCTTGTTTTAATCCTTGTGATTCCGAATGCGTCATCCTATGATTAATGTTTGTTTTTCATGGTTGTTTTCTGTTTGATTCTCTGATTTCTTGAAGTAAATAATTTATTCCAATTTATTCTTCATTTCTAACTTCAATTAATTTCTTGTACGATAGGGTGCCCGCTAGCAATATGCTATTATAGCTGCTAACGAACGAAATCGTACATTGGTGCTCAACGACGAAAAGGGTCACCCTTGACGAGTTTTTTTTTTTTTTTCTACCATTCTAAGCTTTTCCTACAAAAAATGTTTAAAATGCTGTCTTAATTTTTTATTTCCTCGTTGCTTGTTTGTATCTTTTGATTTGAGTTTCATGTGGTTTTTACGCACCGGCAAAATTATTAAAATTGCAACTAACAATATAGGAATAAATTTAAGATTAGACTGAAGTTAAATAAAATAAAAATCAATAAATAAAATATAAATGTTTCAATAAATCACAATCAGTCTCCCCAGGTTATTTAAATTTGCTGTAATTTTCTTCTCATTGACCTATGTGGTTTCAGGGATCTTATATCTGTTGCTTGGCTTTAACTAAGATTAAAAATTCATTTATACATACATATATATATATATACATATATATATATATATATATATATATATATATATATATATATATATATATATATATATATATATATATATATATATATATATATGTTTTTTTTTTTTTTTTAATCAGGGTGCAAAGCATTGTGACGAGAATACCTTTATCTCCGCAACTATTGGTCGCAAATATATAGTTTCAGTTACAAAATGTTTTAAAGAATATGAGCATTTGTGGTATAACATGTTTAAATTTAAAATATCTATTTTTTCAAAATTGCAAAAACTAAATTTTTACATAGTCCCAGATCCCTATAATCATATTTAGAAAACTGACACTCATCCTAACAAACAGTTTCATTTCTATTCTCCCAAAATGGAACATGATGTTTAAAGTTTGGATTTTCTAACATATTTCGGCCTTCAATAAGGGATCGGTTTAAAAATCCTAATTGGACTTTGTTTGCATTTTCCCTGGGTTTATTAAAGAATTTTTCATTGACTTTTTAATAAAGCCCGAGAAAATGCGAAATAATCCTAAATTTTGAAACTAACTATCTCAGACAATTTTGGGTGCACAAAAGTGAAACTTTTTGTGTTATATTTTTTAGGTTAGAACTCAACTTACACTATTAGTGTCATGAAAATTGTATAAAAATTATCAGTTTTTATGATTTTTAGTAAATTGATTTTTTAAATTTAAACATGTCATATAATGAATTCTTACATTTTTTTTTTAAATACATTTTCTTATTGGAGGACGTTTGAGACCAATTGTTGCGCAAATAAAGGCCTGCTCTCGACTTTGCACCCTGTATATTCTAAACATTTCTGGGTACTACTTTGTAAGTCCATGGATAGTTTATAAATATATTTGAATGCTGAAGTTTATAGAAAGTTTTAATATTTCAACATAAAAAATAATTTCAAAAATGAATGTACCAATACACCGCTAAAATAATATATAATTGAGTTTAGAATATATTGTTAATTTATAATAATAAGAAATTGAAACAAAAAATTAAAAATTAGTTAGAAGGAGGAAATTTTTAAAATGTCCAAATACTTAAATACATATATATATATATTTAATCATAATATTTTTCTAAAATATTTAACATACTTCATATTTTTAAATTTCAGTGCATGTGTGCATACATATTTTCAGTTTACAGCAGCAGTTTACAAAAATGATGTTTGCAGGTATTTAAATTTATTCCACATGGCAATGTAATTGGTATTTTTTAAATGTTTAAATTTCTTTAAATTGAGTCAACGCAATTTTTACCTCATTTGATGCAATTATGCTATCATGGCATATTAAATAATTGATAAATGTAAATATTATTAGTATTAATAAATAATATAGTAAATCGTCCTTTTTTTTAAGCAGAATATCTTTTTTTATAAAGATGTGGAATAAAATTGAATTGAATCTTTGTTTTATTATGCAGTTAAACAATTTCATATATTTTATTTAATAAATAACAGTAAAGAGATATTTAAAATTGTAAGTCGGTGAAACTTAGGATATTATTTTAAAAATATGCAATTTGCATAACCTAGATTGTATATATATTATCATATAAACATTAAATAAATACTTCAGAATTTAAAAAGAAAAGAAAAAAAAAAAGAATTACATACCTTCCTCATTTTCTTCATAAGAATTTCTCCAAGAAAACACCCTTCCAACTAGCATTTTAAAATACACAATGACCAGTCTGGAAGGGCATTCACTTAAAATTAGCTCTCATCTTTTAAATTCTTTATGTTACTTCATTCAGAAGCATAATAACCAAAAATAGTCATTTTAACAATTTCCATCTCAGAAGACTGAATTAATAAAATGAATCCATAATTTCTAAGCGGTTTTCTGTAACAGGAGCAGTTTTTTCTGCGATACAATGCTACTTACAAGTATATCAAATGTTAGGCTTAAGAACTTACGCAGATATGAAAATGATTGTTTAATTGATATTAAAATAAGACTTTAATAAATAGAAAATAGAGACTATTACAGGTTAAAAATATTACATTTTTACCTTTTCTAAAGCTTATCCAAGTCATTATAACGCGAAAACTGAACAAAACAGATTACATTACACGTTTTAAAATTACCGCTTCACATAACGGCACGACATTACCAAGACTTTTGAATTTGCACTGTCAGCGAGAATTAAATAAATGCAATCCACAGATGTCAGTTTCATCTGCTCTTCCCTTGTTACATCCGGAATAATCATGTTTCAAAGTTCAACGTTTGAAACATAAATTTATTAAGCATTTATAGCTGTAGAGGTCAATATTTTAAGGAAAAATGGAGCTGAGTTAAACAATTATTTAAATTTTTATAAAGTATTTGAAAAACATATGAGATCACTTTATTTTTCCATTTTAAAATCTCGAATTAAACGGAAAAGCATATTTTGTTTTAATGTATATTTTAGTATTGAATAAAATATTCAGTGAAAATAAATAAAATAAAATAAGAACAATCAAACAGAGTAACGATTTAACAGCATTATCAATATTGATAATTTATCAGTAACATTTAAACTTAAATAGAATCATAAATAAAATATAATAAAAGTTTAAAATTATGCTTAAAGAAAAGAAGAAAAAAACTCATTCTGTAACTTCCCGATGAGTATTAGAGACCGCGAGGTTCTACTCTCGAACCTTACAGACGGGAAGTGTTGGCTTCGATTCCTGGTCACGCTCGTCGACTTAGGTTTTCGGAGTTTTCCCGTGATTTTCTTTGAAACTCGCGTAAAGCACTATATTACTTATTCAATAACATCCGTGATTAGCTTTTTGTATCTAAACTTTGGGTCTGGGGAATGCATAGATTTTCATGACAGAAGACAATCATTTTTATGCTGTATAGAAGATCTTAGAAAATGTATTTTTCTAGGGGTTTATTATTATTATTATTATTACAAATGAAAAAAAAAAAAAAAAAAAAAAAAAAAAAAAACGGTAAATTTGTTTTAAATCATCAGAAAACGATGTTTCAGTTATTCGTTTTAAAGGTGATATCGAATTCTTTTGAAAGATAATTATAGTGAAAATTTTTATCCACCCTTCCCCCATCCCCCAGGGATCATGCATACTTATTCCTATGAATGATAATAATAATAAAAAAACTGTTTGACTATTACTCGTTATACAGCCAAATTGAATCAATATTATATATCAAATGTATGTCACGCAGAAGGTTTGGTGAGTATATATATTACAGAAGCTGATAGATAGCCTTTCTGTGAATGGAAAATATTGGAACGTGGCAGTGCCACCTGTCGTCCGATATGCACCCAAAGGCAATCTGTAGAGTTTTACGTAATATTAATTTCACTTACCAAATTTACAATATTTATAAATCACAGAAGTTGAGATTTTTCGTTTCTGTTATGAGATTAAATTGCAACATACTACGCCACCTGTTGGCCGATGTGCATCCAAAATGGACCAGTAAAGCTTTACATAAAATCGATTTCACTTATAACTTCAGTGTATCACAAAATTTATTGTTAAATCACAAGAGTTAAAATATTGCCTTTCCGTTAAAATGATTTAATTGCAGATTAGCAACGCCACCTGTTGGACAATGTATACATCCAAATTGTATTAGCAGAGGTTATGATGATATATGCCAATATATCATGTTTAATACATTTGTACACTATAGAAGCTGAGATATAGCCGTCCCATAAATGGAGGGTTTCATTGCATAGCACCGTAATCTATCGGGCGATATATCCCAAATGAAATTCCAATAAACTCCAATTTAGGGCAAGATCTAATATTGTAACAAGTTTGGTCGAATTCCATACATTGATTCCTGAAATACAAAATCCACAAAATTTTTCCATGAGTTTAAAATTTTGTAATTTTTTTTCACCTCACAGCTACTGATTATTGGGAAGCATTCTTTACTGACGTGCTAACAAAACGTTAAACTGAAAATGTAAAAAATGCTCTATTCTCTATCATGCTAAAAATTATAAATTTCGAATAACTTACGAAGTTTTTAAATTAGAATGTTGCAAATCTCTCAATAAGATTCTTATCAACATCATAAGTGATATTTTAAAACTGGTCCGATCTCTCTGCAATCATTTGTTCTTGAGATATCGTGTACATGAACTAACGGGCTATCACACTAATAGGTGCCGATACACATTAACAGATACCATACCAACCTTTTGACTTCCGGATTCCTCACGCCACAAAACGTGTAAAAAAATCAAAAGCTGAAGTCAAAAATTTTAAAGGTTAACCTAGTTTCCCAACCAATAGTACTAAAAAGTCATTTTGTCATATTCGTTATAATTACACTGTTACAGAACGTGTTATGACGGTGTCACACTTGAACGTTCTATATAGAACTAGAATTGTACGTTTTATAGATGGTACAAATCAAACATTTTCAGAACGTTCTAAATAATACTATTTCTGAACGTGTTTTAGAACGTTCTTTTGACACGAAACACGGTGTTTGAACTATTGAAACCGTTATTAGACGTTCACAGAACGTTCCTGTGCTACTTGGGTTAAGAACTTACGCAGATATGAAAATGATTGTTTAATTGATATTAAAATAAGACTTTAATAAATAGAAAATAGAGAATATTACAGGTTAAAAATATTACATTTTTACCTTTTCTAAAGCTTATCCAAGTCATTATAACGCGAAAACTGAACAAAACAGATTACATTATACGTTTTAAAATTACCGCTTCACATAACGGCACGACATTCCCAAGACCTTTGAATTTGCACGGTCAGCGAGAATTAAATAAATGCAATCCACAGATGTCAGTTTCATCTGCTCTTCCCTTCTTACATCCGGAATAATCATATTTCAAAGTTCAACGTTTGAAACATAAATTTATTAAGCATTTATAGCTGTAGAAAACATATGGTCAATATTTTAAGGAAAAATGGAGCTGAGTTAAACAATTATTTAAATTTTTATAAAGTATTTGAAAAACTTATGAGATCACTTTTTTTTTCCATTTTAAAATCTCGAATTAAACGGAAAAGCATATTTTGTTTTAGTGTATATTTTAGTATTGAATAAAATATTCAGTGAAAATAAATAAAATAAAATAAGAACAATCAAACAGAGTAACGATTTAACAACATTATCAATATTGATAATTTATCAGTAACATTTAAACTTAAATAGAATCATAAATAAAATATAATAAAAGTTTAAAATTATGCTTAAAGAAAAGAAGAAAAAAACTCATTCTGTAACTTCCCGATGAGTATTAGAGACCGCGAGGTTCTACTCTCGAACCTTACAGACGGGAAGTGTTGGCTTCGATTCCTGGTCACGCTCGTCGACTTAGGTTTTCGGAGTTTTCCCGTGATTTTCTTTGAAACTCGCGTAAAGCACTATATTACTTATTCAATAACATCCGTGATTAGCTTTTTGTATCTAAACTTTAGTTCTGGGGAATGCATAGATTTTCATGACAGAAGACAATCATTTTTATGCTGTATAGAAGATCTTAGAAAATGTATTTTTCTAAGGGTTTATTATTATTATTATTACAAATGAAAAAAAAAAAAAAAAAACGGTAAATTTGTTTTAAATCATCAGAAAACGATGTTTCAATTATTCGTTTTAAAGGTGATATCGAATTCTTTTGAAAGATAATTATAGTGAAAATTTTTATCCACCCTTCCCCCATCCCCCAGGGATGATGTATACTTATTCCTAGGGGAAAAAACAATGTCCTATGAATGATAATAATAAAAAAAAACTGTTTGACTATTACTCGTTATACAGCCAAATTGAATCAATATTATATATCAAATGTATGTCACGCAGAAGGTTTGGTGAGTATATATATTACAGAAGCTGATAGATAGCCTTTCTGTGAATGGAAAATATTGGAACGTGGCAGTGCCACCTGTCGTCCGATATGCACCCAAAGGCAACCTGTAGAGTTTTACGTAATATTAATTTCACTTACCAAATTTACAATATTTATAAATCACAGAAGTTGAGATTTTTCGTTTCTGTTATGAGATTAAATTGCAACATAGCCACGCCACCTGTTGGCCGATGTGCATCCAAAATGGACCAGTAAAGCTTTACATAAAATCGATTTCACTTATAACTTCAGTGTATCACAAAATTTATTGTTAAATCACAAGAGTTAAAATATTGCCTTTCCGTTAAAATGATTAAATTGCAGATTAGCAACGCCACCTGTTGGACAATGTATACATCCAAATTGTATTAGCAGAGGTTATGATGATATATGCCAATATATCATGTTTAATACATTTGTACACTATAGAAGCTGAGATATAGCCGTCCCATAAATGGAGGGTTTCATTGCATAGCACCGTAATCTATCGGGCGATATATCCCAAATGAAATTCAAATAAACTCCAATTGAGGGCAAGATCTAATATTGTAACAAGTTTGGTCGAATTCCATACATTGATTCCTGAAATACAAAATCCACAAAATTTTTCCATGAGTTTAAAATTTTGTAATTTTTTTTCACCTCACCGCTACTGATTATTGGGAAGCATTCTTTACTGACGTGCTAACAAAACGTTAAACTGAAAATGTAAAAAATGCTCTATTCTCTATCATGCTAAAAATTATAAATTTCGAATAACTTACGAAGTTTTTAAATTAGAATGTTGCAAATCTCTCAATAAGATTCTTATCAATATCATAAGTGATATTTTAAAACTGGTCCGATCTCTCTGCAATCATTTGTTCTTGAGATATCGTGTACATGAACTAACGGGCTATCACACTAATAGGTGCCGATACACATTAACAGATACCATACCAACCTTTTGACTTCCGGATTCCTCACGCCACAAAACGTGTAAAAAAATCAAAAGCTGAAGTCAAAAATTTTAAAGGTTAACCTAGTTTCCCAACCAATAGTACTAAAAAGTCATTTTGTCATATTCGTTATAATTACACTGTTACAGAACGTGTTATGACGGTGTCACACTTGAACGTTCTATATAGAACTAGAATTGTACGTTTTATAGATGGTACAAATGAAACATTTTCAGAACGTTCTAAATAATACTATTTCTGAACGTGTTTTAGAACGTTCTTTTGACACGAAACACGGTGTTTGAACTATTGAAACCGTTATTAGACGTTCACAGAACGTTCCTGTGCTACTTGGGATGTCATCCCAATTTCTTGCTACAGTGCTCATTTATCTAATAGTTATACGCAAGAAAAATAATTAATTAAATAAAAGGAAAAATGGTTATTGCTTTACTTTTGAAACCCACGTAATTTTTGTGTTTAAATAAACATTTTTTCTTTTACATTGATTGTCTTTTATTGTTACAGAGTTTGCAAGAAATGGTATGGAATTTCTAGAGATCTCCTATTTTGGCGAAAAATTGTAATTAATCTAGATGAAGACACTGAAAAGAAATTGTTTGAGATGATAAAGATTCTACCCCCTTATGTTACGCATGTGAAAATTATGTCTAACGGAAAAGAGAAAGTCTTGAATTTTACAGAAATTTTTCAAATGCTGTTTTACAGATGCCCTGAAATTAAAGTGTTAATGATCTGTGGACTAAAGGTGAACACCGAATTGGAAAAAGAAACACAATATCACAATACAACTATGAACATATTCTGTGATACGTTGAAAAATAAACTTAAAAATTTAGAAAAAATAATACTGCAGAATATCAGTTTTGAAAAAGAGTTAGTCTTTGATATAAGTGAAATGGAAACACTAAAATTAAAAGTCCTCGATTTAAGTAAATCTCCTGATATCCGCATATGTATAACAGCTTTTTTAAGAAAGCTAAAAATTTGAAAATAGTACATTTAGAATATACAAAAATTCGCGATAGTCAATTTGACAATAATTCCTGTTTTGTCCGCAAGTTCCAAATTTTAGACCTAGAATGTACAATAGCAGGTGAAAACATGTTTTCAGTTCTAAAAAAATATGGTTGTTGTTTAACTGAACTATACATGTGTTGTACTAAATTAGAAGATGATGATCTTGAATTTAAAACCGAGAATACATTCCCTGTACTTAAAATAATATGTATTAAAACCACTTTTGTAACGCATATAGGTATAAAGTCATTGCTTAAATCTATCAAAAACCTACGACATATTTTTATTAGTGAAATACAATATAGTCCAGTTCTTTCTTCTTCAATATTAAATTGCGCAAAACTACATATTGTTCCTCATTTTGATAACTGCTATCACTTTGCTAAAATTGATTATGTGCTTAGGTGAAAACTTTGATAATTTGTTTTAATATTTATGTACACTATTTGAAATAATTTTAAATTCATTTAAAATGAAAATTTTCCTGTTGAACTGACTCGTTAAAAATTGAAATGAATTAATGTAAATGAATGTTTTTATTGTAATGAATGGTTGTACAATTACCATTTTTAAAATAAAAATAATGTAAAGACTTACATCCAACTTTATCACAAATTTGATATGAAATTGTAAATTAATTCACAATATAACTTTTATGTATATTATTATATGTATAGAAATATGATATGTTTAACTGTATGCACGAAATAGGTACAACATTTACAAATTAGGTTTATACAATTGTTATCGTAATTTAAAATCATTTAAATAACATAATTTGAAATAAATATATAATAAAATGTTATACATATAATAAATATGTAAGTGTTTGTTATATTGTATAGATTTATATATAATTATTTTTTGCCATTTGAAGTAAAAAATCTTGGTTGTATGTGCATACATTTTTTGCTATAATTTTGCTCACATATTTTTAACGATTTAATAATATAGGGTTTTATGTAATGTGCATAGTAGCTTACTATCTTAAGTAAAACGTATTGATTATGATTTGTATACTTAAAAAATAAATAAATAAAACTAAATATTTTTATTTAAAATAAAGGAAACATGTCAATTCATCATATGTGAACATATATAATATATTTCATTGAAAAATAAAGTTTTTTTTTTTTTTTTTTTTTTTTTTTTGTAATTCTGTGTTTTTTGTAATTTCCTATTTTGATTCAATATGTTATTACTGAATTAAAAGAAATGAATACACCCAAGTAACATGTGTTGTAGCGAAATACAAAACTGATCGTTATAATTCACGTGTTTGCATGTAAATTGTTATCTTAATTTAAAACCATTTTCATAACATAATTTGAAATAAATATATAATAAAATGCTATACATATAATAAATATGTAAGTGTTTGTTATACTGTATATATTTACATATAATTATTTTTTTGCCATTTGAAAGTAAAAAATCTTGATCGTACATGCATATATTTTTTACTATAATTATGCTCACATAATTTTTATGATTTAATTATATAGGATTTTATGTAATGTGCATAGTTTAATATCTTAAGTAAAACATTTACCATTTTTTATGCAAAAAATCTTTAAAATCTTTAAAGATATTGTAAATAGAATTTTATAATTTAATTAGTTTTACATGTAAGATGTATGTGGTTTACATATTTAGGATTTTATACCTCTTAATAATGGTCTGCAGTATTTTAAATGTGACTCTTGAAGTGCAATAAGTAAAATGGCACTGCTTCAAAATTAATGTATACATAGATTAATTTGATGTAAATCGCAAAATTGTGATAATATAATGTTTTAAATTGTTTGAAATAAAATAAAGTTTTTAAAAATCATATAATTAAAATTCTTCATATATATCATTTTACATAAAAATTTTCTGCATTACATTCTGTATTAATATTTACGTACATTGTTAATATGATTTTATAATAAAATTTAAATTTTATTCTCAACATATTTTTTATGCACTACATGTATTTTATTTTCCTTCCTGTATGAATATAATTTTATATCCATCGTCATCATCAATGTAAAATTTCACATTTAAATAATTACGAACATTGTCAATATAAGTTTACACCATAAATTACAATAATTCATAATATGTTTATTTTTAAACAATATGTATGTACTATGTATCCTGATTATGTATCTATATACACATTCAGTATTTAAAATATAAAAAAAACATATTTAGTACTTAATACATTGTCAATATAATTTTTTGTCAAACATACAAATTAATTTATTTTACATATATTGTTGTGTGCATGAAAAATTCATAAGTTTTTCTTCACTTTCAATGTTTAAAATTCATTGTGCATAGTATTTAAATACATTTGTAGTATGTGAACAATATTTATTATCATTGGTTAGTAAAATTTTAATGCATTACACAACTTTTTTAATGTAATGTACATATGTTTAATAATGCAGGTAAAATAAATTCTTTATTACGCGCTGTAGTATCTGATTAGGCAATATTTTATGTAAGTATCTATAAGTACTTATAGTTGAGATCTTACTCCATCAGAAACAATTAAAAAAATAAAAGGAAACATAGTTTTTATTAATATGTATTCACCAGTTGCGCAGTAAAAAGGAACTTAAATATTATTAAACATTATTACAGTCAATAAGGATATTTTTGATCTACATTTTGTCAATTTTCAGTTCTTACAGGTGCATTCTAGTGATATTTTTACAAATGATGACTGAAAATGAAAGAAAAGGGTCTGAATTATTATTTAAATTTTTGAAGTCAGCAAATATTTCTAGCATATTTACAAAAAAGTGATAATTTAACCTGGTTAAAAGTTACTTATTTCTGCGTGATATTGAAGCACCATCAAAATGATTAAAAAAAAAGATTTTTATATTAAATAAAGGTTAAAATCAATTTAAAGTTGTAAAATTAAACTTATAAGCATTTTGAAATTTTAAAAGTTTAATCATCATCACATTTTTTTTTTTTTTTTTTTTTTTTTTTTTTAATATTACACTATATACATACTTCAGGCAGGAATAATACAGAAAGTAAAAAAAAGTAAATGGAAATCAATTTAATCTATTTATTAAAAAGCACTAAAAGCTAAAACCACTTTAAAACACGTCATTATTTATTAAAATCAAATTTACAATATTTAATGAACAAAGCTTTTCGCCGTGAATTACATGTCATCTTCAGGCCCAACAAAGCATTTTAGCAAAAAATAAGGAGAACAGTCAGCTACATATATTACGACTCCTGGTAATGGTTACAGATATAAGAAGCTTGGCATATATATAGCTGACTGTTCTCCTTATTCTTTGAAAAAAGTAAAGTATTATTTAAAATTCATTTTGAATAATAATGAAATAGAATTACGTATTCAGCATCTGTTGGACCTGAAGATGCCGTGTAACTCATGGCGAAAAGCTTTGTTCATTTTAATAAATAATGAAGTGTTTTAAAGTTGTTTTACCTTTTAATGCTTTTTAATAATTAGAATGTACACGTGTTTCTAAAAATCTCAATTTAAGAGGTTACGCTTTACTATAAATTAATTTGTTGTTAATACATAAAATTTCTAGAATGTAAAATCTTGACTTGGAGCTAAATAGATACAGTAAATTAAATGTAAATCAACGTTAAAAACGTCAAAATAAAAAGCTTAAAATTCTTGGGCTACAGTTTCGGTAGCTTTAAGCATACCGGCACCAGTGAAAAATAATAAGAGAGAAACTCGTAAATATGACGGGTATAAGCGGATTCTAGAGTTCGAATAATAGCCAGTAGAACTGTAAGTAAAGATTCTGGAGGAATTAACCAATTAAACTCTAGAAAAATAAATTAAAATCAGCATTTTCTTAATTTTTACCAACCATTTACATACCTCTGTGTTTCCCTGTTTCCTATTGGCTAATTCCTCTACAGTCCCCAGAATTCTGCTTTATTTTGACACTTGAATCCACTTCCCTGTAATATTAGAAGCAGCAATCCGTCTTGCTATTCCCGAAGAGCACATTATGCTTCAGAAACATAACAATTTCTGCAAAGTTTAAAAAAAATATCGGGAAGATTTCCTGAAGTGTGTTACAATAGTGAAAGATAGTAACTTTTACTGGAGCATTACTGAAACATTTTGTGCTGTATGGATTCTGCACTGAAGACAGTATGCTTAACGATACTGAAACTGCAGTCCGCGAAATTTATTTTATTTCTTTTGCATTTTTAACGCCGATTTAACTTTACTGTGCATAAAAATTCCGTTTAAAAACATTTTTCACTTCAACATTACAAAAAAAAAAAAAAAAAAAAAAACAACAACAACAACAAAAAAAAAAAAAAAAAAAAAAAACAATTTACCTCTAAAGAAAATAAAAAGAAGATAAAAATATAAATCAACCATATTATTACTGTCCAAATTCTTACCAACCTGTGGGTGAAAACATTTTTTTTTTAAAATCCATAATCAACTGATTGGAAGAAAACCATATTTATTGAAATTTTATTTTTCCGACTGAGTGAAAATAATGCCTGGACCCGGAGTCGAACCCCGAATCTTTGACTAACAAGGTCAAGGCTCTACCAATTGAGCTACCAATTGAGTCAAAGATCCGGGGTTCGACTCCCGGTCCAGGCATTATATTCACTCAGTCGGAAAAATAAAATTTCAATAAATATGGTTTTCTTCCAATCAGTTGATTGTGGATTTTAATTATAAAAAAAAAATTGTATTTCTTTCCCATTGTTTAATGGTGTTTTCTATTACCTGCGGCTTATTTATGTTGAGCTATCTATATGATAGACCAGATATTTCTGCCAAAAAGGTTGTCTGAGTGAGTAATGCTGACCGGTTGTCGGCCTGGATAGTGAAAGATCCGGGGTTCGACTCCCGGTCCAGGCATTATTTTCACTCAGTCGGAAAAATAAAATTTCAATGAACACATATTTCCTTAGAAAATAAAAACAAATATGCAATAAAGAACACAAATTTGTTTTGTAATTTATTATTAACTATGTTCACATCAAAATTTTGCTCCAAACAATGAATCAGTTATAGAGAAAATGCTTCAAAAAATAACTCGTTATCGAAGAATTTCCTGATTGGAATGAAATCTTCTGTAGATAAGAGCTTAATATCTAGCTAAAGTAAAAAGTTATATAGTGAAAGTAAAAGTTATATAGTTAAAGTAATGCATTTAAGCCTTTACTACTAAATATACCAACACACCCTGCTCCCCCTCCCCTAAAAATGGGCTAAATATTAAGTGTTTTACAGCTAACAGATTAATTAATATATATTTTGTTTTAGTTTACCTTATATAAATGAGATTTTATATTTTATAAATATAAAGTAATAATTTATAATTTTGATAATTAATAATTAATAATTAATAATTTTTATTTTGTTTAGAGAACTTGCATGATAATTCCCATGCTTTATTTTGTTTATTTAAATATTAATAATCCACCTGTGTCTACTATACCAAGAAGCATTGCTCTAACTTTGAACCGGCTCAAAGTTATGCTGAAAATGAGATTAATTGCCAGTACCTATTTTATGATTTTATGGCTTGCTAAATTTTACTGATTAAAAAATAATTAGTCACAAACAAAAATAAACATTTAAGTATAGAGTGCGTAATAAAATAATTAAATGTTACTTAGAATTTCAAATAAATTACGTGAAGCCATTACAAAACATTCAAATACAGTTTAACAAATAATACCTGACTAAATTTTAAAATACAGTAACTGGGTGTACAGAATGATATCAATATAGTTTTTCAAAAAGAGCAGAAAATTACCTGTAAACTCCATATAACTAAATACGATTAAGTGCCATAATTTCTTTTCCACCGCAAAGTACGATGAAATATTGAAGATATTTCAAAGTTAGCTCGAGTGGATCAAAGTTATACCCTGAATGACTGTTTTCTAATTTTTAACATAATTTTGAATTAATCCATAATTTACCTTTTTCTGTAATACAAATGCGTTAAATTTAATAAAATAACATCGCAAATATGAGTTTAATTTAATTTTGAACTTATAAGAAGGTCTTTTTAAAACATATTTCATAATATCAGAAATAACGTAGATAAAATTTTGAATGCATTTCTATTCCTTATATGAAAATGTATGTACATATGTACGTATTTACGTACGTCGTTAATATAATTTTAAAATAATTACGATCGTATACTTTTTCAACAATGCATATATACTCACATACACATGTTACATTTTATTTATAAAATGTTGCATAATTACCATTTCAGAAGTAAAATGCATTCAAAAATTTACCCTTTAACATGATTTTTCTATAAAGTTTTAAATAGGTACACAAAATATTTTTTAACGTACATTGTTTTATTCATGCAAAAATTATATACTACATTTATACATTTAGATACAATTTTATAAATGAAATATTTTTCTTAATTTTAATAAACTTCATTAACATAATTCAAAAGAAATTTATAATTTAATATTTAATTTGTAATAGCAATTATTTTTCAGTTTCTATTTATGCACGTATTAATGTATATTTTTACCGTTTAGAATGTAAAAATACATTTCTTCTGTAATTTTGTATTACAATTTTAATTGTTTCACAATATGTTTTTTCATATAATGTTTGCATGCTTAGTAAATATTAAAAATGTAACGTTTTGTCCTGTATGTAATAATGATCTTTTTTAAGAAATTTTTTATTTAAAATAAATGACATGCTATTGCATAATGGCTAATCTAAATGTAGATAATATCATATTATTATATTATCTCTGAAATGTCTTAGTACAATAAGTCATTGATGTATTGAAATTTCTGCACAAAATGTGAATATTTTGGAATGTAATCGTAGTTGTATTTTAAAACTATAATATTTTCTGTTAGAAAAAATGCAATATTGTAGCATTTTTGACGATATTTTATATCTCTTTTAACCACTTAATGGTCACATATTTTTCAAAGATACGCCCATAAAGTCCACATTTTTGTCTAATTAAAAAAAAAAAAAAAAAAAAAAAAGATTGAAAATAAATATATGAATAATATATAAAGTTATTCTGTACATATTTTCAAATACACTATATATAGTTTGGTACTAGCTGATGCTTTCATGTACCCTAAAATGTTAAAGGAAAAATACACGTGGGGCGTGATCACAGCCCGTGAATATCACGGGAGCGAGAAGGAAGGGGTTAAATAAAGATAAATGTTGTAAATTATATATTTGGTAACTTTGTCTACAATGCACATTGTTCATAGCTTTGAAGCTTTTATTCTAAATAATGAATAGAAGACCGTATATATTGGTTACATATTAATAAAAATATTGGTTACATATTGATTACACATTGGTAAATATTTGTTACATAATAATAAAAAAAATTTTGTTGTTTTTTCTTAATTAAGTAAAATACATACTTGCACATAATTCTGTATATTTTGTACGTGCAATCGTAAATAAAGTGTTTGTTTGGAGTAGCTATTTAACATTATTTTATTATTCTAGATATATGCTCATATTTACATATTAAATTTTCTTTCTAGGCTAATTTTTTATATTTCTTTGTTCTTTCTTTTCTTTCCTTTTTTTTTTTTTTTTTTTTTTTGAGAAATTCATTGTTATTTTATTTATTTTAACAATGTATTTTGTATAACTACAAATCTCGTCGTGTGTGTAGTGTTAAAATTCGAGTTGGTAAGCAGATAATTAACATATTTGGGCAAAACACTATTTTATTAACATGTAACAATACAAAAAGTACGTTTTTTAATGGATGGTGAAATTGTCCCTGACGGAGACAAAAACAGAACACAAATATGGAATTAAATAGGTGATGTCCTGTTGTGGTAGATTTCACCCCAAACACAGAAACTGCTAAATGAGTCCTAAGGTATTCCGAAATGGCTGAAATCCCCCACTCTACATGTCAGAAAAATGATAGAGTGGTGGAATATCCGGAAACCTAGTAGATATTTTAATGGACATGGATGCATCGTAAATATTGTTATAACAACGGTCAAGACATGACCAAACGTTTTCCTCCTCGAAAGAGACATGACCAGGAAGATACCATAGATAATAACCATAAACCATAAAATGTCATCGAAGCACCTTCGAGCCAGGACTATAGATAGAAAAGGGCCGACGGAAGTAACCTCTGATGACGTAGCTGGGAATTCTACTTAGAATGAGAGTATATATGGGATAATAGGATTTAAGGATCACAAAATATTTCTTTCTCTCACTTTTTAATCAATATTTGCTATTTTCATTTACTTCACGATTATTGCTTCTTAACCTTTAATGTTTACTCCATATTTAAATATTGTTAAACTAATTTTAAAAAAAAATGCTATTGAACACATAGGATTATAAATATGTAACAAGGAAAAAAATAATAGGATTTTTAATTTTCGAGAAATTTTTGGTGTGAAACATTTAATTTAATTTAAAAAATAATTAATTAAAAAAAATTAATTTAATTTAAAAATTAATTTTGACATAAACACTGAAAAATGCAAGAAAATAAAAATAACAGTTGTTCTGGGATTAAAATAATAGCACAGCAATTCATCAGCTTTCAAATCTAATCATGAGTGCATCACTAAAGCAACAAATACGCACTCACACCTACAATGAAATTTAAAGTGGCCTCTGCATTTGGATTCCTCTGAAACAAATTTGTTAAATACTGGATTAGCTCTGCTACCTACCGAATATAGAAGAACTAAAAGTTTAATAAACAATTAAAACAAAAAAAACATATTAAAAAATTGTTGCGTATTAAATATATATATATAACTAAAAGTTTCGTTTCACGGCGAACATTAATTGAGAAATATTTTTTAATTTGTTGCATAAAATAAGCTAATTTTTTCTAACAAATCAATAAATAAGTGTATTTTATTTCTATTATCCATATATGTTAGAGAAAGTATTGTTTTAGGTTGCCATTTTTGAACTGCCCTTCTGTTATAATTACACGTTTTAAGGTCCCCCTAAATCCAAAAACTAGTGTTAAGCAGATGATTCTGTATATCTGACTCTGTGCGTTTTCAATCTATTATGATATGCAGGTCAATCCAACATCAGTCGTTTACATTTTGAAAAGTGGTGTATTAATGTTATCGACAAATTACTTTTTTTTTTTTTTTTTAATTCCTATTAATTTTACGCATTTAAATGATATTTGAAATAATAAAAATAAGAGAGCACAGATACGATTATTATTATTTTTTCTTTTTTTCACATACACAGTAGGAAAATAAGTGTTTAAAAAAATAATAATGAGGCTATACAGAAAAGAAAAAAGAAAATAATTTGTTAAATAAACCAAAAAATTTTTTTTTGAATAGCCTAAACAAAAATTTCGTTGTTTCAAAAAAAAAAAAAAAAAAAAAAAAAAAAAACTGTAAATTTAAACATTTTAAAATATACAACCTTTTTAATTCTTCATGTTACTTGCCGACTAGAGTTTCAACTAACTTCGAACACCATATCGCCGGAGAACAAGATGGGGTACCCCATGCGAAACTAGTCGGCAAGTAACATGAAGAATTAAAAAAGTTGTATATTTTAAAATGTTTTAAATTTAGATGTTTAACTTCATGGTTTAGTTTTTTATAAAAAACCTGTATTAGTTAAAAATGAATAATTTGCACTCTTCATAGACACCACAGAAATAACAAATAGTGAAAAGCAGTAATAAATTATATTTCACTAAATTATAATTAACTAAAATTGAATTAATTTCATTTTTCATTAATTAAAATATTTTTATGCTTTAATTATAAAATCTTACCTGACTTTTATTATCATTATCATTATTAATATTTTCATTTAATACTTCAAGAGTTGCGAAAAATTCATAAAGAGTACAATTTTTACCATTTTCTAAGAAAGTAAAAAAAGAGCACTTTTGATTTCAGTCTGTCTGTCTGTTCGTCTTTTCCCGCTTAATAGCTCCTTTTTTTTTTTTAATTTCCGTGAAATTTGTGTATGACATTCAGGTTTCCTATTGAAAATAGTTTATTGTTACATAACAATAAAAATACAGGTGCCCTTTTCTTTAAAAAATTATTCTTTATATATATATATATATATATATATATATATATTAATCTTATTTCTTTTACTTAGATAAAGTTTATACTCTGTCATGAATTCTAGAGTATTATAATGATATTGATGGATATTTTGTTAGTGTTCCTGTTAACATACCTTTTTACGGTTATAGATACGTTCATACGAAATGTTACTGTTAGCATTTTAACTTTTTACTATTTTGTATGATTATATGAAATATTACTGTTTGCATTTTTTAATCTTTTGTGTGCGTTTAGTATATTCAAAATGTTAAATTATTACAATTTTCGCGAAAATGCACCTGATGAAAATTGCATCGAGCTTTATCAATATTTCTATATTGCACCGAAGATGGGAACTTTTATTATTAGTTATTCCCATTATTTATTTAGTTTATTTTTGAATTTTTATCATAATAGTATGAATAAATTTAATCTAAAGTGATTGTTTTATGTTTATATGCACGATCAATTATTTTTAGCATGTGAATTTCTTTTTGCATTCATTGGCGCTCTAAACACCCTGTTTAATGTACAGTCGGTAACAAAAGTATCTGAACACTATCAAAAATTCTTATATAAAAAAAAGTAGAGTTAATACTATTTTGTTAAATAAATCCTTGTCGAATCATGTTCTTAGACTGGTTAAGAACATGATTCGACAATGATTTATTTAACAAAACAGTATTAACTCTACTTTTTTTTTATATAGGAATTTTCGCTAGTGTTCGGATACTTTTGTTACTGACTGTACTTACCTAGGCATGTAGTACATGTTTTTTTTTTTTTTTTTTTTTTTTTTTGTTTTGTGTTTTTTTCTTTCAGGGGACGGTGGATTTTTAAAATGGCAAAGTTCGACTAAAATTTCAATGTATCAGTTTTACCAAAATATGAAACTTCATAACAATAGTAATGTGTCGCAAAAAGAATTTTCCAATTCCAATCATTTTATGCTGAGTTTTAAGTGTTTATATTTTTAAAGTAATTATGAATCTATTGTAAAGCGAAATCTTTAAACATCATTTTCACAAAACTAATTTTTACATAGTTGCGTCACGTTTTTAATGTTCCAAGCATCTTATTTTTTGTTGAATCTTCATATAATTTTATTTAAAAGTTCTTTATATGTGATAGCACAAAAAATTATTTACAATTTTAGATTTTTAACTCTTAAAAATTTAAAATTTTGATATAAAAAATAGTGTAATTTTTTTCGGAAAATAATAATAATAATTTTTCCCCGCATAATTTTGATTGTAAATAAAAATTCTCAAATAACGTTTGTTAAAATTATCTAAAGATACCAGTAAAAAAGACTTTGGAAATCTAAGTCAAAAATTAATGTGCAAGGAGCATTTTGAATACTAATAATTAATCATTTTAATTATAGCTTAATTAATCATAATGAGAATGTTAAATTAAACACGGAATTTTTATCTCTAAATAAGGCTTTATAAAACTACACTTTTTGCAGTAAAATACTATAATTATTTATAATTTTCTTTATTCTGAAATTCCACCATCGCTTTAATAATTATTTTGTCTCTATTGGTTTGTAATATTAACATAACTTTATTCGAATGTTTTACGCTATTTGATGAATAAATTCCTTCCATGTTTAATTATAACTAGCAGGCTTTGCCCGCTTCGCTCGTCACTAAATTTAAAGGAAACTCTTTTCTATATAACTTTATTAAAATAAAATAAAATAAATTACTGAAATTGTTCAAAAGCTCACTTCAGGTCCCTGCTGCCTTCGGCAGCGATTTGATCATCCACTGCAACTCGGCCGCTTGTCCCTATTACCTGCGACAATGGTTTACCAATGAGCTTCCATTTGGGTGCTTATTATATAACAGTTTCGAAATAGATAGTATCGAAAAAATTGGAGTTTCCCTTTTATATTTGAATCCCAGTTACATGTGAACAACACTATACGTGGTGCACATAATATTTGCTTTTACGTTATTTCCCATGTTTATTTTGTTTTTTCCAATCAACCATAAAATGGCAGCAATTTCACGCCAAATATTACAATATGCTGTGACCGGCTACGTCTGTCGCATGAGACAATTAATTTTTTGTTACTTACAAACTTTGAATAAACACCATAAAATGCAATAAAATGGTGTTTATTCAAAGTTTGTAAGTAATAATTTTTACAACGCCAGTTTTGTGATGCTTCTTTATTAATTAATTTTTTGTGTTTATATATAATTCATGGTTTGTAAACCTGATAGTACAGCCTTAAAATAGTTCTCTTTGGCGACTTTTGAATTTTTGTCACCATTTTAGACTTAATCCATTGTAACAATAAGACTCAATCGCTTGTAACAATATGTTATGAGCGCTATTTCTGCCGTATATTAGACAACTAATCTTTTTATTTTTACATTTCCCATTAAACATGTTTTTATTTTTATTTATTTATTTAAATATTAATTTGAATTATTCAAATATTTCTGTTCGACAGCGTGCAAGTGCAGTCACACACAGAGGCTCATTTGTTTGCATGATAAATTAGCATAGTGATTATTATATAAAAAATTAATAAATAGGTAAACATTATCGTGCTACACAACTTTATTATGTCGCTTCATTGGCGGCTTTTGAATTTTGTCGCCATATTAGCGATGGATTTTTTTTTTTTTTTTTTTTTTTTTTTTTTGTATGAAAACGGGAAGACTATTTTGCTAATAATTTTATCAGACTCTTTTTTGTTTATACATAAGAATCCTTCATATTCTGCTTATATTTTTAATGGTTTTTAGGTTTAAAATAGTGCTTGTTGAAATAAATTTCCTATCTTTAAAACTGCATTTTTTCTGTAAATTTTGTGTAAAAATAAATCATTTATGTTTTTATATATTTGATGCGCTACTTAGATTAAAATGGCTGTTGCTATGTTAAACTTCTTGTCGAAAAACATTCGGTGTACTTCAACACCCAAATTTAAAAAATCGCCCAGCAGGATCTATTAATGAAACTGATAAAATAGAAGTATGGTTCATAGAGTTTAAATAATCTATTTAAAAAAACTTTTAAAACTCAAATTCTTAATGTATCGTATCACATACATAGGTAATAATATATAGATTGATCATTGGGGAGAAAAAAGTGACTCCTTTTCACTCGAGAAAAGACGGCGATTTTACCAAAATATGGCAGCCTTTTCCCGAGTGAATACACACGGGAATACACACGAATATTTTAGCAAATAAAATTCATGAATAATTTATTTACTAAAGGTGAATGAAAAACTCCAGATATAGTTTCAAATTCATTTTTCTTTTTTTCCTTTTTTTTTTTTTTTTTTTTTTTTTTTCAATACCACTTAATGGCTGATTCCAAAGCTTTTTTTTTTTTCGGAATCAAAAATCTTTGCACGATAATATGGGGATGATAGATCTATATATATTATTATATCTATATCTATCATCACATAAATCTTTTCGAAGTTAGAAACTTAATTTGAAAAAAAAAAAAAAAAAAGATGTAACTTTTTTGTTTATTAATCAAAAAAATTGATGAAATTTGAAATGCAAGTTGGTCTTGTGGGGTACAGGCTGTATATTATATTTTTGTTTTCGTGAGAGAAAATTTAAAAGAATTTGAAAACTGCAATTTTCAATCCCACTTCAAAAACATGTGACTTAATGTGAAGCAGATTTTTTTTTTTTTTTTTCTCCTAACGGTTTCCATGCAATCTTCTGCTGTTGCCACCTAAAATTCATACTTTAGTTAATTTTAAAAAATCTAATTGTCCGATTCATAAGCTGTTTAATGCATCGGATTCACAAAAATTTTCCCTTTCATTTGGTATCGTATTTGTAACGATACGACTGATATTTCTAATTTATTTTCTAATCTTTCTGATTTATTTTCCTCATTTTAAATAAATGTGTGTGCGTGTTTTTTTTTTTTTCACATTTTAATTAATTAAGAAGAAACTAATCAAAAATTCGAAAATCTGACTTCGATTTGCACAATGACCCTTCGGGGGGCACCTTTGTGTTAAATCTCGTGACTGTTCGAGCTACCGTTTTCGAGAACAGTGAAATATATATACAAATATTGCTCACTTAATAGTATAAGATGATTTCTCTATTAACGTTTTCATAATCAAAATACAAGTCAATGCTCATCACAATATTATGATACAGATAAACATAAAACAAAAGAGATGAAGGAATTAATTGACAAACTCTGCCTTTAAAAATATTTTATAATACCTTAAAATGTACCAAAATGTCACATCCGTAACTATAGAACCGTTAATAATTTAAAAAGTTTGCTTCTCACTTTGAATTATAGAAGATTAAATGATTTGCTTTGAAGCAATCTTACCGATAGATTACCTTTTTCTTTCTTTCTTTCTTTTTTCTTTCTTTCTTTCTTTTTTTTTTTTTTAATACATATTATTTGGCATATAATGTATGGAGAGTTTAAATATCTAAACAGAAGCATTCGAAAATAAATTTTTATGTATTCTTGATATTTTCTAAGAAATATTTCATTTTGTGAGGGAAAAAAAAAAAAAAAAAAAATGAAGAGAAAATGAAAAAAAATTAACAAAATTCAAATTTTAACTACATGAAATGTTTCCCGACAGTATAGCAGATGTAGTTGCGAGCGCCAATTTAGCGTTTCATTGTTTGACAGATCACGGTGTGCGGGATTGAGGGAGGTCTTGGTGGGGTCAGGAGGTTGATTGAATTTCCGTTTGACTTCATCTCAGTCCGTCTAATCAGTCTTAGGACATTAATTATAGAAACAAATATGAGTGTAAGGTAAATCGCATTTCAAAATCATTAACCTTTCTCTCGTCCGAGCAGGTAAATGAATAATGGTTCTAGGCGGCAATGCGTTAAAAGTGTATTATCTTCATATAAGACAATTATATTTGTTAGAAATTTCATTCGATAAAATTCAAATTTTAATTTCTTGTAAATAGGTTTCTTTTATTTTACCCCAATAATTGACATATTATTAAAACGAAATCATTGTCTTATTACGCAAACCTGTGAATTTTCAATTTTTAAATGCTTGTTTCTTTAACACATGCGTAAAAATAAATCCTCAGTACTAATCATTCTTTCAGCTTTTTATATATTATTTAAATCATGAAACACATTTATTCTTCTTACGCAAAAACTAACAGTAAGCATCATATCCATGGCCATTAGAAATGATCGTATTATCACAAAGAAATTTTCAGATTCTTTAAATGTCTATTAATATTTTACAAAATGATAATTTTTATTTCTGTTTTATAATATTTGTTTAGGTTCGTAGGCATATGAATTTAAAAGCTGAAGTATCTCGTTTCCGTGAATTACAATGTTAACCGTCTCATTGTCAACGATGTGAGGGTTTGAACGTCCGTCCATTATGATACATGTTAAGACCATAACTAAGTTAAGACCATAAGACCGTTTCGTACAGATTTATGCCATAAAAGTTGAGATATAGCATTCCCATTCTCAGGAAAAGTTGGAGTTTAGTAGCGCGAACGTCTTGGCCGATATGCATCCAAATTGAATCAGCCCCATGTCTTATAAAGGCCCTTATATATCAAGTTTTGTTTGATTATACGCAATAGAACCTGATATATATAGCCTTCAATTAAATTGCGGAAATCGCTGTACAGATGTGCTATCTTTTGAGGGATTGGCACCAAAATTCGACAAGCATTAATTTATGTCAAAGTACATCTACGTATAAATTTATGTGCTATGCAGTAGTTCCTGCGATATAGCCTTCCATTAAATTCTGGAAATCGCTGTATAGCAGCGTCACCTGTTGAGCGATTGACACCAAACGTTGATAAGCTTTAAGTTAGGTCAAGGTGCACTACATATAAATTTATATGCAATTATGAGTAGTAGTTCCTGATATACAGTCACCACAAAATTTTTGTCACACAGAGACAGACAGACATTTTCTAAAAATGGTCAAATCTTATTCTGGAACTCTTAAAACGTGTAAATCTATCGAAAAACGGAAGTCAAAAAATTTTTACCAATTCAATATTTTCTTCTATTAAATATAGAAGAAAGTAAAAATGATGATTTACACCACTTTACTATGCGATTTTGGAATCCACTTTTCGACGTCAAAGTCCATTCTTTAGGGTATCGTTAATAAGATGATAAAAATTAAATAAAGATCCATTTGTTTTAAAATAGCAACTAAAATCATTCAAACACGAAATTAATCAGCGTTTTAAGACATTAATGCAAATTAATTTTATTATGTATTGCCAAAAGAATTAATGTTTAATATCTGCTTGAATTTGTCTTTAAAATTAAAAATTATTGCGTTCAATAAAGTTGTCATGGCAAAATGATACTATCAAAGCGAATATTACCTTAATGTTGATCGAACTATTTTCGAAGTTTGGTTCTTATGGCACTCTCGTATTTTAGTAACTCTAATTTCCCTAACAACTATCTAACAGCTCAACTGCTATCAACAGTTCTAACAGCCTGCCATTCCAAGTAAATTATACTAGAGAATAAATTTCGCAATTTTTTATTTTCTCCTAATCTTCAAAAAAGATACTAAAATCGTACAAAATCCAACATCTCTTCTCAAAGCTTTGCTTAAAATTTTCATATTACTTTAAAATTCGTGGAACACCTTTATAAATGTACTATCTGTACTATAAACTTTTTTCTTTCGTAAACCAATTTAATACTTATTGATTTTGTCTAAACTACTACTTTACTTACTTTAGTTTCATAATCTATCAAATCCAAATGTACGATACCAATTAAATTCTGAAAAACTTCACTTCGGAACATTCAAAAATACAACCTACTATGCGTGTAAAGTCTCGTAATATCTTGGTTGGTTGGTTTTCTGGCTGAATTTCTATGTCGTACTAGTGCTATGCTATGAGCATATGGTAATGGTTTGGACTCACTCCTAAGTGTGGTCCGGAGACATGCCATCACAATTTCGATCTTCCAAAGAGTGGAAGGCTTCCCCTCTTCGATGACCCACAGAGGTAAAATTTGGAATGAAAACATGGAGAACATTGGGGTCATTACGGATTTTACGTGCACCAGCCAACATTAACGAACACGACAACCTTCGGCCAGCTCTATTGTCGAACTCGCAATTTTCCAATTATGAAAGCTTGGGGATCTACTGACCAATCTACCGCAGCCCCCTCATTATATCTTAAAAAATATAGATTTAAGCGGCTAGATCTTATTACTTTTACGGCGAAAAAGTTATAAAATTCAATAACTAAAATTATCAAATTAAAACTAACAAAACTAAAAATAATTTTGGTGTTGCCAATAATTTCTTAATATTTCTTTCGGAGATTACTTTGGAAACTTGCCATAATTTTATTTTTATATATTATTAATAATTAATGTTATTATTTTTTAATTTAAAGTTAGTGGTATAGGAAAATTCTTACTCGATAATGTCTCTATGATAGTAATTTATAATCCCATACAATTTTGTGTTAATGAAAAGAGGTTTTAACACTTTTACTGTTTTTAAAAGATAAATAATACTTTCGATACTTCTTGAGCATAGCTTTTTTTTTTTTTTTAAACATTTATTTTATGTCTTGTATGCCTTGTTTATTATTTGCAATTTCTTGGAGTTAAATTCGATAGTAGTCAAATGTCTTTATATTTTGATAGGAATGGAAATCAACGAATGACAATTTACTTTATAAAATTACTTGAAAATGTTAAATTAGAGTTAAATGATAAAAAGATCTAGAATATTCATCATACATCACATATCTTTTCTAAAATATAACAATATAAGTATTTATTGTGTCAAATTAATAATGCATGTATATATGTACTTGGAATAGATTCATTTACATTCATGTTTGTGAAAATTGCAATACCAAGTAGGAATGCGAATATCAGAATGATATTTATTGAGCACATACATTATAGTATAGGAAGACCAACTGATTAAAATTTCAGGAAATTTGGAGTAATATGTACTGAGAAAACAGTACATAAAGCAGCGACCTCTGTGAACAATAACAGCACTTATCTGCCTAGGCATTGGCTTAAAAGCGATTGGATGACATGTACGGGTAGAACACTTCATGAAGCTTCAACACAATGCTACATTTCATCGATCGTAGGTACTGGTGAGTGGTGGAGGGGCAGTCGCTTTTCAACGATTAAACAGTCATATTCATTGGTGCAAGATCAGGAGAACGCGCTGGGCAGAGCAACAGTCGAACATATTTTGCATCAAAGAAGGTCTGGACAATACGAACAACTTGCGGTCGTGCATTGTCCTGCTTAAATATTGCGCTTCGGAGGCCTTGAATATAGGGCAGAGCAATGGGCCGTAACTCGTCAGAAATGTAATGGCGGGTATTTAGAGTGGCGGGAATGAAAACAACAGTTGATCGAGACGTGTATCCAATGGTACTGCAATACCATCACTCCAAGTGGTGACCCAGTATGCGGCTACCAAAATTTTGAATACCGTGAAAACTGCATCACTGGTATGGGCGCCTTTAATGTGTGATCAACGACAAACCTGGACGCAGGAATGGCGTGAAGTTGCTTTTCAGCCAAATCACAATCCTGTTTGCAGCATCAAGATTGCCTTATCCGTATTTAACAGAATTGTGAATTACTAGCACATAA
Source organism: Salticus scenicus (assembly GCA_963930645.1). NCBI lineage: Eukaryota > Metazoa > Arthropoda > Arachnida > Araneae > Salticidae > Salticus > Salticus scenicus. The sequence goes on from OZ005657.1 coordinate 228,624,021, forward strand.
CACATTACTAGCTGGGATTCGACATCTTTACAATGTCCATCACCTGCAGTGATGGTATGGGGTCCCATTGGACACACGGCTCGATTACTTCTTGTTTGCCTTTCCGGAACTCTCAGTAGCGGCTATTAAACTTCTGGTGAGTTAAGGCCCTCCCCTTTGCCCTACATTCTAGGCTTCCGTAGCACAATATTTAAGCAGGATAATGCACGGCCGCAAGTTGTCTGTATTGTTCGGACCTTCCTTGATAGAGAATGTGTTCAACCGTTGCCCCGGCCAGCGCGTTCTCCTGATCTTGCACCAATGAAAATGCCTGTTTAATCGCTGAAAAGCGAATGGCTCGCCACCACTCACCACTCACCAGTAACTACGGTCTATGAACTGTGGCATCCTGTGGAAGCTTCATGAAGTGCTGTACCCGAATATGTCATCCAATCGCTGTTCGATTCTATGTCTAGGCAGATAAGTGTAGTTATTACTCCCAGAGGTCGCTGCTTTATGTACTGTTTTCTCAGGTTGTATTACTCAAAACTTTCTGAAAATTTAATCGATTGCTCTTCGTACTAATAATGTATGTGCCCAATAAATATCATTCTTATATTCGCATTCCTTCTTGGTGTTGCAATTTTCACAAACAGTGCATATTTTACAATAATTTTATATATACGTAGTTATTATTTTTAACGAGTTTTCTCGGAGTAAATCCCCAATTTAAAAATTTAAATTTCAATTTTAAAAATTTAAAATTGGTGATATATTTTGTTTTTTCCAAATATTTTTAAACTGTAATATACCACATACCAAATACATAGTGAACCTAAAAAAAAATAAAAAAAAATAAAAAAAAAAATCAACGTTTGATGTTTAAACAGCTGATGTAGGGGTGAGTAAGTGATGTAGGTGAGTGTATATTTTTTACAATAATTTTATACATACTTAGTTATTATTTTTAACAAGCTTTCTCGGAATAAATTCCCACTTACTCAATTTTAAAAATTTAAAATTGGTGATATATTTTGTTTTTACCAAATATTATTACACTTTAACTCACCAAATGCGTCGTGAAACATACCAAATAGATCGTGAACCTAAAAAAAAAAAAAAAAAAAAAATCAACGTTTGATGCTTAAACAGCTAATGTAGGGGTTAAGACGAATTGCATACAAGAGGTCCCTAGGCGTAGGCGGAATGTTCTCCGTGGGGTCTTTCAAAAGGATCCTAGCTAGTTTTCACACGAGTTTCGAAGAAAAACATAGAACACTCTGAGCAGTTCCTCCGACAAGCAAACCCGACAATTTTAGTCTACTAGATTCGAGAGCAGAAACCTGAACCTCTCAGTGCGCAAACAAGTGAAATTGAAATGAATAATTCCAGAAATTTTAAAAACGGATGCTAACTGACCTTCAAATTAAAATTGGAGTAATTTAACTTTGCATTGTTTTTCAAAAGCATGCTAACAATATTATTTAAAAGAATATAGTTAATGCGCTCAATAGGATAAACCGAAAAAATCAAATTTTTAGACTGAAAAAAAATGCAGAATTAATTGGTTTTCCCGCTTAATTCTAGTAGTTTTTTGTTTGTTTGTTTTTTGAGTGATTTAAATAAACTTGGACTATATATATATATATATATATATATATATGCATTGTAACATAGTATAATTAAGAATGACAGATAATAAACACCTTCGAAATCCTCAATAACCAAAATAAATTAAATTATAATTAAATTTAATAAACTGTGATATCTTTAATAAAGATATGAAAATAATTAATAACTCTTAGCTTTAATATAATATGAAAAAATCACCAAACTTACCGAAATAATGGTTCTATAACTTTAATTTGGTCAAATTAGAGTAAACTGTATCAGGTGCAAAAAAATTTCAATCAAGACGATAAGGATGTATGGTGTTAGCAGATTTAATAAACTGGGATTTCATTAACAGTCTTTTATTTAAATTCTTCCTGTAATGAGGTATTTTGATTTTAATAATATTGAAACCATGCTAATGGAAATGTATGCATTTAAAATTAGTATTAATTCTAGAATTTTTGACGACTGGTCTATGCAAGTTAATTCTTTTGTGTAAATGGTTACTGTTTCGGCCAATATATTCTGTTGTACACAGATTATATTTGATGGAATAAATAATATGTTAAAGGTTATGTTTTACAGAAGTGTACAATATCATTAGTAGAACAGTTATGACTGACTTTTCAGAGTCGGCAAGATGATATGTCATACAGCGTAAGGAATTCCCCCCCCCCCCGTTTTTTTTTTTTTAAAGAAAACAGGAGGTTTAAAAAGAAGTTTAAAAAAAGGATTAAATATGTAGTAGGATGACGATCCACAGAAATCTCTATAAATTTCTCTATACCGAGCGCAAGACAAAAATTGAAAATTGTTTTTTAATTGCCGGGCGCTAATATTCTACTGTAAATTGCCATAAGGAATAAAATTATAGAACATTAAAAAGAGGACGTAAAACTTTCCTGATTTGATAAACATATCATGAAAAACAATTCGTATATATTGTCACTATTATAAAAACTAAATATATACAAAAAAAAAAAAAAAAAAGAAAGAAAGAAAGAAAGAAAGAAAGAAAAATATTAACACTTATTGTAATTATTGTCACAGTTAAATTAAAACGGTAACATAAAAGTTATTTGGTTTGACAGAATCTGAATCCTGTCTGAATATGATGAATCACTTTTTCCTGTTATAAATAAAACGCAGTTACCTTTATTTGAAAGTACAACACTTTTTCCTGTTATGCCACACTAATCATAAATTCACGATTCATAAATACTTACGTCTATGCCTAATTTAAAAACTGTTCTACGATCATTAATATTAAGGGCAATCATTTTATATCAAATATATATACATGTGTAAAATAAAAATAACCGTCTCAGAAAATTCACGAAAATCTAGTCTTTTAATTATGCGCGAATCACACGCAACATTAACAGTAATTGAATCATGTAATGTTCGTTGTCATCCATATAGATAACCATTCAGGTGTAACTGCTGCCTTTTTATCATTAATTGCGAATAAAGCCACTAAAATAAGTGTCGCATTACATTAGTCAAAGCCCGGAAAAAACGAAGCTTGTCTTGTCTTCCTATTCACGGAGAATTTCTCCATTTGACCTTTGACATTGGGCGTATAGTAATTAGTTATTGGCGTTGAGCTCTCTCTCTCTTTCTTTGTGCTACGCGAAACACTCATCTTGAAGAATAATTGATCAATGTCATATTCAACTCAACCGCACCGCGTCTTATAGCAGTGCCATCTATTGGCGTGTTTCGATTTAATCGCTCCTTGTCTTTCCGTAATTGGTAAAAGAACACCAACAAGAAGTGCGTCGTTTATCGGAAAACCTTTAATTACTTTCGCTGTAATGTAACAGATAATTTTATTTATTTATTTATTAGGGAACTCCCTACATCCAGAGGAGGTAGAAAAATGAAGTTATTAATATAATAAACAAA